>CM029561.1:43287882-43637490 GCA_017309665.1 Coelopa frigida
ATTCGTAACGACCTCTAAATTTTTGAAAATTTCATAATTCATACAAGTTTTCATGGAAATCTTAAATCGTTCATATCTCCGTAAATACGCGTTATTTCGCGAAAAGGACGTTAATTCGTAAAGACCTCTAAATTTTTGAAATTTCATAATTCATGCAATTTTTCATGGAAATCTTAAATCGGTCATATCTCCGTAAATACGCGTTATTTCGCGAAAAGGACCTTAATTCGTAAAGACCTCTAAATTTTTGAAAATTCATAATTCATGCAATTTTTCATGGAAATCTTAAATCGGTCATATCTCCGTAAATACGCGTTATTTCGCGAAAAGGACCTTAATTCGTAACGACCTCTAAATTTTTGAAAATTCATGCAATTTTTCATGGAAATCTTAAATCGTTCATATCTCCGTAAATACGCGTTATTTCGCGAAAAGGACGTTAATTCGTAAAGACCTCTAAATTTTTGAAATTTCATAATTCATGCAATTTTTCATGGAAATCTTAAATCGTTCATATCTCCGTAAATACGCGTTATTTCGCGAAAAGGACGTTAATTCGTAACGACCTCTAAATTTTTGAAAATTCATGCAATTTTTCATGGAAATCTTAAATCGTTCATATCTCCGTAAATACGCGTTATTTCGCGAAAAGGACGTTAATTCGTAAAGACCTCTAAATTTTTGAAAATTTCATAATTCATGCAATTTTTCATGGAAATCTTAAATCGGTCATATCTCCGTAAATACGCGTTATTTCGCGAAAAGGACCTTAATTCGTAACGACCTCTAAATTTTTGAAAATTTCATAATTCATGCAATTTTTCATGGAAATCTTAAATCGTTCATATCTCCGTAAATACGCGTTATTTCGCCAAAAGGACGTTAATTCGTAACGACCTCTAAATTTTTGAAAATTCATGCAATTTTTCAATGAAATCTTAAATCGTTCGTATCTCCGTAAATACGCGTTA
Source organism: Coelopa frigida (assembly GCA_017309665.1). NCBI lineage: Eukaryota > Metazoa > Arthropoda > Insecta > Diptera > Coelopidae > Coelopa > Coelopa frigida. The sequence goes on from CM029561.1 coordinate 43,288,854, forward strand.
TTTCGCGAAAAGGACGTTAATTCGTAACGACCTCTAAATTTTTGAAAATTCATGCAATTTTTCATGGAATCTTAAATCGGTCATATCTCCGTAAATACGCGTTATTTCGCGAAAAGGACGTTAATTCGTAACGACCTCTAAATTTTTGAAATTTCATAATTCATGCAATTTTTCATGGAAATCTTAAATCGTTCATATCTCCGTAAATACGCGTTATTTCGCGAAAAGGACGTTAATTCGTAACGACCTCTAAATTTTTGAAAATTTCATAATTCAAAATCGGTCATATCTCCGTAAATACGCGTTATTTCGCGAAAAGGACGTTAATTCGTAAAGACCTCTAAATTTTTGAAAATTCATAATTCATGCAATTTTTTCATGGAAATCTTAAATCGTTCATATCTCCGTAAATACGCGTTATTTCGCGAAAAGGACGTTAATTCGTAACGACCTCTAAATTTTTGAAAATTTCATAATTCAAAATCGGTCATATCTCCGTAAATACGCGTTATTTCGCGAAAAGGACGTTAATTCGTAACGACCTCTAAATTTTGAAAATTTCATAATTCATGCAATTTTTCATGGAAATCTTAAATCGTTCATATCTCCGTAAATACGCGTTATTTCGCGAAAAGGACGTTAATTCGTAACGACCTCTAAATTTTTGAAAATTTCATAATTCAAAATCGGTCATATCTCCGTAAATACGCGTTATTTCGCGAAAAGGACGTTAATTCGTAACGACCTCTAAATTTTTGAAAATTTCATAATTCATGCAATTTTTCATGGAAATCTTAAATCGTTCATATCTCCGTAAATACGCGTTATTTCGCGAAAAGGACGTTAATTCGTAACGACCTCTAAATTTTTGAAAATTTCATAATTCAAAATCGGTCATATCTCCGTAAATACGCGTTATTTCGCGAAAAGGACCTTAATTCGTAACGACCTCTAAATTTTTGAAAATTCATGCAATTTTTCATGGAATCTTAAATCGGTCATATCTCCGTAAATACGCGTTATTTCGCGAAAAGGACGTTAATTCGTAACGACCTCTAAATTTTTGAAAATTTCATAATTCATGCAATTTTTCATGGAAATCTTAAATCGTTCATATCTCCGTAAATACGCGTTATTTCGCGAAAAGGACGTTAATTCGTAAAGACCTCTAAATTTTTGAAAATTCATGCAATTTTTCAATGAAATCTTAAATCGTTCATATCTCCGTAAATACGCGTTATTTCGCAAAAAGGACCTTAATTCGTAACGACCTCTAAATTTTTGAAAATTCATGCAATTTTTCATGGAAATCTTAAATCGTTCATATCTCCGTAAATACGCGTTATTTCGCGAAAAGGACGTTAATTCGTAAAGACCTCTAAATTTTTGAAAATTTCATAATTCATGCAATTTTTCATGGAAATCTTAAATCGGTCATATCTCCGTAAATACGCGTTATTTCGCGAAAAGGACCTTAATTCGTAACGACCTCTAAATTTTTGAAAATTCATGCAATTTTTCATGGAAATCTTAAATCGGTCATATCTCCGTAAATACGCGTTATTTCGCGAAAAGGACCTTAATTCGTAACGACCTCTAAATTTTTGAAAATTCATGCAATTTTTCAATGAAATCTTAAATCGTTCATATCTCCGTAAATACGCGTTATTTCGCGAAAAGGACGTTAATTCGTAACGACCTCTAAATTTTTGAAAATTTCATAATTCATGCAATTTTTCATGGAAATCTTAAATCGGTCATATCTCCGTAAATACGCGTTATTTCGCGAAAAGGACGTTAATTCGTAACGACCTCTAAATTTTTGAAAATTTCATAATTCAAAATCGGTCATATCTCCGTAAATACGCGTTATTTCGCGAAAAGGACCTTAATTCGTAACGACCTCTAAATTTTTGAAAATTCATGCAATTTTTCATGGAAATCTTAAATCGTTCATATCTCCGTAAATACGCGTTATTTCGCGAAAAGGACGTTAATTCGTAAAGACCTCTAAATTTTTGAAAATTTCATAATTCATGCAATTTTTCATGGAAATCTTAAATCGGTCATATCTCCGTAAATACGCGTTATTTCGCGAAAAGGACGTTAATTCGTAACGACCTCTAAATTTTTGAAAATTCATGCAATTTTTCATGGAAATCTTAAATCGTTCATATCTCCGTAAATACGCGTTATTTCGCGAAAAGGACGTTAATTCGTAACGACCTCTAAATTTTTGAAAATTTCATAATTCATGCAATTTTTCATGGAAATCTTAAATCGTTCATATCTCCGTAAATACGCGTTATTTCGCCAAAAGGACGTTAATTCGTAACGACCTCTAAATTTTTGAAAATTCATGCAATTTTTCAATGAAATCTTAAATCGTTCGTATCTCCGTAAATACGCGTTATTTCGCGAAAAGGACGTTAATTCGTAACGACCTCTAAATTTTTGAAAATTTCATAATTCAAAATCGGTCATATCTCCGTAAATACGCGTTATTTCGCGAAAAGGACGTTAATTCGTAACGACCTCTAAATTTTTGAAAATTTCATAATTCATGCAATTTTTCATGGAAATCTTAAATCGTTCATATCTCCGTAAATACGCGTTATTTCGCGAAAAGGACGTTAATTCGTAACGACCTCTAAATTTTTGAAAATTTCATAATTCAAAATCGGTCATATCTCCGTAAATACGCGTTATTTCGCGAAAAGGACGTTAATTCGTAACGACCTCTAAATTTTTGAAAATTTCATAATTCATGCAATTTTTCATGGAAATCTTAAATCGTTCATATCTCCGTAAATACGCGTTATTTCGCGAAAAGGACGTTAATTCGTAACGACCTCTAAATTTTTGAAAATTTCATAATCCAAAATCGGTCATATCTCCGTAAATACGCGTTATTTCGCGAAAAGGACCTTAATTCGTAACGACCTCTAAATTTTTGAAAATTCATGCAATTTTTCATGGAATCTTAAATCGGTCATATCTCCGTAAATACGCGTTATTTCGCGAAAAGGACGTTAATTCGTAACGACCTCTAAATTTTTGAAAATTTCATAATTCATGCAATTTTTCATGGAAATCTTAAATCGTTCATATCTCCGTAAATACGCGTTATTTCGCGAAAAGGACGTTAATTCGTAAAGACCTCTAAATTTTTGAAAATTCATGCAATTTTTCAATGAAATCTTAAATCGTTCATATCTCCGTAAATACGCGTTATTTCGCAAAAAGGACCTTAATTCGTAACGACCTCTAAATTTTTGAAAATTCATGCAATTTTTCAATGAAATCTTAAATCGTTCATATCTCCGTAAATACGCGTTATTTCGCGAAAAGGACGTTAATTCGTAACGACCTCTAAATTTTTGAAAATTTCATAATTCATGCAATTTTTCATGGAAATCTTAAATCGTTCATATCTCCGTAAATACGCGTTATTTCGCGAAAAGGACGTTAATTCGTAAAGACCTCTAAATTTTTGAAAATTTCATAATTCATGCAATTTTTCATGGAAATCTTAAATCGGTCATATCTCCGTAAATACGCGTTATTTCGCGAAAAGGACCTTAATTCGTAACGACCTCTAAATTTTTGAAAATTCATGCAATTTTTCATGGAAATCTTAAATCGGTCATATCTCCGTAAATACGCGTTATTTCGCGAAAAGGACCTTAATTCGTAACGACCTCTAAATTTTTGAAAATTTCATAATTCATGCAATTTTTCATGGAAATCTTAAATCGGTCATATCTCCATAAATACGCGTTATTTCGCGAAAAGGACGTTAATTCGTAACGACCTCTAAATTTTTGAAAATTTCATAATTCAAAATCGGTCATATCTCCGTAAATACGCGTTATTTCGCGAAAAGGACCTTAATTCGTAACGACCTCTAAATTTTTGAAAATTTCATAATTCATGCAATTTTTCATGGAAATCTTAAATCGGTCATATCTCCGTAAATACGCGTTATTTCGCGAAAAGGACCTTAATTCGTAACGACCTCTAAATTTTTGAAAATTTCATAATTCATGCAATTTTTCATGGAAATCTTAAATCGGTCATATCTCCGTAAATACGCGTTATTTCGCGAAAAGGACCTTAATTCGTAACGACCTCTAAATTTTTGAAAATTCATGCAATTTTTCAATGAAATCTTAAATCGTTCATATCTCCGTAAATACGCGTTATTTCGCGAAAAGGACGTTAATTCGTAACGACCTCTAAATTTTTGAAAATTTCATAATTCATGCAATTTTTCATGGAAATCTTAAATCGGTCATATCTCCGTAAATACGCGTTATTTCGCGAAAAGGACGTTAATTCGTAACGACCTCTAAATTTTTGAAAATTTCATAATTCAAAATCGGTCATATCTCCGTAAATACGCGTTATTTCGCGAAAAGGACCTTAATTCGTAACGACCTCTAAATTTTTGAAAATTCATGCAATTTTTCATGGAATCTTAAATCGGTCATATCTCCGTAAATACGCGTTATTTCGCGAAAAGGACGTTAATTCGTAACGACCTCTAAATTTTTGAAAATTTCATAATTCATGCAATTTTTCATGGAAATCTTAAATCGTTCATATCTCCGTAAATACGCGTTATTTCGCGAAAAGGACGTTAATTCGTAACGACCTCTAAATTTTTGAAAATTTCATAATTCAAAATCGGTCATATCTCCGTAAATACGCGTTATTTCGCGAAAAGGACCTTAATTCGTAACGACCTCTAAATTTTTGAAAATTCATGCAATTTTTCAATGAAATCTTAAATCGTTCGTATCTCCGTAAATACGCGTTATTTTGCGAAAAGGACGTTAATTCGTAACGACCTCTAAATTTTTGAAAATTTCATAATTCATGCAATTTTTCATGGAAATCGTAACGACCTCTAAATTTTTGAAAATTTCATAATTCAAAATCGGTCATATCTCCGTAAATACGCGTTATTTCGCGAAAAGGACGTTAATTCGTAAAGACCTCTAAATTTTTGAAAATTTCATAATTCATGCAATTTTTCATGGAAATCTTAAATCGGTTATATCTCCGTAAATACGCGTTATTTTGCGAAAAGGACGTTAATAAAGGAAATAATAAACCCAATAAAGCTTATAGTAAGGTATATTTTTCCAAAGGATCGTTTTCGCTTTTCCGATAATTACATGTAAGCCTTTCACAACTGTTGTCGCAAGCTTTTTCCAACCGAAACGCGTACGTTAGTATGCTAGTATAAATATTTTTCCAAGCTTGTATGGTTTGTTGGGTTACCACCGTGCAGTTGTGCATGTGTGTGTGTGTACGCGATAACGAACTTGTCTCGGTGATCGAAATTCAAATGATAGCAATTAATCAAACACTTCCGCCCGCAACCGTTGTCACACTTGCACCTCATTCTCTCTCACTCTCTGATTTGAATAATGAAACTCGGCATTTTCACAATTGTATTTAATTTTTAATATAACTGTACTAGAGCATCTATCATACATGCCTGTATGTATGATATGTATGAAGGCTCAAAATATCGCGAAAAATTAAAAAAAGTGAATTTTATTGAAAATTTTGAATTTTCTTGAAAAGTAAACTTCATTGAAAATTTCGAATTATTAAAAATTTCGAATTATTGAAAATTTTGATTTCATTGAAAATTTCGAATTATTGAAAATTTTAAATTTTATTGAAATTTTGGAGTGTCTTCAAAATTTGCGGAACTTTGTTAAAATGTCAAATTAAATTTCAATGTGCACTCGACGCTGGATGTCCGGTTATGGGAGATTATTGAATTTGTTAAAAAATTATTTAAAATTTTTAAAGTTGATCTCGAGTCAGTCAGGAACATACGTTTTTTCACTTTCATTTTTATATATAAGAAGAAGATGTTTAGGTTTCAGAATGAGTTTTCTAAAAAAAAATGCTGCGATTTGTTCTTCAATCACTCCGCAAGGATTTCGATTCGGTTTCACGGTTTCAAATACACAAAATACACTGTTCCAAGTACCTTAAGTACCTTCACATGCTGCCAGTTGCGCGAAAACGAGCAGGACGGACGCACTGTTCAACACCATGTTTCTCGGGGTTTTGGGGCGCATTTTCCAATTCGATTTGGGCCGGAATCCATAGACCGAGCGGCGTATCGAAAAAACAAGGCTGTGGCTGGGCGCTGGGCGAAAGAAGACGAAGAACTGATTCTCGCTGCGACGGTGTCGTCTTTTATAGATTTGGGGAGCGCGCTCTTGGCCAGATAGACAGCGAGATAACGGCAGCAGTCGAGGCCCGTGATAAAACATAACTTTGGTGGAAATCCGAGCTTGGATACTATTCTAATTACGAAATCAAATGTATGCAAATAGTAGACGCGGAGACGGAGAAATGACAATAAAAAGCAGCTGCATAAAATATAGAAATTAAAGGCATTGGTTTACGATTCAAATACATATGGAGAATAATTATTCATTTGCTTGAGGAAAGTTAAAGAGCGCCCATTAGCAGATTTAACAAAATGATTTTCGTCTACTGCCGTCATCATACTCTGCATTACCATACGTCGGCATTTGGTTACAGATGCTTTGGATCAATGGTACTTGATCGATTCCGACGGCGAAGTGGGTCAAGTCAAGAAAATTTTAGAAAATACTCTCCTTCGCCACACTAAAGCGAGGACTGGAGGAGTTGAAGGATTCAACACATGTACGATCAATGATAAACTCGGTATTCATTTTCGATGTTGATTTCCAGTGAAACCAAGTTATCGGAGAAGGCGAAGTGAAATGAAACCGTGTTTCCGATAAAGGCATCAATCAATACGGAAATATCTCTGCCTGTGACGAACTCGGCATTCTTGGCGATAGAGCGATGGTTGCTCTTGTGCCAGCGTGTTTTGGGTCTCTGTTTCACATATATTTTCGCCTCGTTGAGATCCCGACTTCCCACCTGTCCATGTTATCGGAATAAAAACGCACTCGTGAGTATTTACATGTAATCTGTTTATTTATTTGTATTATTATCCATTTTAAATACGGGTGTTTTTTGGGAAGGTACATAAATTATATCATCGCAACCCATCCACTGTACAAATAAATACCATTCGCTATTCCTTTCCACTGTTCGCTTACAACATATGTTCTGTTATGCAACACATATAATATATGTTTGTTTAAATTTTAGAGGGCTTTCCACTAATATTATTATTCTACACAAAGTAACTTCTGGTACATTTTTACAATAATCCGATTGCTCTCAAATAAATTATTACCTACATTAATTAGATCTCTGTCGAACTTAAAGTAAAATACTTACTGACACACAAAAACAACTGCTGGTGGCGAATTTGGGGTCCGGGGCGAGGATGGTGGGGACGATGGGCCGACTTTATTGTCAATGGAGAACGCCGCAGATTGAGGTCGACAATTGGAAATCTCGCGAACCCGAGAACCTGGGGTTCACTTGTGCAATAGGGAGTCGATTGAGAAGTCCTTGAATTTGGCAATCGGGTCGTCCAGCGGACGCTGCCGGGTCGAGCTCAGGGCGGCGCCCGACGTCTCCTTGGGCTTCTGGAGTTCGCCGGATCGGGCCGTAGTCGCTTTGGTGGCGACACTCGGCGACGCTTTCAACTTGTTGCGCTTGCGCAGGAATTTCGTTGATATGTTGAACTTTGGCGGCTTCGTCGTCGCAGTGACGGGTGCGGAGAAGTGATCTTTGCTGGAGCTGGAGGCACTGGTGCTGGCTGCAGACACCGTCAGGACCACCGGATCCTTCAACTTGTTCCGCCAGCTGCGCAGCTCGCTGAAGCCGCATTTGCCGGCAGTCACGACGTCGTTTGCGATTGCGCCGATGTTTGATTTGTTGTTGAAATTCACATTGAAATCGCTGCCTCCGTGTTCACGTGCCGCCACCTCTAATGACGATTTGTCCGGGACGTTGGTCGCCTCGTTGACTCGCACATTGAAGCTGTTCAGGAAGTTCTGCACGTGCAGCAGGTTCTCGTTCGACTTCGGCTTGTTCTGCGCCCGCCGCCGCTCCTCGTTCTCATTCTCGTCCTCCTCGTCCGCCTCGTCGGCGTTCAGCTCGTCCTCGTCGTCCAGGGAGCGGTGCGAGGAGGAGAGCGTCGACGATCGGCTGCTGTTGTTGTCGTCGTCGTCGCTGTCGTGATGCTTCGTCCCACCCGGTGGCGAGTCGTCCTCGTCATCGGACACGAGGGCGATCACTTCGCAGACATTCGGGTCTCGCTCCACGTTCGTCTTCGGCTTCGGTCCAGTTGCTGTTGTGTTCAGATGCTTCATTGCTTGTTGTTGTTTCTCCCTGTTGCTGGGTGTCTTACATTGTTGTTGTTGCTGTTGTCGTCCATCCTTTCTTGCAGCGCCTGCAACAGGTGTTGGTGGTGGGTGTTGTTGTTGTTGTTGCTGATGCTGCTTCTGCTTCTCGTCAGAAAATGATTTTCAGCTGGACTTGGCTTGGTTATCGTCTCGTCTTAGTTGAGACTGCAAAGGAAAGCGAAATGAATGGGGATCTTTAGAAGCTGCGTATTTTTCGGTTGCCGTCTCCTTAACTGACAGTGAAAATTATAAAATTGGCTAAAGTATGATTTTTATCACATCGAAAGTATTCCTAAGCAAGCGTAGGATGGGTGATGATGATGATGATGAGGCGGGTGATGTGATGTGCTACCGATTCGATTCGATACTGTGCCCTACCGAACAACCTACGAGCCATGGCCAACTGTCCATGTCCAAGAGCGAGACAACAAGTGATCTGCTGGTTAGAATTTCGTAGTTCGTCGCGTCCACGTCGAGAGTCGTGAATTCGAATGAACTGCGGACGGTGGACTTAATTTCGACTGGGATCACTTATGAGTCCGGACTTGATGGTGAATTTCCAAGTGAATATCATGTTTGTATGTATGTTCACGCCTCCTCCTCGGTCACCCCCGTGAGTATTTACATAGGTATTGACGACGGTTTGTATGACATGAGGTGTTGCTTGGAGATATGCAGGAAGATGTGGGAGAAAATTGGCCCAATTTGCGATATATTTTGTTTCTGGGTTTGGGTTACATTCAAATCCAAATAAATATGAGGTGGCGATGTATAAAATGTTATTGTTTTTGCTGTTGTTGTAGTAGTTGTTTTTGAATTTTATAAAGTAAACGCAAGCAACATAAAAGAAGAAGAAGAAGGAACATAGACTGAATGCACTTGAACATACACAATATGTATATACTAGAAGTAAGTAGAACCCGCCCACAACACACTCAAATTGCCACTACCTGATGATGACTATAGACCATATGATACGAGGAGGTGCCGTCGGTGCCGCCGGGGACACCTCTACTACCACCACCAACACCACCACCACCAGTGATCGCTATCGATGTCGATGACCCACCTCGTCCAGCGCCGCCGCCGCCGCCGCCGCCTCCTCCTCCGCCGACACCACCGCCGACGCCGCCGCTGCCGCCGCCCACGCGTATCGCCGACGCCATGGGGTGCAGGTCGTGATGTCCCAGATGCGACGATGTGTGCGTGTGCGCGTGCGTGTGTGTGCCATGAGAGTGTGCGGGGTGAATGTGTGTGTGTTGATGTTGCTGATGTTGTTGCTGTTGATGTTGCTGCTGCTGCGGCTGATGATGATGCGAATGTTGCTGGTGCAGATGATGTGATTGTTGTTGTTGTTGTTGTTGTTGGCTATGCAAGTTCCCAGATGATGATGTTGTCGATGAATGTTGCATGTGATGATGTTGCTGCTGATGATGGTGATGCTGCTGCTGCTGCTGATGCGAATGCATCGAGTGCGATTGCATCGAGTTGTGCTGCGGGGCTCGACCGGCCGCTGTGGTTGTCGTCGGCATCGTGGACGCCGCCGGCATCGTCGTCGCTGTATGAATGCTGCTGGGATTGTTATGCAAAGCTGGCGATAGGTTTGCTGTTGTTGGCGTGGAGGAATAATTGGTATGAATTGATGATGAATGTCTACGTACAGAGAAATATACAGAAAACAGATTTCGTTGCAGAGCAGGGTTTACAAAAAGAACACGTGGAGGCCACAGAACAGAAACACAGAAACAAGTCAAGTTACCTCAGACTTAGCGGAATGGCAGCAGCAGCAGCAGCAGCGGAGGACTGTTGGGCTGACGTCGGGGGGGCGGACGAGGCGGCCGTCGTGGCAGCCGCCGCCGACGAGGACGAGATCTGGCGGAAGTCCATTCCGTTCTCCACCACGGACATCGGCTGCTGCGTCGCCTGGGCCGACTGTTGGGCGCACGAGTTGTTGTTGCGGGCGATCGTCGCCGACGCTGCGCCGGAGGACGACGTCGGCGGCAGCCGGGAGTTCGTGTTCGTGGTGGCCGACACCGACGTCGTGGCCGCGGTCGCCAACGTCGCCGCGGCCGCAGCCGATGAGACGGTCACCGATGTCGACGCTGCAATTGTAGGCAATTGTGTTATTGAGGCCACGGCTGATCTGATACCATCGCCTTGATCGTTTCATTCGTGCAAATACAACTTAAAGTCTGTTTGTTTCGGTTGCTAATGAAATGATTGTCTTAGAAAACTAAAGAGTTTTGGGATTTCAGAGAATTTTATTCGAGAAATAAGAGTGGACTATGATCAAATAATATCCGGAACACTTCTTGATGAAGAGATTTATGAATTTGACTCCATTAAGAATCCATTTAGATTCTAAGAATTCTTAATTCATATAGGATTCAATCAGACACCTTTTCTTAGAAGCTAATTGGATATTAAGTGAGAAGTGGTATTATTGGAAAAAAGAAGAAGCTAATTGGGAAGTTCTTGTTAGAAAATTCGTGTTTAAGATAAATCCGATAATCCTTAGTAAATGAAAAATTTCCAAAATATAGACAAAGATCCAAAGGAAGAAACATTTAATGGGGAGTATAGAAAGAAAAAATAACACACACACCTTTTAGGTCAATAAAAAATGAATTATATTATATATTTGCTGGCATATAATATACATAAGTTAATAAATATATATTTTAGAGTAACTTAAAAGTAAAGCAGTTGTGTTTGATAGTGAAATAAGAGGAGTAGAAGTGTAGAAGTGTTAATAAAAATTTAATTTTTATTTTTAGTCCGATGGGGTTTTGCTCTTATTTATTATCATTGATTAAAATGAGGTGTAAATGATTCTTTACAGTCGACACTAAATATATTTAATATGTGGTAAGCAAATATGTAAATTATACATGTGAATGAAAATTATGAACAAAGAATATAAACAAATTTCCATATTATACAAAGTCTATAAGATATTAGCATAGAAGAGTATTAAAATGAAGCATCAAACGATAAATACTGGGTATAATAAAATAAACGGGTTTCCATATGAAATAAACGTAAAATTTTGATGAGGTCTGAAGATGCCGAGTTCTTGTGATAATTACGGATGAGATAATTTTGCGGTGTGTATTCTAACGTGCACGTGCATAAAGGCTTTCTGCACTGCACTGCAGCCGTCCGTCTTCCATCTACTTACCTTGGCTCTGCGGCGTGTTCGTGTTCAGAGGAATCGCGAGGCGCGCATTGACCGCCAGGAGGTGATCGCGCCGAGCAATCAAACTCGTCACATGCTCCTCCAGCCGAACGTTCTCCGATTGCAGCTGGTGCAGGCAGGACAACAACGAAGCAACTGCAAGTAAATTATCGTTACAAACACAATCCTCCACGTGCGTGTGGTGTTCCAAAGCTTACTGTCGAAGTGCTGAGCTTGCTCCATCAGGAATTGCGAACCCTGCTCCCACTGCCTCTCCAACAGCTGCTCCAGACTTTGCGGAATCGCCAGGTTTCCGTTGATGCCACTGCCGAACATGGACGCCAAGGAGGATGCGCCCGCACTTGCAGCCGGTGCCGGGGTCGAGGAAGAGGACGACGAGGTGGTGGATCCCGAATTGCGCTGTCAAGGACGACGGTCAGTTAAACAATGCTGTGTGAATGAAATTCAATTCAATACGTACCAACTTTCCTGGGAAGGGAACACCCACGAATTGCGGAGTCACCGAGTCCGGCGTGTAAATACTGTGATCTTGGATTTCCATGTGCAGCTGGTCGGACAGCTTCTGGGCCACGCTGCTGTTCGGGTTCAGTTGGTTGCCCAACATGTGTGCGGCGGAGCTGGGCATGATGATCGACGGCGAGCTCGTGGTGGGGCCGCCAATGCCGTTCTGAAAGATCTTCACGTCCTTGAAGTCATTTGCCGCCGCAATACTCTCGGCGACCGCTTTGTTTGCAGGTTTGCGTCCGCGCTTCTTCAACGATCCGGCCTCCGACCCGGGCGAACTGGGCGGCGAGTCTTTGAACGTCGTTGGCGGCAGGTTCGGATCGATTGTGGGCGGCGTCGACGACGAGCCCACACTTGTCTGGGCCTCGTACGTGAACTTCAAGCCTCCGTTGCTCAGGCCACCACCGCCCATTGTCGACGACGTGCTGCCGCCGCTCACGTTGAAGGAGGACGACGAGAAGACCCCACTGTCGGGCGTTCTGTTGTTTGCAACAACCGGCAGCGATGAGGTCGAAGGAGTCGCATTGGTCGCAGTTGATGATGCGTTGGTTGTGGTGGAGTTTGTGGTATTTGTGAGGGAGGTGGTTGGGGCAAAAGAAAGAGAAGAAGAAGTGGAAGGTGTTGGCGGATTAGACAATTGCACTATTTCGATAATGTCGTTATTTGAACTATGCTGTATTTGCTGTTGCTGCTGAAGTTGCTGTGATTGGTTTTGGATGCTAGTAGTTGTGTTAGTAGAAGAGGAGGGAGTGGTGGAGTTGGGAGTGCTAGAGTTTTTCGGTGATTCTTTGGCTTCAGCCGGAGTAGTAGCATTTGGTGGTTTTTGTTGGTTTTGCTGCTGCTGCTGCTGCTGCTGGGCCGCAATTTGTTGCTGATAGTGCGATTGCTGGGCTCGCAGCAGTTTCTTGTTCAGAGGCTTCAGAACTGACGGCATCCCAATGTTCGACGTCGTCGATGGAGGCCCACCAACGACGTTATCATTACTTGATGTGGCTCCGCTCCTCTCGCTGTTACTACTATTACTACTACTACTACTACTTTGTTTACTACTACTCTCGAGGTTAGTTGGCGAAATGTTAGTGGACACGCTTGTCGGCGAGCTGTTGAAGGACGCCAGGGGGGAGGTCGCCGTCGTCGCGGTTCCGCACGCAGCACTCGCGGTGGTGAGCGTGTTCATGGAGCCGGACGAGGCGAACGGCGACGTGATGCTGGGCGAAGGGGATGGAGTGGAGTTTGGGAAGGCGGTATTTTCATTTGTGTTGTTGCTGTTGTGGTTGTTGTTGCTATTATTGCTACTACTGTTAGTCGCGGTCTTTTGCGGAGTCGGCGACGGAGCTGTCGATGGCACCACTATCGGCGATGGCGAAGGAGTCGGTGTGGGCGTGGGCGTCGCCGTCGGAGTCGGGGTGCTGGGGGGCGGTAATGTCAGTGGCGAAGGAGCTGCTGGCGGCGACGTGATTTCGCATCGGAAGTGCTGGGTGGGCGAGTTCGTTGCGGCCTTCGAAGACGACGACTTCGGCAACTTCTCGCTCGACGCCTGGTCGGCCTTTCCCGCCGACGATGACGACGACGACGACGAGTAGGACGACGCAGCCGCAGCCGCCCGCTTTTTGCCCGAGCGAGAGTTCGTCTTGAGGTTCGACTGTTGCTGCTGTTGCAGTTGCTGTTGCTGCAATTGCGACTGCGAGAAACCACTTTCGCCAGAACGCGATCTAGGTTCGTACATTGAGTTGTATTTATAAATGCAATTGTGATGGTTTGATCAATAATGTTTGCAATGGAGAAAAGAAACAAAGAAGAGAGAAAAATATTTCACATTTTAAGGTATGCATAGCTGGAGTTCGAACTGATCTTAAAACGATATAGTTTAATATTGTGTAAGTAAATACAGATGGATAAAAGAAATTAAGATTTTCGAGGAGTTGATTAATGGGAGGTGGCTGATATTATTGAAACACAAACATAAGGATGGAGTGAGACCTGTTCACAGAAGGTAAACTCAAACGAAAGCCAAGCCAAGTAGTCTCAAGCCATAAGTTACATCAAAGTATGTACAAAATCATAATGAAACTTAGGTTCTGAGAAGAGGATTAATTGAAATCATAGGGGAATATTTACGTTGGCGCCGTTGGAGAGGAATTTTAAACTCGTTTGGGGTTGTATTTGGAAATCTTTCCAGTTATCTCTTAACGTAAGGTAGGACAATAAAGAACAACAACAGTGCACAAATGAAAATAAAACCAAAGATCTTGTTAGTAGGAAGACTTCAACACAAAGCATAAATAACAGAGAACGAACACGTTTGCAAATAATAAGTTGCATGCAAATCCTCTGTGGACAATTGGGTTATTGGACACTGACCTGCTGCGACGCACTGGCGCCGATTCCTGCTCCTGCAGTTGTGTCACACGCGACACTTGCTTCTCGTAGCTGATTTTCAGATTTCCACTCTCTGTCGTCGTCGCAGTCAGCCCCAAGCCACTCGAGGTGGCGATACTCGGCGACGGAGACTTTCCGCTCTGATGTATAACGCCGTGTGGCGATTGCATCGACGGGAAACTGCTGCTGTGCTCGGAAATCGCAGGTGATTGGTGGTGAATGCGGGGCGATTGGCGCTCCAGTATTCCACCACTTGCTCCGCCCATGGGCGTGGAAGCGCTCGGCATCGTTGCATTCGCCGCTTGAGCAGTGATATTCTGCTGATTTGTCACTCGTCCTGTTTGCGCCGCAGTACTATTAGGATCTGTGGAAAGAAAACGAATTTATAGCCAATTTGCTGCGAGGACCATCAACCATCATCTCGAGTTTACCTGCAGACCCTGCTGTCGTCGTCGTCGTCGGCGCGGTGCTCGATGGTAAGTTGATTCCAGGTACATTAGCTGTCGATAGTGGCACTGAAACATACAGACTAGGTGCATTCGGATGCGCTGAGCCCCCGGCGGACTGTTGCGTGGTGTTTGGAGCTGTCGCCGCAGACCCACTCGATGTCTGGGTGGAGGTTGGCGGCGTTGACCGCAAGCGCTCATCTCGGTGATGGTCCTTCGCGGTCGACGACAAACTGCTGGCTTTGTGCGAATGCGTCGAGGACGAAGCAGTTGAAATGGCAGTCGACACACTAACAGACGTTGGCAACTTCGAATCAACCTGCTGCGTCCCACTGCTGGCAGTCGTTTGCTTATGCATCGACGAACTGATCGCAGCATTGGCCAAGGATGAGGCATTCGATGTGGAGGAGGTCGCTCCAGAAGCTTGCGTCGAGTTGGGGCTGGCATTTTGGAGCTCCGTGACTGATTGATGCGTTGGAGGGCTCAATTCAGTTTTTTGCTGCAAGATAGAATAGAAATATGAGTATACAAATAGGAAAACATGAAGGTTTGATACATAAAACACTCTTTCAATAATATCCGAGACTAGCATAAGAGAAGAGAGAGAGAGAGAGGAATTCTCTGTCATTCGCCACGCTGCAAAGTGCAGCCAACAACAGACAGCTTCAATCATTTGATATTTCGGACTCAGCATGGGTAACCAACCAACTCGTAATGCATCATCCGAGATGTCTGTCTGTCTGTCTGTCCGTCTGCATGTCGCTCTGTCAATCTGTCAGTCAGTCAGTGCCTCAGTTAGTCAGTGTTTTCGCATTGCAGTCGCAGCCACATTGGGCTGTGTGCGGCGACGAACGCAGACAGGCGAAGAACTAGAAATGTGTGAACGGCACATGCTAATCGAGAATAGAAACGAACGAACGAAAGAACGAAAGAAACCAACACCCGCTGAGAAGAGTTCAATGGAAGACATTCATGGCATGCCACCTATCGAAACCGCACGACCGGCGGCAGGGGTCGTGGTTGTCGTTGATCGCACAGTAATCGAGCGAATTATTGCTTATTGTTGTATTGGCAAATGTCATGTTGGAAATTATGTACGTACAACAGAGCTGACAACAAGCGAGGCAGAAGTTACAGGAAATGCGAGAAGTAATTGTCGAAGGACGGAAACATGTGCAAATATGGTGAAGACAAAAAACCTATCGAACACACGTTCGTGTAGGACTGAGTTGTAGGCAACGGCCACAATTTTGTGCAGATGTTCTCAGCGTCCACCAGTTGTTGCTGCTGCTGAAGAGGAAAAGGAAGAAGAAGAAGCACAGCACGAGCAACACCGTCAATTGAACCGCACTGCAACAACAATGTATGACATGCGGCACCAGTGGCAACAAACCCTTTTTATTCAATAATTCGACAACTAAGGGTTGCTTTCGGGACAAGGAAAACACCAACAACAAGAACTACAACAGCTCAATGCTAACATATCAGATTCCCCAATTGTGTATGTCGGTGTATGCGTGCAATTCTCTACCCTCGGAAAATTTGATTTGAACCCATCAACGCTTCAAATACTGCACGAATATGAATATCAAAATAGCATGTAAAAAGTATTCGATTCCTTCGAGAAACGTCGGAAGCTGTAACGTAATAATTAGCAGCTGCCGATCTGCTCACGGGGCATCGCCGCCATCGACCAACTGGAGAAGTTTCCTTCCCGCCAGCGTCTAAATCCAAATAAGAAACAGCTGTCCCGCCAGCGAGAAGACGACGGACGAAATATTCCTTCCGGCCGTTCGTTCTTCAAAGGGATCGATCGTCGTTAACGGGGGGATGGATTCGTCTTGCTGAGAGTGTGTGTCAATAGAATTAGCAACACCCGGAGGGAAGTTCGGCCGAGGCAGGTAAAAAGGTAAAAACCGTCGTTGCTACTGTGGATGTTGAACAACCGAATCCTCACTGGGTCTTACACAAGAAGGTCTCTGAATCAGCCAGGAAATGTGGTCGGAATAAAAAGTTAAATTCGCATCTCAAAAAGTATTGAACATCAGGCGGCGACGAGATGTTTCACAGGTAAGAGGCCGATATGGGGAATGTATACTTGTTGAACGGAATTCCCGACAGAACTCTATCGAGAAATATCGAGCACAGCATTAGGGCTGCAGCAGCAACAGCAACAACAACAGCAGCAGCTGCTGCAGGGGATTTTCTCTGGCAGCCGTCATGCAATGCGCTGATTCTGTGGAAATGGAAATTGATCATTACCCCGGATAGCAGGAAGCGTATTTTCAAATTGTGCGGATATGAGGTCGCCGTCGTCGTCGTGGCCGTCACGACGCCGTTCGCACATATCGCCGTCGAGGGCTCGATCAGGGCGGTGGAAAATGTCGCCGAAATCGAGGACGCCGCCGACGAGGGCGACGAGGAGGCCGAGTTCGAGTGGTGGTGGTGGTGATGGTGATGCTCGCCGCGCTCTCGGTGGTGGTGGTCCCGGTGATGTTTTTCACGCCGCTCCTTGTCTTTTTCGCGTTCGCGCTTTTCTCGCTTCTTCTTCTTGTTCTTGCGGTGCTCCTTGTATTCGACTATTTCGATGTTGTTGTTGTTATTCTCGGTGCTCGCGGCGAAGGCTGTGATCAGCTCAGGTGCAGGCGTTGTGTCCATTTTGGCATCTGTGTCCATCATCATCATCTTGTATTTGACAATTGTGGAAACGCTGGATAAAGCACACGGAACGAAACAATCGCCAAACGTGACGACGACGGCACTCGCGGTGGCTGGTGGAAGGTGGAAGTGGTTCGTTCGTTCGAAAGATAGGAGAACGAACTCTTCAAGAGTTTTTGTTCAATCACAGCACAGAGAGCTTCGTTCGAATTGTTTTTTGTTGTTGTTCGACTGTTTTTTCTTTCTTTCTTTCCTCCTTCTTTGCTGTGTATTTCTTCGATATTCTTTCTTTCTTTCTTTACACACTGTCGTCGCCGTTCGTTCGCTCTCTTGTTGATACTAATACTTTTATGTTATTTGTGTTGTTTTATTTCACTCAACAACTCTGTTGTACACGCAGAAAAATTCTTAGACACTCAGCCATTGCACTGGCGTTTGCTTCCTGGGCTATTCCTATTCCTATTTCTCCTCTCCACTTCACTTCACTTCACTTGCTTGTGGTCGAGTGTGATTTTGTAATATTGCTGCACGAGTAATCGGAAGCCACTTGAATCACTTCTATCTATCGCCGTCGCGGTCGTCAGTCAATACTCTCTATCTATCTGTCTATCACACACGGGGCGGCCAGACAGAATCGAATAAAAACACACAATTTCACATAAAAAGTAGACGACGGAAACTTCGATGAAACGAACGAACGAAGAAGAAAACAGAACGAGCATAAAGGTGGCCAAAAAAGTCAAAACCAAGAAGGTATTATGAACAAAATCACGGCGCGAGCATAAGAACTGAAATCTTTCGAAAAACAACAACAACAACAAATTAAATTACACGAAAGACAAACACGACAGAAAGAATATTTAGACGAAATGCATTGAAACCGTGGAGAGAACTGAACTGTTATGGGCTGAGAGATTTGTTTAGAAGGCCTCTTGGTCGTGTCGCGTTGTTCGTTCGCTCGCTCGCTCGCTTGTAGCCGCTGTCGCCGCCGCCGTCATCGGTCTCCACTTCGGAATTGATGTCTGCACGTAGGCAAACGCAACGAGAGACAGACACAGGGCAGAACCACAAACAAACACCGGGTAGCAGGCAACAGCAGACGTCTGTCTGTCGGTCGGTCGGTCAGGCAACATGGAAGAGGGAACAACAGCACAACAGGAAAAACAAAGCCAGGCGTACAGTTGGTGAATGCAAAGCAAACCCCGTCGTCGAGGGAGAGCGAGAGTGAGAGAGTTCACTGAGCGGCGTTCGCTGCCCGCCTGTCTGTGTGTGAGTTTAATAGTATGTTGTAAGGCACAATGGAGTAATGGCCCAGCGAGGCAGAGCACCACACCACACCACACACCACACCGAACAGCCCAGCCGAGCACACTTTCTCACTGTTCACACTGTACGATATACCAGGAAGCGGACGGCGCGACTCGTGACTAAACTTAGGTACACAAAACATAAACGAGAATTCAGCCAAACCAACCAGACGGAGTTGGGAGTATTTCGAAGTTATAAGAGCGCCGCCGAAGCGAAAGAGAGCCAGCCAGAGAGCGACGAGAGAACTCTTCGAAAGCACGTTCTTCTCCTCTCCGGAGTCCGGACTACAATTGGGTTTGGAAACGACAACTGCAGCCAGCATGCATTGAATTTAATACGAATTACATAATAAAGTCTAGTCGAAATGCATTGGATGCAGTATTCGTCTGAGTCAATCACAGTTTCACTAAGGTTTGGTGAACACTCTTATACAACACCAGACAGGACAGACAGACAGACAGACAGATAGCCTGCAGGTAATCCGTCCTGTGTTTGGTGGGCGTGTGTGTGTGTGTGGCACCTTGATTTCTATGATTATTGAATCATAAACTCCTCCAACATGTCTATTGATCGAGTGTAGGTAGCAACGGCGTTCTTCTCCTGACTTTGTTCTCAGGCTCAAAATCGCTCACGTCGTACCTCGTCCTCGATGGTATAATTTATATGGTTCGCTGTCGACACTCACACATAGATCGAAATACACACATGCGTGTTCAGAAGAAAGGCATCGAACAGTAGTCAAGGGATGAAACTCAAATCCTGGGATCGGAGCAGTTTGAAATTTAATTTGCAAAAACCTAGGTGAATGGACCTTAGAAATAAATAAATATATGTCCGCGGATTTGGAATACGCAGGTATATTCGAAATAAACCGGCGCTTGGAATATTTCAGAAAATGATCACAACTCATTACCAGAGTTAGTTAATCATAAAATATCTCATCTGTATTTCGTGTTATTGAGAAATTCTTGGAAACGAAGGTAATCATTTTTTCCGTGTGGAATTTCACATATCGTATGCAGACTGCGTATATAATTGGAGTTATTAAGTTACTGCAAAACATAACTTTATGGGAAGAGAACCTGCAGGTAGTGTCTTACTTTTTTAAGAATCCATACAATTTCTTAGAATTGAACGAGATTCGAACAATTGTTAAAAATATTGCAGATGTCCACACCACATAATGAATTTGGATTCAAACCAGGTATTAGTATTTTAGGTTCATGGATTTTCTTAATTTTTTATATAAACTGCATTCCAGCAAAAACCCAAATCTAAAACCGATAATTGCTTTATTTACCTTTTTTGAATTTCTCTCGATTTCCTTCTCGAAATCTGTTTGCGGAAGAGGCGTCAATGTCACCGAAACATCCTTCATTACAAAAGAACTGCAAATGATATCAAAGCTGATTAACTATTCTTTTTATAGCGAATTATAATACCCACTTGTTGGTATCTTCCGGCATTGAACTCGATTTCGAGTCTGCTTTGCGCTTCTTTGCGATTGAACTGTTGCTGGAACTTTTGCCGGATGACGACAAAGTTGAACTTGCGCCTGCCATCGAAACTGTAGAATCCAAATTCGAGTTTCCAAAATTACTGGAATCCATATTTGAGACATGACCATCGCCTCCAAATGAGGAGGACGATATTTTCGAAAGATCTTTCACGCCACCGTTGTTGCTGCTGACACCGAGTGGAGACGAACTAATTGTTAAATTCTGAGCACCTGCTGAATTAGGTGCGTTATTCTGGTCGTTGCCGGCTGAAGTTGAACTGGACAATTCCTTAAGTTTTGAAGACTTCGACGACTTATCGCGCGACTCGCGCGATGAAGATGACGAGGATGATCCATCTCTGTCTTTGTCTTTACTTGAACTTGATATTTTATTGAAACTTTTACTATGTTTATCTTTTTCCTTGTAACTACTGGAACTACTCGAAGAACTTTTGGAGTTCGAAGTGGAGTTAGAGCCGGCCCCGCTGCCACCTGTGTTGCCACTGCCTAATGCGGAGTTACTTGTGGATATGCCGCTTCCCGCATTATTCAATCCTGAGTTGCCAATACTACTCGCACCAGTTGAACTCAATCCATGAGCTCCGCCAGCCCCGCTGCCGGAGGGAATAGCTGATGTCGAAGACGAACTCGAGGATGACGAGGAATTCGACTGTTTTGAGGCTGTCGAAGATTTTCTTTGCTTTGTGGATGACACAGACGACGTCGAGGACGAGGCGTTTATATTTGTCATAATTTTGATGCTTGTGGCTGAGGTCGATGAAGATGTTGCATTCATCGTCGAATCGATTTCCTTCTCCGGCGACGATCCAGAGTCCGAAGAGGTATCATGCGTTATAGGCTTGTACGGCGGAATAGTCTTCACATTACCTCCTTTTTTCTAAAAACGATCGACACATATGAATTATACTGCTTCAGATCGTTTATATTAGCAATGACTTACCAATTTACTATAGTGATGTTGACAGTATCCACAGTACTTAACGTTGTCCAAATAATTTCCAGCCTCTTCACAGAGCAAACCTAAGCTTTGGGCACAGGTGACGTGGAATTGCTGCTTGCAAGTCGATTTGTTGCACTGCATGCAAGCGCCAACTGTTGCTCTATTCGGTTTTCCAATTTCTTGGCAAATGTAGCATGCTGTGGAAAGATTATTTATCATATTAAATACTGTATATGAATATAAATCCTATGGACTTACTTTTAGCATATCGTTCCTGTGGAATCAATTGCAATATAATGGGTTCCATTGTGGTCACATTTCCGAAGCGAACTTCGGGAATATACAGGGCACAGACAACATGAGCCCAGCCTTGGTTGTCTGTCTTCTTCAATGCTCCGTCACGTGAGGGACACAATTCGCACCGAACTCGTGCAGATCTCTCCTGGCTTTCACATTTCCGACAATACCACGGTCCTGTCGGGACCGTGACGATTCCATAACAAGCCTGGTGAACGGCTACGGTACAATTCTGGCCATCACAATATACGAGTGGGTTCTCTGGCCATCCCCGCTCGTCTGAACAAACGCAACATCCACCGACCATCTCCTTCATTCTGGCCTATTCTTCTGTGGATTTATCTCTCCCGCTTCATAACAAGTCTGTTCAACTATTGAATGGCTTGCGTAGGTCTATCCGTGAATATATTTTTATTGATCAACCCGGGGACAAACTCAACAAGATGTGGCACCTTTGGGACACACTAGGTACTAGACTGGTTTACCAATGGCCGATAATTTACCTACAAGAAATACAAATACAACGTTTAGCAATCGTGGCAATATCAATTATTCCACCACATTTTCAAAACAATCAACATCGATTTCGTGTAAGAAACTGTAATATTTTGTATTTCCAAAACCCATACAAGTTTTCATTTCTGCTATGAGAATCGTTGAAATCTCTCGGAAAGAGAAACCATTTTCTAAAGTTGGAAAATAGAAGAGAACCGGGCGGAGAAAGAGACAACATAAACAAATAAGAGGTTAATGAACCCCGAAATAGAATGTTTGATTTTGTTTTTCACTGCATCGCGCTGTAGGCTTCCGCTCTATTCTCTGGTAAACTAGTTGGAACTTGTGTCTCTTGTCGGTTTTTATCTCCAACAACTACAGCAGGGTCGCCGTTGCCGTCGCCGTATTGGATGATGAACACGATAATCTATCTATTTATAATTTATCAGACAATTTATACTTTCTTAAAGACAATTTATGCTTTCTTAAAGTTATGCATATTGAACACAACACGTTACAATTAAAGTCGTTGGTAATATCGATTGGCAGCCGCGAGTGTGGGGAGGGGGGAAGGGGAAAATGTAAACTCATGTGCGCACTGGTTGGGAAAACAAACAACACGAACGTGGTTTACTGTTATGGGCTCCAAGAGAGAGGAGATGGGAGGGAAGAAGAGCAAAACTTGTCGCTGGATTGATTGGGCATGTTCAAGAATGCAGTGAGCAGTTTAGAACATCGCTTTTCTTCTCTGCAAGTTGAACATCTTTAAGACAGGAAGATCTATTATTAAACACGAATATTTAAGACTTGCTGATTACACGCACTCGATTCGGTGCCGGGAAAACACTTTGTGGGCTGTGGGGGGATGGTTTTTTTTCGTTGACAAGCGGAAGAGGGTGGTTTTCCTGGTGGTTTTCTTCTTCTTGGGCCACAGGGTGCTGTGCCTAATTTTGGATGTATACCAACATTACTTTTGTAAAACTTAAGGAGTATCGATTTTTCTTGCAATGTAAGAATGTGGTTTAAGGGATAGAAATAAGCGTTGCTTTAAAACGAACTCCAACATCAACTATGAATTTTTAATAACCTCGTTTAAGGTGAACAGTAACGGAGAAAACATTATTCCACAAATGACTACGTTTTTCCACAATTAAGCATGGGCGAAGTAGATTTTTATCACGATAGCACTTATTTTATCTTGTGGGAATTTTCACTTTTGGACTAAAAATATTGATTTTCATCACCTCCAACAGAAGGCCGCACTTTGTTTTTGCACTTAAATAACCTCTTATTTATGTATTTTTTGCTTTTGTTTAGAAAATTAAATTATGAAATATTTTCAATTTTTGACAGCAGTTGATGAATGAAGATGCTCTCAATAGAAAACAGAAATGCGATCGGAGCAGAATGAGAAGAAATTTTCGATATTCAACAACAACAACCAACAACTGAAAACTGAATGCTACGCTCCACTCGCTTCTCCCTTTCGAAATACAAAAGAAATAACAAGAAAATGCATTTACACTTGTGTTACTTCTAGCTCACTCACTCCCGCCCATGCGATCCAATTGGAAAAGCAAGAGACACACACCACCATTGCGCTCACTCACTTGTTTTCGTTTTCTATTTTATCTCTGTCCGATTTTCTCGAAACGTACCCTCGCTGCAAGTAGCACTCAAGTCTTTTCAAACGACTATTACTCTAAAATCTCTTTTTATTCAGTTAGTATTTATACTTCACATAATTTACAGTACTTTTAACTATATATAGCACATAAATTGAATACTTTTTACTTAATATTAATACGAATATTAATTATTTGAACTATTTATGCACGAAAGTTCTGCGCACAAAACAGAGAATCTCTTTGACGTCCGTGTCACGCAACCATTTTGTTTTCGCTTGCTCTTTCTTGCACAGGATTGTAAAATTCCTGTTGTACTGCGGCTTAGGACCCCGACGTTTTCAAAACAAATATTTGTATTTTAATATTATTATTATTTCAAAAAATTTCAAATCTTCGATTTGTACTTTTTTTGTTTTCCCATATCGTTGATATTTTTTTTATCAGGGTTCGGACAAAAGAAATACAAATCGGATTGTAAACTTTTGTTGTACAGCGGCTTAATGAGATTTTCCAGGGATGGTGAAAAAAATGTCGGAAAATGTAAACAAACTAATTTCCCGAAATCCCTAAATTTCAAAAGTTTCTTGATTATTAGTAGTAGATTATTTGTTGAAATCGATTTCGAATTATACTAAAAGTTTCTTGTTTCGAATTCGAGTTTCGAATTGTACTTGGGTTTTTACTCATCTGAAAAACGGAGTGAAATGGAATTGATCGAAAGTGTAGTGAAACACTTCGATTGAAGTGACTTCGACAACCCTGGTCGTTGCTTTCTCATCGGAGAAGAATTTTCCCAGCCGTGGCAAAAATTCAAATAATAATAATTTAACAGTAAAGAATTCGCATAGGATTTGCAAAATACAAGTTGAGGCCACTCCCATCCATTCAATAAAGTAGTTAGCGAATTTCGAATTAATCTTCCATAGTGTTGAAAATCGAATAGTCAAAGAGATTTCCTCAGACTACGGCTTTGTCTGGAAAAATCAATTTTTACTGCTTAGGGCGTCAGTCAATTCCATCGGGAATCAGTGTTCGTCGTATATTTAACCGAAAATGTGTTCCACTGGTGATTGCTTCGTGGTGCTGCCTCCCAATTGTGCCGAGAAAGTCGCGATTTTCGGCAGGAACTCCGTGCAGGAGGGCGACGTGGACAAAGCCCAAGAGGTCATCTTCTATGAACCGTCGGCAGCTTCGGACGGCAAGGTAAAAGACTTGAACTTGTTTGCAATGCTTGGACGAAGAGGCGGAAATGCAGTAGAAACATTCCAATCTCATTTTCAACAATTTACAATTGATAGTGCGACGGTGGTGCGGAACCGGAAGTGATCGGCTCGCTCCGTGTCATTCTGCAAAAGCCACGGTCGGGCGTCTGGGGCGGCGACTATGGAGCTAACGAGAAAAACGTCTGTATTGGGATTACGTGGTCAGCCGACGAACCCGGATCAGGAAGCGGCCATATGTTAGCCACCGACATCGTGAGGTACGTGTCATTTCGGTTTTCTGTCTGTATCGTGTTGTTTATTTATCCCTGATATAGATACACGTTGGCGGCTGCAACAAGCGCAACGGATGCCGTCGAGCAAATCGGCTCCCTGGTGCTCGCGCATGGAGGCGATAATTCAAAGGCCAGCTTCGTGGTCTGCGATGCAACCGAAGCCTGGATCGTCAGCTGCTGCGGTAAATTGTGGGCTGCCCAGCGCTTCACTGACGGCTTTAGACGTTTTACCAGCACCGGTCTCTCGGTAACTGGCACTATCGACAAATCGAGCGACAGCTTAGGCGATGCTTTAAAAGCTTTGGGCTTGTGGGATGGAGAGGTACATTGCTTTTGTATATTAAGACCAATGAGGTAACTGTATTTCGTAATTTGTTAAAGGGCGAATTAAACTTTGCCGCGTGCTGTGGTGCTTCTCCGAACAGCGCCGACAGCACATGGACTGGTGAAGAACCCACCGGGGACGGTAGTTATTCTCTAACAAGTATGTTTGAGACTCTACGTTCAGCTGCATCGGACGGTACGCGTTCGGCAACTGTATCTGTGATCACCGATCCGGGCATCTCATGCCACTGGTTCACAGCCACGCCTGATCCACGGGAGTCTGTGTTCAAGCCGTTCGTGTTTGCGCCATCGCCCAGAATATCGCCGTTAACCAAAGTGCCAGTCGACGAAACTCTAACTTTGTTGCACAAATTGCACGCTCAGCGCAAGGTGACTGCTGTGGAGGATCTGAAATGTCTGGAGGCCTCTTGTGTGGAGGAGGTGAGCAAATATTTCTCAGAGCATCCCAGCCCGGACGAGGAGTTGGACGAATTGATGAAGGACTGCGTTGAGGCCGAGGTTAAATTTTACCGTTAATACGAAGGATCGAAACCCATGGATGATCGATTCTCTGCTAGAGAACAATTTAAATTAAGCTTCGCTTTTGGATGAAACGATTCGAAAAAAAAAAGGATTTTTTTCTATACTACGTGATACAACGCCTCAATTTATGACATTCTTACATGTTGAGCATTCCATTATGAATATTGATTATCATGCATGTCGAACGTATATTTTTATTGTATTATTTGAACACGAATTTATTGACTGCTTTTTCATAATCATTAATGAAATTGTTTTGTTGCCGCTTTTTCTTATGTTGATATTATTTATTGAAATTATCTACACGTTTAGTTAAGACTAAAATAAGAATAGTTTTTTGCAAATATGCTTCCTATGTATTTATTATATATTTCAGTATTCATTACTTCACGTTATAAAACGACATACGCACATGTAGGCGTACAGTTTAGCGAAAAACTAAATTTATGTAATCTCATAATTAATACTTAACTGACCATGCATTTACAATACACTATATGAAGTTTATCGTAACTAAAATAAATACTGCGCAAAGAATAAACAGCATACAAGAAAAGAAGACTGCGCTTTATTTCATCGCGAGGGGGGCAACACTTGTCATTCCAATTGTCAACGTTCGTTCCACGGAATACCATTGGAATAATTAACTCTAATTTCGATTCGCCAGTTACGATGTTCAAAAACAAACTAGTTCAAAGGACAAAAGTCTATCGTCCAAGGCTGCGATAACTGATAGTTGTTTTGAAAATGTTTCCGTTGCACTGCAACAAGTGTTTCCAGCGGAGCAGCAGGAACATCACACTCCAGTTCTATCTGTCGTCGTGTCAGCACATTCTCTGCAAGGAGTGCGTCCAAGCCGAGTGTCCCGTCTGCAGACGCACCTTCAAGCCGAATCTCATTTCCAAGAACATGCCGGCGACGATGGCGGTTTTCTTCGAAGACTACCACCGAATATTTCACCGCTTTCAGAGGGTTGCGAAATTTCAGATGGACAACTCGTCCTTGTTGTACAACTACCACGTCAACAAGCTGCCGGCGCAGCTGAAAAAGACGCAGAACGAGCGCGGCGCCCTGGTCAAGGTGGAGCAGCGGATATCCGAGGCGACGGTCTCAGAGAGACAGCGCATACAGAAGTTGAAGGACTACTTGAAATTCCACGAACGACGCATGGCGCAAAAGCCGTATCATCCGTTCTCACCGCGCTCAAAGTCAGGCGGCAGCAGTAAAAGCTCCTCGGACTCCGCTTGCTCGAGTACTCGGTCTGGTGTGCAAACTCCCACACTGAGCCTCCCCGACTCCCTCACGGAAGAGAGCACCAACGACGCCAGCTGCGATTTCCTGAACACGAGGCGGAATTCTATCGATTTTGACTTATAAAATTTATAATACGTTCCGTATTGTTCGATAATGTTATGTAAATATTAGTTGTATTGTTTTGAAAGTTACTCCAATAACTTTTGGTGATTATGTCAATTTGTATGTATTTCTTATGCTTTAGTGAATAAAGCTGTAAAGTAAAAAAAAAAATAATTTGTCAGAAGTGGGATTCGAACCCACGCCCTCAGAGAGGACCAGAACGCTCAGTAGAAGAAACCTATGTGAATCACAGGCAAGATTGCTCTTGAGTCTGGCGCCTTAGACCGCTCGGCCATCCTGACACGTTGCGAGCAGATGGCAAATGAGTCATTTGATTCGACTTCACCCAATACCAAAAGTACACGTAATTCCTGCAAAGTGTGAAAATAATTTACAAATGTAAATAAATGCATATGTGAATAAAATTCGTTTATTTGTTCCTTTCAAAATTCTAACTAGTAATTCCATTTCAACACAAAGAAGTAAGAATACATTTCCGTGCAAAGAGAATTGTGAAATTTCCTAAAAGTATGTTTTGTGCACCACTCAAACAATGATTCTATGGCTTATCGAGTCGAGTCCTACACTTCCTCCACTACCAGATTAGCTTTAAAAACGGTGTCATCGTCCTCCAAAGCTGCCTGAATGGTGGCTTCGAAGGTCTGATAGATTTCACGAAAGTCCATTATGTTTTTCGGCTCCGACTCCATCCAGAACCGATCGAACTCGAACAGTAGATAGCAGTAGAACTTGTGGAAATGGGACATCGTTAGTGGTTTCTTCGAGTTGGCAGCCACATTGTAGAAATGGGTTTTCGCACAGCCCGACTGCAGCATGCGATAGGCCATCGACGTGAGGTTTATGCCCACAATGGCGAAGGTGTAGCCGAAGGTGGGATGCATCGAGTGCAGCAGGACGTGGTGTGCAGCATCTCGGTACTCGTTGGCGAAGTACAGGAGGTTCTCCAAACCAAGCAGCCCCATGCCACGGAAATCGGTCTTTGGATCATCGCCCTGCGGTCAAAAATGTGGATTAGGAACTTGAGCAAGGGGCAAGAAATAACAAGGACTCGATTACTTGAAAACCTATATCCTGCCATTGTTTGGTTATTCTCCCCTCCAAGGGCTGTTCCGGCATCAGGCACTTCCAGAGGTCCATCAACTTCTGCTCGTGATCCAAGTTCTCGGCATCGTACTGTTCGGCACGCAGCCTCTCCACGGCGAACATCAGCCGCGTGTAACTCCATATCTCCACCACGCATTGCCCGAACAGCGCTGGGAAGTCCGGATGGCACTTGGGTTTGATGCGCTTGGCCCGACTCACGACGTGCACGGCCCGCTCCGGCAGTTGCTTGAACTCCTCGTCGTTGCAGAACTCCACGGATTCGTCCAGCTCGCGCACCAATAGCTTGATGTCCTGGTTCTTGGACAGTTGCAGCGACCGCTCGACCTGCTTGGAGCGACTGGCACCAGCTCTGGCTCCATAGCACAGCCGCTGGAGTTCGCAGAGCCGTGTAAACGTGTGCAGGAACCACTTGATGAAGGGCCGCAGATACAGGTAGATCAGCGGGAGCACTCGACTGAGATTGAACATGACGACGATTTATTTGTTGCCTATTCCTCGTTGTTTCGCGATGACTTTTTGCAAGCGACTGCTGACATATTGGCGATTGATTCAAGGATATGCGGTTTGTTGTACTACTCTACGACTCCTTGGAGACCGTTGACGCTGTTGCCCGGGCGATGATGTTGTTGTTTCCACAATAATACGTGTCCTGACAGTTCTTTCTTTCTTTCGTACACCAAAATGTACGCTTGTAGTTCCCTTTTTATATGAAAAAAAAAATTTCAGAACAAAACTATTATTATGTTTTTCTGTTTGTTTTGTTTTTGCTTACTTTGTTGAATTCCTACCAGGGTTGTTAAGTCACTTCACTCGAAGTCTTTCACTCCACTTTTGATGAAAACACTCCACTTTCTGGAGAAACACTTAAATTTTCGCAGCATCCCTGATTCCTACTAATGTGAAAATGCGAATTTGACAATCAATGGGTGTGTTCAGCGACGATTCAGGGCTGCTGCGTCTACAGAATAGAGGTCTATGACCTTCACCAAAATTCTTCATTCAAGGGAGGATTATACACTACAATACTCCGTTTTGCTCTTTAAGAGTTTGCGATATCTTATATTTACTATTGGGTACCTTTTTCTTTTTTAACAATATTAAATATTAAACTGCATTTCTGAAGGCTTCAATACAATTATATAGTACAACATCGTTCGATATCATTTTATATGTAATTTTGCAATTATAACTATTATATATAATTCCTTTTTCATAGCTAACTGATGTCCAATCATTTAAATTGTTGCAATTTCAATGGGAATAATAGTGGAGAGGACTCATATCGCGTGCTTCATCTGTTTAGATAACTTCTTCACTATTCTGTGAAGATCTGTCGTGTGTGTGTTTTTAATTATCATTAACTATTTCATTCACTCAGCTGGCTTTCGTTGTCGGCCTCTGTAAGCATGTGCTAGAGAGGCTTCCAATCAGTTTCTAGTTAATCGGCAATCGGCCTGCAAGTGACCGATAACAAAACTAAAACGACTATTTTTCCGTATTCTAACTATTTCTACCGCTATTTTCGCTAAAAACATCATAACAACATGTCTCAGAATACTGGAAAACTATGGGGCACCCTTGACAATGGTAAATATCTAACAAACCATCGAGTTCGAGACAGTTCAAGTCTGCTGAAGACGAGTTTTCATCGGAACTAAGTTAAAAACGTGCCAATCAAACACTTGTCTATGTGTAAAACAAACGATCGATGATAACAATGATGGTTGAAATTTGTGCGTATTTTTCTAACTCTGGTTTTCCAACAAAACTCGCCGCCGCAGTTCGGAAAAGTTCGCATTATTTACACTCTACTCAGTGCAACAATACTCTAAATAAACTACCTCAAACCGGATGTAGGGCATTTGTATATAATTTAAACACGTTTTTGCTTCACAGGTCAAATTGAAATCAGAAGCCTGACCAGCGACCACTTGGAAGAAGCGTTGAATGTAAGTAGTATTGTATTTTATTTTATTAAACTATTTATTTATTGTCATCTTGTATCGTCGTAATTTCCGATGTTTGCCAGTAACATTCACTCTGTTATCAAATTGTCCATGTTAATTGGTCCCAATAAAATCCCTCTGTTGAAATAACATAGGAACACAATTTCCTCTGTCTTCTGTTGAACTACGAACAGGAAGAGAGTGTTTGCAGGGCGTCGGTGGTGTAATGGTCAGCATAGTTGCCTTCCAAGCAGTTGATCCGGGTTCGATTCCCGGCCGACGCACACTTTTTTTATTTTTTTTTAATATTTTTTTATTACTTTATTTTTTAATAATTTAATTATTTTCTTTTTTCAATTTAAAGATCCTGGACAAATCGTTCTTCCTCAACGAGTCCGTGTGCAACGCCTGCGAAATAAACCTGCCGGAGAACTCGCAGGCGCGGACCGAGCTGCGGGAACTCTGCCGCCTGACCGCCGACGACGGCGTTTCGCTGGTGGCCCGGGACGTCGCCAGCGGGCAGCTCGTCGCAGTGGCCTTCAACAAGATTCAGGTATTGCTCGAAACTGACCTCGCTCTGACTTGCGGCGACTAACCGGCGGACATTTGCAGTACGTGCCCGAGAACGGCGAGGAGCCGTTCTTCCTGGAGTTCCGCAACGAGCGCGTCGCCTCGCCCAACGCCAAGGAGCTGATGGACTTCATGATCAGCGTCGACGGCGAAACGGACGTGTTCGAGATGTTCCAGATCGACGCCCTCCTCGAGCTGATGTTCCTGGCGACCCTGCCGCAGTTCGAGCGCCGCGGCATCGGGCGCACGCTCACCCACCACACGATCGAGCTGGCCCGCGACCTCTCGCGCGGCGTCGGCCTCGAGGCCGTCCACCCGACGCTGCGCTCGCGCCGCCCGCGGGCCGTCACCGCCCTCTTCACGTCGGCCTTCTCGCAGAGAGTGGGCCAGTCGCAGGGCTTCCGCGTCCTGAACACGGTGCCCTACACGCGCTTCTCCTTCAACGGCAAAACCTACGACCAGCGCCTGCCGCCCCTGCACAAGACCTGCCAGCACGTGGCCATTCTGCTCTAACGATCGGACTTCGGACCAGGACTTCTCTCCGGGAGACAGGCGAAGGAAACACATTGTCTGGGTGCATCGATTTCTACTATCACAAAGTCTTTTGCGCCTTTCAGCTATTCCACATTGAATATATGTATATAATAAAAAGTCATTCTGGTTTATTTATCATTGCTGGGGAAATCGACCGATTGTCTTTGGAAGTGGACACAGAAAATTCAAAAAATTAAAATGTGAACAATTTTTTAAGTAGTACCCAGTTTCGCTTAGAATCGTGATATCTCATCAAATAACCGAGTTATGACGACTTAAAGTCGGACTTCGATTGAGGTCCAAATAGTATATTTTCTCCAGTATGGAATTATCTTCTTACGCTCAACTTACTGCAAACATTTCATTATCAGTCAAACATTTCATCCGTCGTGCTTCCGAAGCGTGTAAGAAAATTCCACGCAAGTCGGGGCCAACCATACGAATAATATTTGAAGTACTCACACACACACACATCGATGTGTGAGTTCTGAATGGATCGATGACCTTGGACCCCGTCACCGTTAAATTGGCAGACGAACTCACTGCGGTCAGCGCCGCACAGTGGACAGACAGATTTCCCTACAACACACAATTGAGTGAAATTGAATTAACTAAATAGACGAAAGTTTCCGCCCGAAAGTTTCTTATCGCCAAGTCTACACCAACAACAGCAACAACAACACGA
The DNA here is from genome assembly GCA_017309665.1 of Coelopa frigida. Taxonomy (NCBI): domain Eukaryota; kingdom Metazoa; phylum Arthropoda; class Insecta; order Diptera; family Coelopidae; genus Coelopa; species Coelopa frigida. Next base: position 43,321,135 of record CM029561.1, read on the forward strand.
CGATAAGACAGAAATAAACCAAAACCTAAGTATGAACAACTATCGGTTGATGTCGCGTTTCCATGCCGAAGAAATGTTTGAATGAGTTGCAGAAATGAAAATCAAAACAAAAGAGAACAGAAGAGAAGAGAACAACAGGGAAATAATCACGTCAGCGATTGTCAGAGCCAAGGGCTGGAGTTCGAGCCTCCAGCATGCAAGGGTGCAATGCTTGAGTGGGTGTGTGTGTGTGTGTGTGTGTGTGTACTCAACTACAAAGAAAATTACAAAACGATCTCAAGTCAATTGGGCTGTTCATTGGGCGGCATCGGCATCGGTTGTGGCGATCGTGCCAATTTCATACAATTTCAATTTAAACACTTCAATTTAACGTCTGTCTCTGTGTCTGTCTCTGTGCGTGTCTCTGTGTGTGTGTGGGCTCGCCTTTGATATCGAAACAGTTCCTATTATTAATATTATTAATATCGCGATGTTGGTTTGTTTATCCGAGCGCCGCGTGGTCGGCGGCCGTGTAGATACCGATGGATGGCCCGATGCGCCTGTGTTGGTGAGCATCTATGCTCCACGGCGCGTTCCGCCTTGAGTTGTCGCCCCACGGATCGATCGCCAGTTCAGTCGGAATTCAGAACTTGCGGCGCAAACATTCTCGCGAACATTTCGAACGAGCCTCTTCGATCTCTACACCATTTGTACACAAGCATGACGAGTGCGGAGGAGGGGAATCAATTCTGCAACGGTAAAGCTTTCATTCAGTCGATGCGGTTGATCAACGGTCGTGTTTTGCAGGCGAGCTGGAGATCGTGCGGATCACCGAGGACTTGTACGACCAGGCTGTGGAGGTAATCACTTCAATTCTCCTATGAATCTCCTATGAATACCCTCTCCTCCTCACCATCCTCCGCAGCTGTACCAGAAGTACTTCATGCGGTACGAGAACGTGAGCATCGCCACCAACCTGCTGGGCTCGCAGCAATCGATCGACGAGATGGAGGTCCTCATCCGCACCATCCTCAAGGACGGCGTCTCCTTCGGGGCCCGGCACCTGCCCTCCGGCGCCCTCGTCGCCATCTGCGTGAACAAGATAATCGTGAGCCACTGAACTGCCACGAACTAGATCAGCTCTCATCCCATCGATCGTTCTCCCATTTCTAGGACCGTTGCGGCAACTCCTTGGACGCGGTCTTCGAGACGTTCCGCTCGCCCTCGATGCTGTGCGTCGGCGAGTATCTGAGCCGCATGGAGGACACCTTCGACCTGTTCGCCGAGTGGGGCGTCGGCTGCCTGCTCGAGATCGTCTTCCTCTCCACGCGCTCCGACTTCGGCCGGCGGGGCATCGCGGCCACGCTCTCGCAGCACACGATCGCCTTCGCCAGGCGCATGCGGGACGGGCAGCTGTCGGCCGGCGAGGAGCGGCTGCCGGCGCACGTGCGGGGGGCGCGGCCGGAGGCGGTCTGCTCCGTGTTCACGTCGCGCTTCTCGCAGAAGGTCGGCGAGAAGCTCGGCTTCGAGACGGTCAACAAGATCGCGAACGTCGAGTTCTCGTTCGAGGGGAAGACGTTCGCGGAGAAGATCGACCCGGTCCACGAGTTCTCCACCTTCGCAGCCCGGCGGCTCTAGAGTCGTCCACCCCACCCAAAGTAGGATATTTGTATTATTGTACTCTCTAACATTTAAGATTTATTCGTAGCAGATAGGGAAATAAATAGAAGCCTATAGTCTATCTGAAATCGGAAATCAATATGCCACTTAATTCAGGAGAATGTCGTCCTTATCCGGGGCCGCATCTCTCCTATCTGCAGGACCCGATCTAGTTCCGAACCCTCCCCGCGTCCCTCGCGGTGTCAATTGAGTTATTTTTCAATTACTCGTTTCTTTTTTAATCTCATATTTGATTCAGTTTTGTGCTAGAAACCAAAATGGAATCAGATTAACATTTTTTCATTCGAGTGTCCTTCGAAGCGTATTCAAGAGGATTTCGAATTAATTCCCCGTGTCAATACACACACAGACACATCCACTCGTTGCGATAGAAGTAGTATGCGTGATAAGTAGACAGTGTGCGATTTTTGATCCCTATTTTTCATTTCATTTCCCCGCGAGCCCTCGAGGACGGGGCGACGAGTGCTGAAAGGATTGCGTCGCATTCGGCGATTGTTGTTGGATTACTTCGCCCCGAGGAGACGATCGTTGTATTCGTTGTGTCGAGCTCGGCAATATTTTTTTTTAAATGAAACAATCACGAAGACAATTTTGAGTAAAGGATTCAATCAGAAATGGAATTTTGAATAAAGGATACAATTTTAAATAAAGGTTACAATTTTAAATAAAGGATACAATTTTAAATAAAGGATAAATTAATGAATAAATATAAAATTGTGTAAAGTATCAAAATAATCGAAAAAAATATATGCTAGATTAAAACATTGATGCCCTAGGGTTTGAATTGAATTGAGGAATTGAATTTGATATTTTGGAATAAAGGATTCAATCACAAATGAAATATTTGATAAAGGATTAAATCTTAAATAAAGGATATAAATTAATAAATATAAAATTGTGTATAGTATCAAAATAATATTAAAATAATTAAATGAAAGATATGATTTAGAATAAAACATTGATGCACTAAGGATTGAATTAGGATGATTGGGAAGAGGAACAATTAGTCTTACAAGGAAGGTCCTGCGAATCCACATCCACATCGATTTTAAACCGGAGCATATTAAAGAGCAATCAGCGCCCAATTTGAGCACCAGCATAATTTTTCAGCATTAGCAAGGATGGAAGGATGGAACGAAGGACATTTCCTAATACAGAGCAAATATTTGCGGTCCTCCTCCTGTCGGTGTCGCCGCCGCCGGAAAGATGTCCTCGGATGCGATGGCTCGAGTCGCGCCCAGCTTTCGTAGAGAACACCGATGACAAGGGTGTCAAAATAGTAGTTAATTATTGTTGTTGTTGCTGTGTTATAGTGGTGCCGTCGTGTTATTGTTTTACTATTGTTGTTGTTATTATTGTTGTACCATACCACACAAGGGCCGAAGGAATTAACCCTCGTAGGCCGTCGTTGCTATTTCGCTGCTTTGCTTTTTTAAGCATATTCCGATTGTTGTCCTTTTCCATTTCACATTTCGGATACGTGATACGCAAGTTATTTTCCTGCATTTAATGCAGCTGTGTAAACAAGTTAATTTGTTGTTGCCGCTTGGCCTCGAGGACATCGTTGCTGTTGTTGTTGTTGTTATCGCCACTGTTGCATCCTCGGCCATCGTGCCATCGCAGCAATTAGTGTTTCCCTAACAACTAAATGTTATTTCTATTTGTGGGTTCTTCCTTTGGCTCTTAATTGCTGGCTATATTTGGCCTTAAAATTCCATTACTTCCGTCTACGCTTCAGGAATATCGAAAGCCCTCGATTCGATTCCTCATCCTGTGTTTTGAAGTTCCACGATTACACTTCAACCCAACAAACACAGACTAATGAACTAATGTCGCTTCCTCTGATCGGAAAAGGGAGCACTTTAAGGACTTCCGGCGTGGCTGTCGCATTCAGGAGTGGCCGCGGGGCTGAGCGAGCGAGGACCCCTCACCTGTCACCTGTCGCGAAAGCGCCGAAAGCACGGCCGAAGCCTTCCGATTGGCCCGCGCAGACTCCGCCCCTTTCGCTCGCCGGCTCGCACTGGCTTCGAAGCTCGCCACGCAATCTATCCGGATTCAACCCTCGGCAGCAGGAAAGAAAACCCGGGGTAGGAAAACAAGACATGCGGAGGGTTGGTGGACGACGCCTGCTCGCGCCCTCCAGCGCCGAGTCTCCGTCGGGCCTCGATGTTCAACGGTCACATTGTGCATTGTGTCGGAAACCTCGTCGCGATTCCACGATTCCACCGGAGTGAACGACGAGTCCTGCAGCGAGCCGAGGACCACTAATCGACGACACGTTCCCCGCATTAGACTGCTCAGATAGCCATCCGTGTTGGAGTTAGTGCAATATCAACAATTATCACCATCGAACTATCCGAAGTGAAATTGTTTCGAAATAAACCAATCTACATAAATTAAAAGTGAAGTGAATCGTTTTTGAAAAGACAATTTATCGCTTTTGCCATCGGTTTTTTTGGATTATTTGCAGACGTGTTTGTGGTAAATTTTCCAACCAAATAATTTGACGGTGTTTCTTGCAATATTCATCTGACTGACTTCTTGTAAACATTTTTCTTACACTCGGTGTATACATTTTCTTATACTCGGTGTATTTTCCATATGTATTTCAAATTTCAATCTAATTGAAGATTTTATGGTTTTGCCCAAACTTCCATTCCAAATTAATACAGCGATTTTTTTAAAGGGAGCTGATGGCTCAAGGATATTTCATAGATAAATTAGGGATTTCGTTACTGTATTTCGTCCACATCGTCAAACATTTCAGACAAATTTTACCAACACATCTCTGGACCTAATGACATCAAAAATTAATGCATTAATACATTATTTGTTCATTCAACTCAACAACAATAAAATCAATAACGATAACTTGAACATGAAATTGTGACTAATAACATTTAGATATATGTATAGCAGACTGTATACACAAAAAGGGAATATATTAAAAACCAGATAGTGACTAAAACCATTTAGACATACAGCAGACTGCATACACAAAGTACGAGTATATTAAAAACCTCCCCCACCCCCTCCCACATGAACATATTATCAGATTTCGCTCCATTATCTGCATATTTACAACTATTGTCGACTTGTTGAACAGGGAATAAAAACGATATCGTAAACATGTCGGGGACCCAGAGTAAATGTAGTTGATTGATAAAGGCAGCCAGATAAGAGACTACAACAAACGACTGTCCTTTGCAGGTGAACAACTACAACAACAACAACAAGAAGGGCGACAACGAGGACTCCGGAACAGCGACAAGATCAACAAACACTTACGCCCTCAGTGGCCACACGTGCGGGACACGTGCGCATCGCCAACGGGAGGAAGTCAAGTGGTTTCCAGCCCATTATGCCCAGCGTCGTCGCCGCCGCCGACACCAGCGACCGCAACTAGACACAGGATCGAGGACTCAGCGGTTCTGCGAGGACTTGCGATTGACGCTGCCGAAACGAGGCGCCGGCGGGCTCTGGACGAGATCACCCGCGAGATGTTCTCCATGGACAACTTCGACCTGGAGTCGACGATGGCGCGCCACTTCTTCGAGGGCTCCCAGGCCACCAACGGCTCCACGTCCAGCTCGGAGTTCTTCTTCGGCGAGGACAACAGCTCCGAGAGCGACGACGACGACGCCTACAGCAGCGGCTTCAACAGCGACCAGGAGAACACCGAGAAGACGTGAGTGTCGCGCTCGGACCATTGACGACAGAGGCGTGAATTTAATTTGTCTTCCTTCCAGGCGCCTTCACAAGCCGCGCCGGCTCAAGTGCGCCTCGCAGATGGCCCAGCAGCGGCAGGCGGCGAATCTGCGCGAGCGACGGCGCATGCAGAGCATCAACGAGGCCTTCGAGGGGCTGCGGTCGCACATCCCGACGCTGCCGTACGAGAAGCGGCTGAGCAAGGTGGACACCCTGAAGCTGGCCATCAGCTACATCACCTTCCTCGGCGAGATGGTGAAGAAGGACAAGAACGGCAACGAGACCGGACTGAGCGGGCTGCAGCGGAGCTACAAGAAGGAGCCGCCCAAGAAGATCATCCTCAAGGACCGCAGTAAGTGGACATCAACAGGGCAGGAGGGACAGACAGACAGACAGACAGACGGACGGACAGCCGGAGGGACGGACAATGGGCAGATGCTCTAATTCGCAATGACAGCCCAAAATCGAGCACTCGAGTGCAATCGATCATGGCGAGATCCTCCCACTTCCGATGCAGTTGCGCATGCGCTAATGCAATAATTCAGGAAGCGTTTAGTTTCGTATTTAAATTGAATTCGAAACTGCGTGGAAAATCCTCGATTCACGAAGGGCGATTGAACATAGAGGGAGAGGAGGGAGAGAGAGACGAATCATCTTGCGTGCCGCACATTAAATTGAGTCGTGGCGGTCGGGCCGGAGCCGGGGCCGGGGCCGGGGAGGGGTGGCTTTCGTGCGGTTTCGGTTCCCCTGATTCCTGTCTGATGATCCGTGCGGCTCACCATCCGGCTGCCTGGAACTAATTGGAATTTTCACACTTCCCATAGAGCTCTCTGATGAGTCCTGCGGCATCCATCATGCGCTTAGAATCGAGGCAGCATCGGCAGATCCTTCGCCAACGGATGGATTCGGCGGCCTTCGTGCCGGAGTTCGCCAATAAAAATGGGTTTAGACACGGTTTTTTGGTTAATAATTTCTCTATTCAAATGCGAATGTCATGCCGGGGCCCATGTGTGCCTCGATATTCATGGCATTCATGTGTCGATCGTCCTGCGCCCGTCGGCTGCGAACCCTTTCACTCGGCTCGAGGACCTTCGCCGGGTGCGTGGTGGGAATCGAGCGAGGGTTGAGGCGACAGAGGGGACGAGACTTTTTCGAGTTTTTTATTTGGGTTTTTTTGTTGGAAAACTTTGTCAAAACACGCATCAATCGACCATCAACTACTCGAAGAATTCTCTCTCGAGGGACCATCGCGAGGCAAACGAGACGTTTTTTTAGTTGTGGTTTAAAAGGCCCTTTGAATACTCTCATTGGCACTTGATTTACACTTCTACACAAGGACATTTCCATCCTCCTTCCTATTTAACTCCTCTCTGTATATCCTCTTTGTTTCCGACTCCCAATAAATCCCATCGATTTGTTCGAAGCCCTCATTCCGTCGGTCTTCCTCCTTCCCCCTCCTGCCTTCCTCCACCACTCGCCCCCCCCCACTCGTCAAGCAATAAAACGTAAACATGCAGCAACACTGGCCTAATCATTGCATGGGAAATTCGTTCCACTCGCCAGATGTCCTCCCACTCTCCCGCCCACCGAGCCTCGAGTGGTCCTCTTTCTCCAGCCCCACCTCCGCCGGAGATTATCTGTCACTCCATGATGGATAGATAGCTAGGTAGAGCCTTGTGATAGAACTCTGCGCCGAAGCCCTCCAGGAGATCCGAGGACATTCTCCTCGCAAGACGGAAACCATTATCTATCTGGAGCAAGCGCCAATGACGAATGCGGGGGCCACACGAATGAATGAAGGAACGAACGAAGGACCCCCGGACCGGGAATCGCGCGGCTGCACTTTTTCACACCAACCACACCGCACGGATCGGCCAAACAAAGGGCGCGCACAAAGGGCGAGCAAATAGAGCCGGGAGTGGAAGAACAAGCTCATCATCGCAAATACATTTGTTGCCATGTCGACGACGCTCTTCGCGCGCCGACACCCGCAGACCACTCGACGTCGGCAAATTGCCGACAAGTGCATTCCTTCCGCGGGGCGCCCAGGGGTGGGCAACGCCCTCCGGATAACGCGCCGCTTTTATCCACTCGACGCGAGTGCTGATTGGAAGCTTATGTTTTCCACACGATGTTTGCCTCCTCCTCCTTCGGCCTGGCTGTGGTTCGCCAGGAGCGGATGCGGGACTCGCTGCAGCTGCGAAAATACGCGCCCTGGACCCATCCGCTCGTCCATCTCTCTTCAATCCTCTCAGCCCTCGCCCTCACTCGTAATGGGGTTGTAATGTCCTGGTTAATGGCTGTTTGTTTGTTGGCCGAAGGGGTTTCGCGATTCGATCGAAGGGGGAAGTGACTCGACGCGTGCGGCTGTTTGTTCGTTGTCCAAATATTGGCCCCTTGACGCCGTTAATTGATGGCTCCCCGATCCGTTGTCTCATACTCTGTTTCTCAGTTTAACCCGATCTCTCTCTCTCTCTCGCTCTTTGCAGGCGGCGGCTTCTCGCACTCGCTCTCGTGGTACCGCAAGGGCGACCGATACCCGGGCAGCAAGCTGTACGCCCGCACCTGGACCCCGGAGGACCCGCGCTCGCCGCCCCCCTCCTCGCTGGGCCACCACAACCAGAACCCACACCACCACAGCCACCATCAGCACAACCACGGCCACCATCTGCAGCACAACCAGCCGGAGCAGCAGCAGGGCTCGGCGGGGGGCGCCCTCGGCTCCGCCCTGCAGGCCCCCAACGGGCGGCTCAGCAGCGCCAGCTCCCACCTGAACAGCAGCAACGGCAGCCTCAGCGACGACTCGATCACCTTCGGCACCCTGGCGGACCCCGGGGCCGGCGGCGCCTACGGCATCCAGCAGTCGAACGGTCTCTAAGGAGGGGGCTGAGGAGGGGAGTGAGGAGGAGGACCTCCTTCCCGACCTCCGTCAGTGTGCAATCGGTTACTTAATGTGGAGTTAGTTTTGAGCTCATTCAGTTGCTTGCGAACTCATTCTAGTCATTGATTCTATTGAAGGCGCAATCGAAAATTCTGTGGTATTTAATTTTAAGTCGAGTTTATGTATTTTTAAGAGTTTCACCAAACAAACCCGAACCCATCACGCATCCTAAGTATATGCATATAATAAATAATGTATGATTGAAATTGGAGACGATCGGAGGATTCTCAATCGATTTTCTATCGACAACTGTGCGGCGATATCTCTTTCGATCGTCGGTGCTGGACACCTGCAGCCCAGAGGCGCAGGAGCTGGGACAGGGATCTCGACCGAATTTAATTGCAGCGGGCGAAATTACAGGTTGGTGGAACCAGCGGCTTCCGGAGGTTGCGCCGCCCACTCCGAGTGACCACCGACGACGAGGCCGGCGTTTACAAAAACAATGCGTGTCAACGAGGGTTAAAAAAGTCGGTTGGGAACTCGTACCGGGAGTTCTTATCGGAATCGAATGGCGTTCGTTCATTGAACACCTGGATTTGTCATCCCTTCCCCTCGGCGGCGATGCCTCATATCTTCGTGATATATTAAAAAATAACCGGCACGTTCGCCTGCAACGGAAGAGAAGAACAGACAGCAACAACAATCCGACAAATTGGACAAACAATTACACACATGTCGAGGGGGTGTAAAACTGAACAAATTGACCCTTGCAGGAAATTGCTTCCGGTCTTCCGTCGGCCGTCGGCGGCCGCAATTGCGCTTCCGACGGCCCGAAGGACGAAGGACGAAGGCTCGCAGCACCTTCGGGAGTCCCGTTTTGTCCGGCCGATTTCTCCCGTTCCGCGCCTTCGCTAATGATTTTATCTAAATAAATGAGCGAGTCCTGTCCGTGGTCCGGGTGGTGACCCTGTTTGCACGCCGTAAACGCTTCGCGGCAACCCTGGGCGAGATTCGGCTCCGCTTCGTTGGTCAATCGCAGATCGTTATCAGCAATTATGCGGTGGCGGCGCGGTGAGGGGAGATCGGACCAAGAGACAACAAGTTCGCCGGCGATTTAAATATCTGAATTAGCTGATTATATCCTGGCATCGCTTGTGGAGAAAAATCTCGAGGCAGCTGTCGATATTCGGATATTTTTAGAGGACATGTCAATAGTTGTATTTTTCACTTTTTTGTTCATCGATCAGGGAGAATAGAGACTACTACAACAAAAACAACAAAGGGAACCATTTTTTAAACCTAAAAATAACCGCTTTTATTTTAAACAAAAAATAGTCCAAAATTAATTCAGGGAAAACGAACCCAAAATAATTTTTCTTATAAACGTGATGTTGTTGCAACTGAACTGTTCTCATTTTCACACTTCCCAGCAACTGTTCTCACCGTTCCCATTTTATCCTCTGTACGAACCCATAAATGCGCTCTGCCTACCACTCGCTAGATGTCGCTAACTATTATTTTTGCAAAAATTAGTCGGTTCAAAAAGTAATCGTTTTTCGTGCCTTGTATTCGCCGTATACGAGTATTTTCACTCGTACACTGAACGATTCTAGATGTGAGAATAATTGGGAAATACATTCGATGCGGCAACAACGACACAGCAACACGACGACAGCATAATTTGAGACAAAATTAAAGAAAGAGAGCATTAGAACATCTCTCAAATTAGAAAGTTGATGAGTGCTACGGACGACAATCTCCTGCTTGTCGTCGTGTTGCATTCAAAATAATCGTCTCGATGAACTAATGTAAATATATTTTAACTTTGACGCATTGTCGCTGTCGCATCGAATGTGTCTCCCACATAAGTGACAAAAGGCAACCGTGGGCTTCATATGTTTTTCAAAGATTATATGATTTTGACAACACTTCAATTGAAGTGATTCCGGCAGCCCTGGTCGGCCGACGACGACAGACCGACCGACAACCACTGACGTGTACGACGCCTGCACTTTGCCGAAACTTCTGTATTTATTTAGCAAAAGCCAGCGAATAATGTTGTTGGCTTAATACAAGAGACTGACTGCCACGACTTTAGCCACACTCGCGAAAATCCAGAGCACACAAAATAAACGTTTATCGCGCGGTCCTGCAGAAGAGTTCATCGAAGCGCCTTCAAAATGATGATGTCCGACAAGAGCAGGTTCCTGATCTTCGCCGTGGGCATCTTTACGTGCTACTTCCTCTACGGCATCGTCCAGGAGAAGATCACACGTGGCCACTACGGCGACACGGTGAACGAGGACGGGAGCATCGGCGAGCGCTTCAACTTCGCGCTCGCCCTCGTCTGGGTCCAGTGTCTGTGCAACTTCGTGTTCGCCAAAGGTGAGATCAATCCTTGTATAAAAATAGTACATCGTATAATTCTCCTCTGTCTGGTCCTAGGAATGCTCACGGTGAAGCCTGCGAAGGAGGATACGACGCCCACCAGCTACTACGCCGTCTGCTCCCTCACCTACTTGTTGGCCATGGTGTCGTCGAACATGGCCCTGCGCTGGGTGCCCTATCCCACGCAGGTGGTCGGCAAGTCGGCCAAGCCGATCCCCGTGATGGTGCTGGGCGTGCTCCTGGGCCGCAAGTCGTACACGTGGACTCGCTACATCTGCGTGCTGACCATCGTGGTGGGCGTCATTCTGTTCATGTACAAGGAGGGCAAGATCACCAATGTGGCGTCGGACAAGGCCGGCCTCGGCGAGTTGCTGCTCGTTCTGAGCCTCTCCATGGACGGCTTGACCGGCGCGGTCCAGGAACGCATGCGTTCGTCCAGCTCGCCCACTGGCCAACAGATGATGCTGTCCATGAATTTCTGGAGCACGCTTCTTCTCGGATTCGCCATGATTGTCACAGGTGGGTTTTTCTAAGATCACTAGTGTGTGCTTAATTGTTATCTTTAATGCGATCCTTTGTAGGAGAAGGCAAGGACTTCATTCACTTCGCCACCCGCCATCCGGAGCTCTGGGGCCACCTGGCCATGTTGGCCTTCTGCGGCGCCATGGGGCAATTGTTCATCTTCTTGATGGTGGCCGGATTTGGGCCACTTGCCTGCTCCGTGGTCACCACAACGCGCAAGTTCTTCACCGTGCTCTGCTCCGTGCTTCTGTTCGGAAACGTTCTGATCCCGCGCCAATGGTTGGGTGCGGTGCTCGTCTTCGTGGGACTCTTCGCCGACATGATCTACGGCAAGAACTCGGGATCTAAGAAGGATAAGATCATCGTGGAGAAGAAACTGACCTCTTAGAATTTAGAACATCTGGTTTAATCTTTCGTGACCCATCACTTCCATCCACGGACTACTTCTATTTGCTCCTTCCGATTTATTTAGTGTACAAAGTGTTTATTGATTGATTAATTGTGTGAAGAACTGCATTCCTGACGATTGATTGGTTCATTTTTTTAGTTAAACGCAGCGAGCGAATTTATTTTTTGACGACACATTATGTTAATTTATTCCATAAGCCATAAATAAGCCTAAAACAGATATCGAACCATGCTAAAAAGTAAAATTTTTGTATATATACAAAAAATAATATGTGTAAGAATCAATTTAGAATATATTATCAAAATATAATGTAGCGAATCAGTAGCGAAAACAATTATTTATTATTTATATATTTAATATTTGTGCAAAAATGAATTTTTAAATCGAGTATTTAAACATCAATCTGGCAATGTCGTGGTCGATGTGCAAAAACCCATATGTTGGAGCAGTGCGGCAATAAAAACAAACCCATGTCAGTGGGTTGCTTTCACTTGCGCTCACTGGTCGGTCGTGAATGCTGAGAGAGGAAGAAAGAGAGAGCTTTCGCTTTGACATTTTGTGCGATATCTTGCGTGTTATTTTTGTTGTTCCATTTTTGTTCGTTGTTGTTGTTGTTGGCGCAGACGATGTCAGATTGCGCTCTGTCTTTCTTGCGCTCGCTCCCCCGGGGTGTTGTTGTTGTTTTTGTACGGTGCGCTCTTCTCGCCGGACTCGGGTAGAAAATTGAGAAAAATCCATTTTCATTCATTCGTCGTTTACGCCATGCTTAAGGATTTTCTCTAGCGGTTGTGGTTGCGACGAACAATTTTCCCCGTGGAAAATTTCGTGAGTGTGAAAGAAATTTCAGAAATAGCTGAGAAATTCGATTAATCTCCGCGACGAAGGTGAATTGAACGGTGTTTGTTGGTGTTCTTTTCGCAATGGCCGAATCGGGCGTTATTTTTGAACTGGGTTTCGAATCGCCGGAAAAAAGTCAGACCCAGTGGTACAAGGGAAATAAATAGCCATGAACCGCGATTGAGCTCCCCAGTGAATAGCAAGTGAATAGCAGAGCAATAACAACAACAACAACGACAGCAAAAAGACGAAGAACAGAAGAAGAAGAAGCAGACAAAAAATGTTTAAAAATAAATTTGGCTTGGCGGAAAAGTGCATTAAAAGTGCGAATGAGTTTCTTGTGACGCTTCAAGACGAAAGAAATGTGCGAAAATAAATCGAAGTGAAACCTTTCGACGTCGGTCGGGCTGCCCCGTGACTAGGCATCACCCTCGTTTCCACCCCTCGCCTCGCCTCGGCCGCCACCCCCTCCCTCCCACACTCGTTGCGGACGCCGGCGTTCGTTTGCTCGCTCGCTCGCCACGGGAGGCTGTCGAAAGAGAAACCGACCGACCGACCGACGACGAAGCACCGACCAACAACAGAGGCGAAAATGCTGCGAATTTTAGCGAAAATTCAAAACGAGACAGACGGACGCAAATTGTTGCGCGCAAAATTCCAAATCAACAAAATACACATTTATTTCCCCATTTCGCCGAGTGTCTGCGCTGAGTGACATAATGCCATCCCCCTCCTCACCCAGTCGGCAGAGGGGGGTGGGCATCACTAGGGCCGCGGAACCGGCGCGCGATGGCGTCGAGGCGAAGGGTCGCCGATTGCAGGCGACGCCAATGGCCGCGGAAACGACCGTCGACCGATGATGGTCGTCAGTGTCCGACTCAATTTCCGTTCACCGAAGGGCACGAACGAAACCCTCTTCTGTTCATGTATAAATTTCGAATAATTCGGTAGTGACCCATTTTTAACAATTCAAACATTGGGCTCCCTTCACTGAATTTCACTTCGGTCTTCTCTGACGGACACTTCGGTAGAAAATTCTGATGGTCGCTAATGATGCGAAATATATTCTCAAATGGCCCTTAAAATTGCCCCCAGTTCTGGGAGTTTCGAGTATTTAGGTCGCGAATTTAAAATTTCTATTCTTAAAAATCTGTCAGTGAAATGCATTTGCAATGGAAATTCGTCAATTGCCCCGCAGTTGCTGCGATGATAACGCTTTAATCGAAAGAGTTTCGATCGACCTCGCTTGAAATTATCGCTCGTATATTCTTTTGAGCGGAATGAATCGGATTAAAAAAAGAACTTTCCAGGAGCGCTCGCTGATAATAATCCCACTTCCTGTAAATCAATTCCACGACAAGAGATCTCTTGTACTTGTTTCGATGGCCTCCGATCGATTAATCTAGAATCGCGCCAGTTTATCAATCAATCGCATCTGGAATAAATTTCCCCGCAATCGCGTTGCCAATTTCTCCCGGCAATTGTTTGTTATCTTCTAGAAGCAGCAACAACAACAAACAGTAAACATCTACTGAAAGCTTTTTCTGCTTCAATTCAATTTAATTTAATTTACGATTCGCGTTATTCGAAAACAAAAGAATGAATTTATTGCCAATCGACACTCGAGGTGGACGGAGACGAAGACATTGAATTCGAAATTAATAAAAAGCCCAACTATCAATTTGATAAGGAGGCGTTTCAGTTAGTTGTCGGGTGGTCGGTTGTTTTCGCCGTCGGCCGAAATCTAAATCGAGCGAGAGAGCAACAGTCGCTCCTGACATTCACGTCGCAGGGTTTATTTATACATGTCCATTATTAATACGCCATCGTGAGTCAGATGGCTTCTCTTTGCCCCATTGCTGCGTGCTCCTAATCTCTCGCCCACCTCCCACACAGACAATCGCTTTCCAGGAATCCCCCGGGGTCGGCCGTCATTGACATTTGGTCACCTCAGTCCGCGCCTGGTCCCCCCATTGTGACGTCATCCGGTCACATGTTGCCTCCGGAGAATCCCGCGGGCGAATGCTTCTAAAATATTCTATTTCCTCCATCCACTTGCTCGGCCTTTGTCGTGATTTCTATTTTTTTTATTTTATTGTTTTTTTTTTGCGTCTGTCCCTTTTGCGCTGTCATTCTGTGAAATTAATGCATCATTTGTGTTTTTAATCAATTTTAATTGGAACGCGAGCGAACGGATCTCCGGCCATGACTTCCACGCGAATATTGATAAGGACTGCGATGCAAATGGGAAAACTCAATGGCACCGACTTGACTTCTAATCTCCGAGGGTTCGAAGTTCTTCCGCTAATTGGGCGGCGATGCGAAGGAAGCCCGTGATTTCTCAAGGGGTTTCTTTCGCACTAATGATTTCGCAATTATATCGCAATTTTCCTCGAAATGCCAGAAGACGACGATGAGGTCAAAGGTCAAAGTTTGCCCCAAATCTCCACCTCACTCCTCCTCCTCCTCTGATGTGTCGTCGTCAGCAGCACGCAAAACTCTCTGCACAAAACAGTTCCGTCCGTGAATGAATGAACACTGGCCGGGGAAGGGGGGCGACGAACGTCAGCCCCGAGGCGACTTTTGCAAACTATGAGTCATCATCGTCGGGACCCCATCCCTCTGGGCCTTCGATCCATGGTAAGACAATGGCCGGAGGAAACAAACGTCTGCAATCTTGGAGCTGGTTGCATTTGTCGGTCTGCCTGTCGTTCTTGATTGATTTCGAAATCACTGTCTCTATTTCTCTCACCCTCCCCCCACTCTCCCTCTCTCTCGCTCTTGCGTCGCCTCAGAAACTCGATGATGGACGCCAGGATCTGCTTCCATGCGACTGCCTCACGTGTTTCGTTCGCTCCGAGGGCGCTGGGTGCGAGAGGGGGACAGAGAGAGGGGTCGATGCATTGCTCACGTGTCCGAGGAGAGTTCGTTCGGTTGCTTGTGTGCGAGTGTGTGCGCGCGCACTGGAAACTAGATCTCGCTGCATAGTTTCAGGCATTGGAGTGCGAAGCATGTGCTCTTCTGCTCTAGCATGATTTTGCAATGTTGTTTGTTTTCCCTCCCCCTCCTCCTTCATCCTCCTCGCCGACGTCTTCCTCTTCTTCGCATTGCGCATTGCTTTGCCAATTAGTGCATTGCTGATGAGGTTATTCGCGGTTGTCGTCTCTGTCTCTCCCCCCTCTATCGCTCTCCCTCTTTTGTTCGCTCTGCCCATTTTGAACTGTCAGTTTCTTTCCTTCGCCTTCTCTGCCTTGCAGCGAAAGTTAAGGAAGCTGCACGCGAAAATGGCGTCAGCCAGAGAGAGAGCGAGCGAGAGAGCTTTCGGGGTTGCATTGCAGAAATAGGATGACAGCAGGGACAAAAACGAGATGAACGGAGGATAAGCGAGGGCGAGTGAGAAGGCAAGACCAAAATTTTGACGAAAATCGAAAAATTCGAAATTCGGAAATTACTCGGATTTTCTCGACACGAGTCCGAGTCCCAGTTCGCATGACGCATACGCCTCGTTGCCCCCGCCAGCGGTCCTCGTTCGACACCCGGGCATCGGCCCGTCGTCAGCTGTTCGCAGCCCACCTGACCGCCGATTGGTCTCGCCGAGCGTTTGGCGGCGTCGGATCAGCCGACCGCGACAACAACAAAGTAGTGCATGCACCTCACCGGCAACAACAGCGACGGAATCTTCTTCTGCCTTCGCGCTCGTCGTCGCCCGAAGAGCTTTCGTTGCTGCGGCGGGCGCAACGAGCTTTCGGAGAGCACGAAGCGCTTTCGCGAACCGCCGAAGAAGCGGCCGATGTCTGCAGTCGGTCGGTCGGTGTTTTTCGTCTTCTCTCGCTCGCTGGCTGGCTGACTGACGTGCTGTCCGTCCGTCCATCCGCCCGGCCGTCCGTCCGTCTTTCGGTCGTCGTTCTTTTGTGTTGAAGGCTGCAAATGGATTGCATAAAACTTTCCAACTTCGATTCACGAATCTCGTTGTTTGTTGTTCCTCTGCATTTCAGTGGCGAATTCATCAGCGCGATCTGCGATTTTATGGAAATTCAAATTAGTGCGATAAATAATAAGAAATACTAATAATAATAATAATAGTTGCATGACGAAGATCAACCTGTGAATTTTAAAATAAATGAAATTTATTGCTGTTTATCGCATGCTGTGAAATTCGTGCGCGAGATGCCCGAGTGAGGTCCAAGCGAGTGTTTTACATGTCGATTGTATTTTAGTGCAGAGAAGAAAATCGCCGAGAACGCGCAAAGGAGCAACTCGAAGAAGAGCACCGTGAAATCGTCCCATTCGTCGTCGTCGTCGTTGTCGCGTTTCCGTTTCCGGTTTCGCATTCGCGTTATTTTCGCTCGTTTAATTGTGGTGAAATAACCGCCCCCAGCGGCCCCCGCGTCCCCCAACACGGCTTTCCTAGAACCAGGGTGGCAGCCCAAGCGCAGTGGTAAGACTTCTCTCTCTCCCCCCCCCTCCCCCCTCATCTCGCCTTATTTATGTATTTCCGTCATCCTCCTCCTTGGTGACAACAACATGTTGAGCCGAACGCTGGATTTATCCTCGACTTATCCACCCAAGTGCCTGGAGTTCTCGATAACTCTCGTTGAGGGCAGGAATCGCCAACTGATTGACGTCAACCTGCTCTTGAGGGACGACTCGATTTCGCTGAAACCGCGAAGCGAACGGGTTGGCGACTGGATCTGGCTTCTATGGCATCATCCGTCCATCGCCTGCCCTCGAAGCCAACTCCTTGAGAAGCTAAACAAATGCTGGGAGGTCAGAAAAGTTCGGTTCGGTGTCGCTTCAATTTATGATGTTTCCTCGATTTGTTGTTGACCAACCACCGTCGAGGGTTCGTCGTGTTCGGCTTTAATCGATTTTCATGTTCTCGCCTCATTCCCCGCGGTTCGCAGCGTGTTCCTCAGACTTTTCCTCTCGTCGTGCTCGACGTGCTTCTGCCACACTTTCCTGGCCATTGGCATGGAGTTGCATGACTGCGGCCCATTAGAGCCAAGTCGGCGGACTCGTGTTGGACAAATGCTGAAGCAAATGTTGCATCAAATTGAACACGCTGTGAAACGTGTGTTTTCGCCCCCCGCACCCCGCCCCTTTGCCCAAGTGACAGTGGATGAACTTTGGCACTTCGTCTCCCGCCCACATCCATCTACACCCTCCCCTCCCCTCCCCTCCCCTGGAGTTTCCATCCTTCTGACGCCTCTCCTCGTTCTCTCGTTGCAGACTTAAGCGATCCCGACGAAATGCCAGGCGGCAGCGGCGGAGGCGGCGGCGGCTACGACGAGGTGACCGCAGCCAGACGCGGCCGATTCCGCGTCACATCCACGCCCCAGGGCCCGCCCGAGACGACGCTCGGCCGCTTTCGACTGATGCCAGCCGGTGAGTGGAGTCGTCCACAACAACTCGCCCACTCTCCCCCAGACCACAACTCACCCGCCCACCCCTCTCTTTGCAGCCAACTACGGCGCCATTTCGCCGATTCTGCAGCGCGGCCGCTTCGCCGTGATTCCCGAGGAGCCGCACGGGTCGCCGGCCCAGGGCACCCCGACCGCGGGCGGGCGCTCGGAGCGCGTCGAACGCTCCCCGTCCCCCGAATGGGACTTCGACATCGAACAGGTGAGTCCCATCCATGGGCGGGAGATTCTTTCGCCCAGCTCCGGCTCCGGAGGCGTCACCGGGGAATGCGACAAAATTATTGATTTTCATATTGCGTTTTGCCCGCCAAACTCCAACGGCGAGAGGGAGGGAGAGGAGTTGGTGAAAAAGGAGAGAGAGAGACAATGAAGGGGGAAGAGAGTGAAGTTGGTGAAAGGGAGAGAGATAGAGTGAAGGGGAGAGAGAGAGAGAGTAGTTCGAAGAAGGATAGAGATAGAGAGATTAAATTTCGCAGTTCTTCTTCTGAATCCACGCACAGGGATCGCAAGGGTTAATGTGCGAAATTCCCCAAAAAACCACGAAGACTAATAAGAAGAATAAAATTGAACATTGAAGAGTTTGTTGTTTGCCTCTCGAATTAGGAGGCTGCAAAGTACGTAAACATTTGGATTCGTCGATCGAGATTGAAGATTGACACTTGTTTATGCGAAAAGTTCTTGCTATTGTTATTGTTGTTGTCTTGTTTACATTTTCGCTCGCTGTACTTTTTGGAACTTTCGGTGGAATTGGTTTGTTGATTGCGATTGATCAATCAAACCATTATATAAAAGAGGTTACTTCAAATTAAATATTTGAAATTAGTTAAATTATTATTTTTTTGAGATTGATTTTTATACGAATTAAAGAAAATTTGCCGATCTTTCTTCGCTGTGAAATCCACTTAAGGTTCCAGCACTCGTTGCTGGAGAAATTCGTCAGCGAATACGTAGGAACGCGGTGGAATCGGAACGCTCGTCAAGCGAAATGCGAAAATTAAAAACAAATCAAAACACAAACGCTCGCTCGCTCGTCTCGCAGCGTCGACAGACAGCACAAACAACAATGAGTCGACAACACCTGAGCGACGAGGTGAAACAATGGAAAATATGGAAAACATTGAAAAGACACGGAAATCAATGCGAGAGCGAGCGAGTGGGCGCACACGAACGAACGAGTAAGCGAGCGAGCAAGGCGAGAGCAACGAGCTGTCGGCCAGCTGTCAAAACGCGCGCAGTTTAATGCAGGAACGCGTCGACATCGGAACACGGGTCGCCTTCGCTCGTTCGTCGTTCCGCTGGCTCCGTCGTCTTCGTTCCGATTCCGGGGGGTTTCGTCAGCGACTTCTATCGGCAAGAGGAAGCATACGAGGGGGAAATCAACAATGAGTTCAACAACGATAATTCTGACAACAACAACAAAAACAACAATGTAGACGGTTGTTGTAATGGATGAAATTGAAACTGCAAATGGAATGATGGAAGTCAGTGTTCAAGAAGCTGCCAGAGCGAGCGAGCGAGCAAATCGAGTGATCGCGCTGCGGTTTTTGTTTTAATTCGTTATTCGTTTTGTTTTAGAAATAATTTATTTCGATATATGTTTGTGCGTGTAAATTACGTTTTTGTTGCTCTTTTACCCCGTGCTTACGCCTGGATTCCAGATAAAAGTCCAGTAGCTGTGTTTTATGTGAAGAGATAAGTGAATGCGAGAGCGAGAGAGAGAGAAATCACGCGTACAAAAAATAGAAAAGGAAATAAATTTTGCAAAATTAGTGAACAATTAGAAAAGTGAGCCATACTATAGAAAGCGAAGGGAGCCCGAGGAGCGCCCGTCGAACGAACCAATCGAATCGAGTCGCGTCGATCCATCGATCGTCAGTCAGTCAGTCGTTCAATCGGACGGACGGACGGACGGTAACCCGTGAGTCTCTGCACCAACGTCGTCGCTCTAACCCAGAATTCGACGTCCGACAAACGAGTTGTTTGTGTCGATTCGCTGCGGGCTCGTGAAAACTCCCTCCAAGAGGTCGAGAACTGAGAAAATCGCTCGCGATAAATTGTTCGAACCGAAAGAAGGAGTTGGCGAGAAAACAAGAGAAAAACATAATTTCGAGATAAGCAGCAATAACAACGTCTAATTGTGGTCGGACATTTGTCCACACGTACGCACACCAACACCACCACAGCCTCGCTGTTATCGAAGTTTTCCACAAATCGTCGGAGTCGTCGTCGTTCGTCGTCGTCGTCGCCCGCACCCGACCCCACCTCGTCCGACCCGCCCTGCTCGACGAGTTCTTCAGCTCACCTCGAACAGCTGTTTCTCTCGGCAGCAGCTGATTCGGTTCGATTCGGCTCGGTCGCTGTCGCTGTTGTTGCGTCGCAGCGAGATCCGAAAGTGCGTCGTCCCCGTGTGTGTCTATGTGTGTGTGAGTGTGGCCCGTGCAAATAAAATCCTCCTCCTGCCCCCCGAGTGCAGAGATCAATATTTTTGTTTTGTGTAATTTTCCGCTCGCCACGCGCCAAAAATTCCATCTGAGATCGCCGTGAGTCGTGGACCGAGATTCTCCACCGTCGTCGTCGCGGTTCCGTCGGTGTTCGTGTTCGTGTCGTCGACGCGAGCCTCACGCACTTTCGCACGCCGCCCCCCGCCTGCCGGAGGAGGAGGCGAGAGAGATTCTGATCGGACGCGTGTCAATCATTGCCGAAGAAAATCGGCGAAGAGCGAATAGAAATAAACATAAATTGCAAAAGTCAACGGAAGTGATTCGGTCGGTCGGTTCGTCATTGAAGTCGACAAACAAATTGGGGAAGCAGCGCGTTTTTATTGTCGTTCGTTGTTGCCATATTTTATTGTTGTAACTCGGACGTCGTCCTCGTCGCCCACTTTGTTGGTCATTATCGTCCGTGTGGCGAAAACCTCGATTTATCAGCGCGCGATTGCGATTGCGAGTGTTGCAACGTGTGTGGAAAGAGCGCTGTCGGCTGATAACAAGCAACACTCGTCATAAAGGCGGCAGCATTTACAAAAACACAAAACCAACGATTCACAAACGATTCCATCCATCCATCCATCGGTTCTTCCAAGTGCCAAAAAGTTCCGTGATATATTCGAGCGAGATCCAGATATATTCATCGATCGATCGATCTATCTGTCGGTCGGTCGGTCAGTTTCGCCCGCTGAAAGGTTTGTTTTTGCGACTTTTGTATTTTCCATGACCCCGATACTCTGATTGTCCCTGTGACTTGACTTGGTTCTATAAATGGATTTCTCGGGGGAAATTCGGGAGTAAAAATCGCTATAAATAGTCCGATATTTCTACGGAAGTTCAGAATTATTCTGCGTATTCTTGATTTGTTCAGTTATTTTTGTCTTCGTTTTCATCTTGCTTTCATTTCATATCATACAGCTGGGATTTAATTGCTTCACCTCGTCGTTGTGAATTTCATTTCTCTCCCTACTGCTTCCTACAATTCGTCCCCTTTTACCCCCCTCCCTCCCTCCGTCCTGCTGACGTTATTTGTTTGATATTTTTGTTATATTTGCGCTTTGTTCACATTCCTCTTATCTTATTTATCTATGTATCTTCCCATCTATCACAGAACTGAGCTCTCTTCACAGCCCCCATTATCTCTATTGCTTTCACATTCCCTCTCTGTCTCTCTCTCTCGCGCAATAAAATAATTTCTTTTATGTTCTGCACTTGAAAATAGGCGTGGCATCTTCTGCCTTCTGCCTCGATATAAGAATATTATGTATTTATGTATATATTTTTAAAAACTCTGCGCCAGATGTTTTTGTTTTCCATTTATCTTTTTGTGGCACCTATTTAACTCGCCCCCCCTCTCTCTCTCTCTCTCGCACTCTACTTCTGTCTCTCTCTCTTTTCGTGTGCACAGATAAATAGTATTCCAGTGGATCAGTCGGTGGGGACAGAGGGCGCGAGAGGGGGAGGGAGGTTCACTCAACCCTTCCCGTGGTCATATTTACGATAGCTTGATACTGAAACTCCACTAAACAATCGATTACTATCCGATTAATTTCTGCCTCTGACCTTTAATCACTGAAATCGCGTTAGTCATAGAACAATAAAGCCATCGGTTCTTTATGAAATTTAAAAACACGCCTTTTACTGCTGTTTTATAATTATTGTAAAATTATAATTCTATTAAAAAACAACAGAAAAATACCCTCCAATTACACATTAAAAGATCGTCCGATAAGTCAAAACTAGTATATAGCAGACGCTCTACAGTGGGACGAAGAAACACAATAGAGCGAATCGAGAATTCATGGAAAATTCCACAATCCATATCAATAATGGAAAATAATTGGAATTAGGTAAAATTCCGAGGAGACAATAATGCGTTTTAACGATCGATCGTTGCGAACAAATGAGAAAAATTCGGTGGAAAAGTTTCCACCAACGCTCGTCCTAACTGTTTGGGTAAACTTTGGGTTATTTTTAAAGCTTTATTAAAAGGTTTATTTTCTCTTTTTAAGGCCGGTCGGTTGGCCGTGTTGTTGGCTTATTGATTTGGCAGCATGTGACGCACACCGCCGTCGATTTGTGTCGAAATCTCATCGATTTTTTGTTCATTTTTTCGACATCTTTCGCATGTTGATGTTGTGTTCGAAATTGACTCTATCAATAATAGTCCAATTGTCGGGACTCTTGTTGTTATCATTGTAGTTATTGTTGATGTTATTGCCCTATAATTGCACAATTCATTAGAGGCGACGGCAAGTGGCTTTCCGATCCGTTGCGATCACGTATTCCTTCCCCCTTAATGGGTTTGATATGCTTTTAAATAATTAAAAGCGCCGAGGGAAGTAATCGCCACTGCAAACAAGACTAATCGCAAATGCAAACGGCCGGGCGTCGTGCTAAACGATCAATAAAACCCTCGCAAATAAACGCTGGGCGGGGAAAACACGAGAGCGTGCGCTTCCTTTTCCTCTGATGATGATCTTGTGGTCTCCCTTCTCCTCCTCCTCCTCCACGGAACCGATCTCGATCCACTTCCATCGATCGACGTGAGTGTGGGTCAGGAAGAGGTCGATCATCGTCAAGGTGCGAGCTCAGCTCGAGTCCAGGCTTCCACCACCAGCTGACGACGACTCCGGTCCCCTGTCGAACTCTGAGTTGTCCTTGGCTGACCCAGAGAAACTCGGCAGTGACTCATTCTCGAGACTCGCCCATGCCACGATGACTCACAGCGCAGTCTTCTACCTGCGGAAAACCCACCACGAAAATACGCAAAATAATCGCTCACATTTCAAAGGTTGAAACTCGTGAACTTTATTGAATAATATGTAATCGGTGCGACAAATATAAAATCATGTGAGATTGCGGTGAAGAGCACATCGATCGGTTTCATGTGGTGATCGTGACGTGGTCCCAGACGGTGTCGTTCCACTTCTGGAAGGCGTCGAGGCGCGCCTTCAGCTCGTTGATCATGTCGAAGGCGCGCGAGAACTTGTCCTCGTAGAAGCCGACGATGGCGACGAGTTCCTTGCGCAGCTTCCGGGTCTCCACCAGCGGGTCCGAGTCCTGGGCGGCCGGCAGCAGCATGTAGTTCTCGCTGAGCACCTGGCCGGGCGCGGCCTGGTCGACCAGGCGGTACATGCAGGCCACGCCGTTGACGTACTCGCCGGGGAAGGCGGGGTCGAAGCGGTCGGGGCTGAGGTACATCTTGTGCGGCCGCACGACGAGGTCCATCAGCAGCTTCAGGCTGAAGCAGTTCCAGTCGTTGGCGTGGATGTAGAAGTGCTCCAGGCGCTCCAGCCGCTGGAACGTGCTCGGCTCGACCTCGCGCAGCCGGTTGTGCGAGACGTTCAGGAAGCGCAGGCTGCTGCTCGCGCTCAGGAAGTCGAACGGCAGCTCCGCGAGGCCGGTGTTGCTCAGGTCCAGGCGCTCCAGGGCCGGCAGGTGCCAGGGGTCGGGCACGTTGCCCAGGCCCGGGTTGTCGGCCAGGTCCAACGCGCGCAGGCGGGTGGCGCGCGACAGCGACGCGATCTGCTCGAGGTGGTTGCGCCGCAGCACGAGCGTCTCGAGCGCCTCGGGCTCCGAGAAGTACAGCTCCTTGATGCGGTTGTCGCGCAGGTTCGCCTCGCGCACCGCGCCGTACAGGTTGACGCGCCCCAGCGAGCAGTTGGCCGCCTCCAGGACGCGCACGCTCAGGTTGCTCACGAGGATCGCGAGGCCGGGGTTCTGCGAGAGCAGCAGCAGCTGGAGGGCGCGCTGCTCCTGGAAGGCGCGCTCGCCGACCTCGCGCAGCCGGTTCCCCTCCAGCCGCAGCGTCAGCAGGCCGCGCGCCCCGGCGAAGGAGTCGTCGCGCAGGACGCGCAGCCGGTTCCGCGCCAGGTTGAGCTCCTGCAGCGCGCTCAGGCCCTCGAACAGGCCCGGGGGCAGCTCCTCCAGGCGGTTGTCCTCCAGCGAGAGCATCCGGAGCTCCGACAGCCCGCGGAAGCTCTCGCTGACCAGGCGCTCGAGGCGGTTCGCGTCGAGGAAGAGGTACTGCAGCTGCGAGGCGAAGTGGAAGGTCAGCTCCGCGATGCGCCGCAGCCGGTTCTCGGAGAGCAGCAGCACCTTCAGGTCGGACGCGAGCAGGAAGCTCTCCCAGCCCATGTCGCGCACGCCGCAGTTGCGCATGTCCAGCTCGACGACCAGGAACGAGTGGAACAGCTTCAGCGGGAAGTGGGCGAAGCTCGAGTCCTCGAAGGTGAGCGCGTGGCCGCCGCGGTTCGGCGCCGCGCCCAGGTCGTAGGTGGACTCGTCCGAGATGCGCACCTCGGTCGGCAGGCTGAAGACGGCCACCTGGTCCGTGGCGCCGAAGTGGAAGCCGCGGCACACGCTGCCCTCGCAGTGGTCGCCCAGGCTCGCGATCTCCACCTCATCCACGTTCTCCTCGGGCGCCTTCTCCGTGGTGGTCACGGCCTCGTCGTCGTCGTTGTCGTTGTCGTCACCGACCTCGGCCTCGTTCTCGGCCTTGACATTGGTGGCGACCGCCGCGATTCCGAGAAGCAGCAGAAGCAGAATAAGTTTAGGTGTCGCCGCCATCGCGGGGCGCAGATGATCTCGGGAGATAAGTAGATTTGCGTTCGAAGTGAAAAGCCCGTTCCAGCAGACGACGAGATCTGAACACGCGAGCGATCGACGTTCGACTGATCCTCGTCCGGCCGTGTTCTATGGATGTTTTCCACGCCGATCGCACTCCATCGCAATCCAATCCACCAGCCAACAGCACACACGAACTACTCTACAGACGGGCCAGCATCGGAATCCATTTGAAGTTCGCTGAATTCTGGCCGATGATACACATTTTGTTTATTTCGCTTTAATTGACCTCTGGCCGCTGATATTAAATGCGCGGAATGAATATTTAATACACATGTTTTTCCGACTCTACTTATTATATTCACATATTTCGCTGTTTTCCACTGTTTTTGTGCTCTTCGTGCGCGGAGCAATTAAATGCAAATAAACAAACAAACACAAATCCGAATGTTCGCTTCGAGCAGTCCAGAACTTTTGGCGTTTCGGGTTTTCCAACGATGGGTCGAAACCGCTGGGCTTCGTCATCTCCAAGGCCCTGTCGCCTATGGTCGACCCATGCGATCCACTTCGTAGCTCCACCGGGGTCCTCTCCGGATCCATTACGCCATGCAAATCATCTGCCATTCATTCGAATCAGCAATCAAAATTATTATTTAGTATTTTTATCAAAAATGCCACAGTGGAAAAATAATGACGGCCCGAATGAAAGAGTGAAACGCGACTTTGTTCACGGTCTAATGAATCATAACAAAGCGGACGAAAGATATACAATGATGGTGAATAAATGTGGACAATTTTAGTATACTAAAGTTATTAAAAATTAGACATCAATGGAATCAACAAAATGAATTTTCAAATGAAGTCCGTCCAATGGCCGAGTGGAGCTGGGAGATCGGGGAGAGTGAGAGTGAGAGTGAGAGAGAGAGGGAGCAAATTGCGGCGCAATTGACTGGGTCGGGAGAGACCGCGACTCTGGGCGGGATTTTACCCAACAACAACGAACACAAGATCCACTCGGCGACTGCGAAGGTAATCGCTGATTAAATGCCAATCAAACCCAGCGACGACGACGACGACGACGTTGGGAAAACAAAATCCAAAACACACTCCAGAGTAGTGCGAAAAAAAACTCACAAAATACGAGGAGAGCTCTCAAAGACCTCTACCGCCGCCAGCTGCTGATAGTCGCCGGCGATGAGGGGGGCGGGAGGGGGAGCGGGCGGCTGGACTTCGTGCCAATTTCACGAGAACCGCGACCACTTCACGAGTTCGGCCAACTATTGTTTTTGCTAATTTTCGACCCATTTCCTTCGCCAACCCATTTAGTTATTAAGTTATTTATCAACCTATGCTCACGATTAGATGTGAGACATGTCGTCGTCGTCGCTGGGGTCCGGCCGCCTGGCCTCCTTATCGCCCATTGATAAACGCCAGACATGCCGAATTATTCCACATATATCGTCGCCTCATTAATGAATGCTAATTTTTAATATTCCGATCGACTCCCGGCGAGATAATGAGTGCATTGTGAACGGTGAATTGTCCAAAAATGGGCTCGAAATGTGCTAAATTTGTGCGCTGAACCCCGGGCGATGGCGAAAGAGTGAAACAAATCAGATGTTGTCGTCTCTTCCTTATCGGAGTCCGATGTGAAGGTGTTCATTCAGTGTCTTCCATAGATATTACTTATAAAAATAACCACGCTAACCATGTGCACAAATTATTTTCTTCTTTAACTTCCATTTAATCATTAATTAGTGCGACGGTGTGGAACGATTTATTAACTGGTGATCGGTTATTTTTACGGCATGACGAGGTGTACGACTGACGACAGCAACAACAACACTGCGAACAAGTTTTCATTTTCACACTTGCGAACATCGTGCGACAAGCGAGATAATTTCAAGTTTCGGGACATTTTCTTCATCGAATGTCGACACATTTATGGAGTTGTTTTCGCAAGTGCAGAACCATCACATACAACTCCAGAACGATAATAGAATGGATTGATTTCGCTCTTGTCGCCGATGCCAACGATGTGGAGGCCTCTCTTTCCGATCTGACTTCGTTCTGTTTCCCACTCGAGATTTATTGGAGGAATTCGTTTGTTTGCGTTCTCTTGTTTTGGTTTCCACATGTCGTTTAATTGAAAAGGCGTGACAACAACAGTAACAACAATAGGGATCCCCCTCCTCCCGCCCCTCATTCCGCGATCCTCGTCTCGCGCTCGATTTAAATCATATTTAATTCATTGCCTCAACGAGTTCGCTGTGTAAACAAATTGCTGTAAGCTGATTGTCTGCGGACGACGACGACGGCGACGACGACGGCGACGACGACGCGATCGCCTTCAATTGAGAAACTCCTCAGCGTGCCCGGAGATTCCCGCTTCGATCTGTGCTGGATCGACTGCGATGCACTTGTTCGCAACTCCGAATCGACTTGACGAATCGTCTGGAGGGGAGTTTCCGAGATTTGATGGTGAACTTGTCGTTCCACCAGCTGGACTGTCGTCGAGCATTCCCGACTCTCTGGCGTCTGTCGGAGTGTCGTCGTCGGCAGACACGTTTTCGAAATGACCACAAATTCGTTCGACCCCAGCCAAACTCGAAAGTCGGATGTTTATAAATAGCTCGATTGTGTAATTTATCGGTGGAAAACGTTTCCCCCGCGCTCGGTTCTAATGCGAAGTGTAAACACTGAAAGTTCCCCCCGCCGACATGTGTCTGGCCGGCACTTGGGTTACTTCGACGATGTCTGCCGGCTCCTGTCGTCGTCGCCGTCCCGTCGCCGTCGTCGTCTCCTCTTCTATTGATTTCATTCCCAGTTGGGTTTTTTGTTCGGCTCGTGTCGTCGTTTTGTGGTTGCTGCTGCAGTTTGTCGTCCGGTGAATTCGTGCGAGCGATTGTTTGTTTAAAAATGTTCTTTATGTGTTTCTCGGTTTTATCTTGGAGCCGTTTTTTACTTCTCACAGCCGAAGTTATCGCGAAATTTCTATTGGGACTCAAGTCGATATATCGCGAAGTAAATTCTCCCGTTGCTGGGCAATTAAGTGGGCTCCTCTCGGGGTTTTCCCGGTTCGCCTTTTGAGCTTCGCTTGCGAAATTCACTCACTTCATTTTGTTTCATCATCTTTGCTGATTCATTCGTGAGACTCATTCATCATATTCCATTGTTTTCAGCTTCTTCCAAAGGGTTGACTGTCGAATAAATCTGGCTCTGGCCCACCCTGTTGATCCACTTTCTTACCGTTCTCCTTGCCAAGTCTTCCTCCGACGATCGGTTCAATTTTCCAATTAATTAGGATTCGCAAGAGCCGTTCACAGAAGCGAGATTCCTGAAGAATCTTCCAAGAAATTAGCGGAACATTCTGAATGTCACCTCATTTGCAGGTGGGATTCGTCGTCGTCGTCGTTTGTGTTTCGAAAATACAAAATATTCACATGTTCGTCGAGTTTTGAGCGGCTGCCAAGAGAAATGGAAAACACAGCAGAAAAAAGTCGACTCAAAGCGATTTTCACGATGTGGTTGTTGAGACAAAAAAGGGAGGGAGACAAAAAGGGAGGGAGACAAAAAGGGAGAAAATGAAATCAAGTTCGAATTAATCGCCGGGCGGAATTCGGCCGAAGGATGAAATTGATTGATTGTCAATTAAACTGATGATCGAGTGACTCAATAGTCTATTATCTTCGTTATCTGGGTTTTCCACCCGGCTGCAATCGATCGAATTGGCAACGCGACCGCAACTTCTCAGATTTTCAGAAATCGAATCTCAATCGAAGCGCACAAATTGCCAATTATCGTCGTCCCCCCCTCCCCCATTCGCCCCCCTCTCACTCTCCCTTTCTTTTTTCCTCACATTGGAACGAGGAGTTCGCGGTCGATTGACTGCTGTATCGACTGTCGTCGTGTCATCCGAGCGCTGCTGATAACTCGTAAACCAGCTGCATCAGTTTCCGATGACTCGTGAACGCTCGTTCACAATGGACTCGTCTCGACCATTGTGAATGGGCACTGAGTGCACTGAGCCAGCGAAATTTCGCCCCACACGACTCACAAAAATTTCGCCTGCAGCGGTCACTGCGTGGGTGACAGTGTGAGTGTGTGTGTGTGTGAGTGTGTGAGTGTGTGTGTGTGTGAGTGTGTGAGTGTGTGTGTGAGTGTGTGTGTGTGTGTGAGTGTGTGTTTGTGTGCACTCTGATTGAAAGCGATGCCAGACCCGTTGGCACCGCCGCCAGACTTTTTTCTCACATTCTCCCCTCCATCTCTTTCTCTCTTTCGCTGTTTCTGAGTCTGTCTGTCGCTCAATCAATCGCTGTTTGTCGACAACAAATGTTGGCAACACCGCGACCAAAATCGAGCAATTGTTCAAACGGTCGGTCGCTTATCACTTGTGAGGTGGCCAGATTTCTGCAGAATCAAATCGTCGCTCCTGTTGTTGTTGTTGTTCTTGTTGCACATGTAGTTTTAGACCATTATCGTCGATCACATCAGAATGACTTATTGTTGTTGTTGCTGTTGTTGCTGCTGTCATAGTAAATAAAACAGTGGTTGCATTGGCAATTAATTAAACAACAACAACAACAGCAACAACAACAACTGTAATACTATTAAAGCTCCCCCCCCTCGTTCGTCAACAGCACGAACACAAACGACTTGTCTCAAGTGTTGCCAACTACGCTAGTTGTGGCTATGTTGTTGTTATTGTTGTTTTTGCAATTTGTGGCATCAATTGCGAACTTTTTTTATGTTTCTATCCATCTTCTAAATGCTCTGGTTATTGTTATTGCTTTTGTATTTTTCTTTCGATGTTGTTGAGTCAGTTGTTGTTGTTGTTGTTACTGACTTAGTTGATGTTGTTGTTACTAACTCAGTTGTTGTTGTTACTAACTCAGTTGTTGTTGTTGTTGTTTTAATGCACAAACGTATGAAATGTAAAAACAATAAAAGCCATTGTCCTCGGGTAATTGTTTTGTTGTTTTTGTTGTTGTAGCTATTGTCATTATTGTTGGTGTTGTTGGTGTTGCTGCATTTGTTTGTATTGTTGTTGTTGTTGTTGTTATCGCCGTGCGTGCTTTTCTTCGAATGCCTTGTGTATTGAATGAAAGAAGTAGGAGGTAACAACAATAACAATAACAACAACAACAATAACAACAACAACAACGACAACAATGACAAGAACAACAATAATAACAACAACAACAATAACAACAATGACAACAATAACAATGTGAAGCGCCTCCATTGGAAAATTGCTTCCTCAATTAAATTTATTTGTTTGTTTGATTTTCTTTTCCGCATCCTTTGTTTCTCTTTCTTCTTTCGATGGCATTGCTGTCATCATCATCATCATCATTGTTGTTGTTATTGTTGTTGTTCATTTTGTTGTAGCTGTTGTTGTTGTAATTGTGGATATGCTGCATTCGTTGCCATTGTTGACGACAACTCGATTGCAGCTGTTGCTGTTGCCGCATTTAATTTCATTTACGAATCTCACTCTCCTCCCTCTCGTTTTCCACCTCACTCCCCATCTCACTCACCGTCTCTCGACCTCTCTGTCTGTCCCGCCTTGTCTTTCTCTTGTCAATGAGAAGAAAGCAAGTGTCAGTCGAATGTAAATTTTTCGATTTTTTAAATCAACTGCTAACAAAGGAAACCTGAAAAAGTGAAATGCATCGAAGTCGAAAGAACCCCCACGGACAATATTTAAGGAATGACACAATTTATGGAACGCCAACGTTAATGAAGTGTCAATATTGATGGAATGCCAACATTGATGGAGTGTCAATATATTGATGGAACGCCAATATATAGATGGAACCCCAATATAGATGGATCGGCGATGTCCCCCCAATTCATCAACAATCGTGGTGTGATTCAACTATCGTCATGTGCTTTATTAAATATGACTCAGGGTGCATTGAGAAAAGCATTTAATTCTACTTTCGCTTCGATTCCACTACTTCCTTCCTTCTGACTCTTTTAGTACTTGTCCACCGTGACCTTCTGGTTGGAGAGGTCGACCTGGGCGATCGGCGGCTTCGCGGGCTTCACGTCCGACACCCGGTTGGACTCCTTGGGGGCCTTCGGCGGCAGCGTGATGTCGAGGCTGTCGGTCTTCTTGTACATCAAGTAGCCGGCCGACATGAAGCCGACCAGGGACAGCGTGATGCAGGTCCAGCGAAGGCCAGCGTTGAACTTGAGTCCGCTGCAGGGAGAAATCAATCAATCAATATCAATATCACTAAGATCAAAGACTGGGCGAACTCACAGGAACAGCGTGTGCTTGAGCATGTTGGTGTAGGTCTTGTTGAGTGCCACGCCCTCCTCGATCCAGAACATCGGGAACACCATGCGGCGCATGTGCTTCATCGGCTCGATCTTCTCCACCGGCTCCACGTCGATGTTGAACTGCAGTCGCTTGGCCGCCTGGAACGGGGTTCCCGACATCTGGAAAGCGAGCGAGGTCAGTGGGCGGAAGGAAGGAAGGAAGGAGCGAAGGATGGCGATACCAACCAACTCAAAGTCGATGAAGACCGCGTGGTCCTTCTCGTTCGGCGACAGCCCGTTCACGTTCGCCAGCAGCTGCGGGTCCCCGTTGTAGAAGTGGGGCATCGAGGCGATGATCGGGCCGCCGACGCACGGCTGCAGACTCATGGTGCCCTTGGGCGGGCAGGTCTCGGTGTCCTCGGGGTCGTCGCAGAAGCAGTGCAGGCTCTTGTCCGCCTAAGGGAGGGAACTCTCAGATTTTCAAACAAAAAACGAAAGATGGGCCTCACCTTGATGTCGCCGAGATCCATGAAGTAGCGCATGGCGGGCATGCCGTGGTACGAGGTCTTGGAGCGGTAGAAGGCGCCCAGCGAGCGGCAGAGGTCGGGCGTGAAGGCCCAGAGGCCCTGCTCCTTGGCCATGAAGGGCGGGAAGATGGTCGAGTCGGTGCCGATGAACTGGTTGCACTCGTCGCCCGGCCACGTGTCCAGCTCGGGCTCGTCCGCGAACCGAATGACTTTCCCCAACTTGTGGATGTTCTTCACGCCGCGGCAGACGGTGAAGCGGCCGGCGTCGCTGTGATTGGCCTGCGGTGGGGGGTCAAAGGGGAAGAGTATATTGTCATCTTGATCAAAGATCGATACGCACCACGCCGAGGAACGAGAAGAGGAAGTGGGTCTCGTTCACCTGGCGCGCCTGCTTCACCTCGCCCGTGTAGAAGGCCGTGCAGAGCGCCTTCGCCGCGAACTCGTCCGAGGAGCAGTCGACGGGGAAGCCGCGGAAGAAGAGGTCCATGAACTTCATCGTCACCAGCGCCTTGGCGTCGGGGAACACGATGCCCATGGCCTTGGCCACCAGGTCCATCATGGCGGCGCGCTCCCGCTGCACGATGATCGAAATCGACTGGGCGGGCGAATTAAGTCATTACAATCGCTGGCATTCTAATGTCGTTAGATAATTTCTCCAACAGCCCCCTCAACCCACGATCATTTGCCATGCACAAAGGCTGCGTTAATTGGGCAATTGTTCGCATGCCCCGGAATTACGTGGATGGGGAACCTACCTGTATCAGGGGGTGGGGCACCGTGATGATCTCCTCCCCGGTCAGGCCCTTGGTCGCCTCCTGGTTGAAGATGAACGTGTTGCGCATGTTGAACGAGACCGAGTCCTCGACCACGTCGTCCTCCAGGTCGTACTTGTCCTTCCACTCACTGGGGAAGCACAGCCTTATTATTTCAGCCCTCTCGGCTTAATATTCTCACTATGTCTTACTCGAACACGAAGGGGCCGACCTCCTGCAGGTTCGGCTTCCCGCCGGCCATCACCTCCTCGGGGTTCGTCACGTTGAACACGTAGATGTAGAAGTGCAGGGGGAAGGGCGTGTTCGACCAGAGCTCGCGGACGTCGGTTCCCGGCTTGAGGGTCACTTGCTGTGGCCGATTCCGAAGGCGGCAGATTTCAAATGGCCAAAAACGAGAAAACCAAAAAATTTTATGAAGTTGATACGAAACAATAAATTAATTTTCTTTGGGTTTCACAAAAATTCATATTAAAGTTTAAAAAAAAAATTGTTCAAAAGTTTGATAAACAATATTGAATTATCAGAATTCATTGATTTTTATTTTTGTTATCTTTTTTGCTTTGATATATTTGTAAATTGTTTTTTCAGTTATAAAGGAATAATACAAATTTTAGTTTGAACTTTTGTAATATATTTTTGAATTGAGAAAAATTGTTTTAAAACAAATTTTAAATAAATCTATGAAATTTTAAATTTTCGAAATATTTTCAATAATTTAAAATTTACAAAATTCTGTTATAAAATATTTTATAATTTTCCGTTGAATTGCATCAATCAATCGTTGTTTAAAAAAATTTCAGCAGTTTTTTGAAATACAATTTTTTAAATTATTTTTTTATATATTCAGTTAATACCAGAAATTATTCGTTTTTATTAATTCCGTGATTTTTTTTATGATATAAATTTAAATTAAAATTTTTTTTTAATTTCAATTTTTTTTATGTCAACAGTTGATGAAAGTATTTTTAATTATTCCAGTAAGAAAAAGCATTTCTTTACGATTAATAAATTTAAAAACATTTTCAAAATTTAAAAAAATTTTAAATTTTTAAAATTTGTTCGAGTTGTTAGAAATGTTGGGTGAAATTCAAGAAATCGCGATCTTGTTTCGTTTGGACTTTGCGATCTATTTATTGGCGAGTCGCACCTTCGAGATCATGACTTTGAGAATTTTGGGGAAGACGGCCCAGCCGAAGATGAGGCCGAAGAGCAGGGTGCCGCCTGAGGTGGCCAGCAGCTTGTTGCGGTTGATCTGCATGGTGAGGGGCGAGAGCGAGTTGTTTGAGCCGCGATCGGATTCGCAGAACGGTCCGGAATATCAGCAAATTATCCGTCTTAATCGGATGCACGATCTCAACTTGGCCGGGCGAAAACCTGCGACGAACTGAACGACGACCATCGACGTGGCGACGAACGTGCGAACTTTGGCAATGGAAATGCGAAAAACTAAAGGGAAAACGACAAAAAAAAAACAGCGAAAATTGCAAAATAAAAATGCAATAACAAAACGAATAACAATCTGAGAACAAAATGATTATTAACATCATTTCTGTTATGAATTATTAGCAATTGCAGCAATTGTTGCTGCTGCTGTTGTTATTGGAGTTGGTGTTGTTGTTGTTGTTATTATAGCAATTGTTGTAATTGTTGCATTGCAATAAATGCAGGAGAGGACGTGCCAATGGCCGCCCACCTGACGGTAGCCGGTAACGACCCATCGAACGTCGTCCCCCCTCCGCCCCTCTTCGCTTCTCCATCCGGGCATCCAGTCGAACGCCGTCCGTCACGTCCGCCCGCCCACTCGCTTTCCGCCCCACTGAACTCACGCACCGCTCCAGCCGACCGACCGAACGCCGCCGACTCAAGTCCGAAGTCGCATCGTTCATTCTTCCCTCTTCCTCGGCCCCTCCTCGACCGCGGCCTCGGATCGTGGCGGGCTTTTCTCTCGTCCTCCGGCCACCTGCCATTGACATGGATTCCAGTTGAATTTAGGTCCTTCCTTCCATCGAGGGCGATTCCTTTCAATTCTATTCTATTGGCGATGCAGCAGGGTTGCCGCTTAAATGTCCCATGTGGAGGTTCTTCTTTTAATTGGAGCCTTTTCTGATATACAACTTTATTTATGGGTTGCTTTATCTCTTTCATAATCCTCTCATAATCATAATCTTCTTTTTTCTGTCCACATGTTCGATTTCATAAACGTATATTTTTTATTAGGAATTTCTGAAGCAATGGTTTTATTTCGCAATAATTAAAATCTCCAATCAACAACTCTTCGATCGTGATTAGAAGCTCCTCTGGTCGACCACTTGGCAACCCTGTTGTTGTCCATCTGCTGTTTTCTTGTATTTTTGTGCACGAAACTATTCATTTGACTTAAAAACCGATTCCGAGTAATTGGCGCCAATTTAATGTCTGCAGAATGTGTCCGATTCTCTGTCTCTCCATCTGTCTGTTTGTCTGTCTATCAGACATTTGCAAGTCGTTTTCGCCTATTTGTGTTATTGTGTCCGAAGTGTTCGAGAGTGCTCCAAAGTGTTGGGCTCCACGTTTAGGGGCAATTAAATGCTGAAATGTCGACCCGCACCTGCTCCGACTTCCATCATTATTATTTCCGCCACCTGGGCGCAATGGATCTGGAGCTCGGTCTGGGTCTGGGTCTGAGTGTCCCACTTGGCCACTGGTGACTATTTGCGGACGAACGTCATTCAGATGCCAATTACGTGGCCATCGACATTGAGATGTCAGACGCAGGTGACCGAGAAAAGGGCAAAGGGCAGAGGAAGGAAATTCAAAAGGAAGGAAATTCAAATGGAAGGAAATCCGAAAGGAAGGAAATGCGAAAGAGAGGAAATCCGAAAGGAAGGAAATTCAAATCGGGAGGACTTCGGGTGGGGCAGGAAATTGAGTTGTCCGAGTCAATCAAATCACTATTGACCTGGCTTTTATCAGCGTCACGAGAGCCAACATGCGTCGTTTGACATCTATCAACACTTGCGGCCAATTTTTCAGCCGTATTTATGATCTCGCTGGCTTATAAGGTCAGACCAGGTTGGGGTTCATTTGCTCCGAGTCGTCGGCGATGCCGGTGCGTTTGACGCAATTAACAAGTGGTTGTTGTTATTGTTGTTGTTGTTGCTGTCACCGACTATGGTGAAAACAACGACAAAGTATTCGGCATCACTTTGAATGCCTGACTCGCAGCTCCTCGTGCAAGCGATGGCGAAACGTGTGGCAACTCGTGCCTCAACATGCAATGGCCAGTCGCCCCCTTTTACCCCTCACCTCTATCGCCATCTCCCTCTCACCTCCCTCTCACCTCTAGCCTGTTGCAGGCTGCGGTCGTCGCTGCTGCCGATGCAAATTGAGATAACAATTGCTAATGCGACAGACAATTAACAACTTCAACAAGTGTTGTTGTGGCTCCACTCATGGCGTTGCCACCTTGTTGGACATCCCCGTTGTCTATTGTTTTTTTTATTGTTCATACAATGTATTATTCAAATTTATCTTCATCTCTTTCTCCCTCCCTCTAACTCTCTATCTATTAATGCTTGTTGATAATTTGTGGCTAATTAAATCAGTTGGATTAATCGGGAATCGAGCAATCGTAGTTGGCAACTCTACCCATGTTCCGTGTACAGTTCATAATCAATAGGAGTCACGTGACTCCTTGGCAATGATGCCAAATAGTTTCTCTTTCACGATCTACTCCTGTTAGTAGATTCCACTACCTTTTGGAATGGGAATTAATGATGTTATTATTTTTGATATTTTCCTAACTCGATAATGGGCCTATTAACGATTCATCCAACGATTCATTTCCCGGTGCGGCGGAAAACAAAAGCGGAATAAATATAAGTAGAAACGATCCCCAACTCATGACTAACTTTTGAACATCGTTAGATTGCGATTTTATCGACGAATCAATTGCGATCGGTGATCGAGAGAGAACAGCCAAAGCAAATACAAAGAAACAAGTGGAGAATAATTATTGTTGTTGCGAAAGCAGCGCGATTGAATTGCTTGTCGAGCACTTGGCGAAAATATTCGCAATAGTTTCGTTGTTTATTATTCAATTAAAGGCAGAATTATACTGAGCATAGGAGAACAATAACAACGATCGGTTCTCCAGAGGAAGAGCTCGATCAAGTGATGACAACGATGACAACGATGACGGCGAGGACGAGGAGGGGCGGGGCTGGGGCGGCGAGGGGAATGCGAATCGATGGCGTTGCATGCAAGGCGATTGAAATTGAAACTCAAATATTAATTAGAAGCGAAACAATTGGAAAATATGACAAGAGCAAGAACAACAATTATGGCAATGACAACAACAACAACTATTATGGCAGTGACAAAAACAAAAATGATGGCAACAACAGGAAGACGACGAAGGGCGGGGGAGGAGGCGGAGGAGGAGGAGGAGGGGGAGAAGATGTGTCACCTTGGAGTCTGTAATCGGAGCGAGCTGCACCCGACGACGGACGGACGGACGGACGGGGAATCGTGGCCTCCTCGTGTGGGCCGTGGCGAATTCTCGACACGCCCGCCGTTCGTTGTCGGTTGGCGGTTGTCGCTTGTCGTTGGCGGCTTGTCGCCGGCCGCTTGTCGTCGAGGTTGACTTCTGTATGATGTAAGCGTGGCCACGACTGCGGCTGGTTCGCAATCGTTTCTCCCGGCAACAGCTGCGGACGAGTCGAGCGAGCGAACGCTGGTGATGACAATTGCAATTATTGTTGTTGTAATTGTTGTAATTGTTGTTGTTATTGTATTTGTTGTTGTTATTGTAATTGATACGATGTCATTCGAACCACATTCGAACCGCGATCCGATCAATGTTTGTGGGACCGAATGTGAGGGAGGGGAGTCCCCGATTTGACCTTTCACATTTCTTTTGAATTCCTCATATGATTTATTGTTGTGCTTGTTGTTGTTGCCATTGTTCTTTTTGTTGTTTGCATCAATTGATCGAATTCTAAAGTAAATTATGAATTATTGGCAACGTTCTGCGATGCACTCGCGTTGCCAACCGGCGAGCGCCATTTTGTCTGGCGATCAAAGGCGAAGCCGAGCAGCTGGCGATCGTTTGGTTTTTCTCCCCCCTCCGCTCTCGTTCCTTGTGCAATTTCACGTATCGCCGTTTGTATCTCAATAACTTAAATGCAAACAATTAGCGTCGATTACAACAACAACAATTACTGCAACAACAACAATTACAGCAACAACAATAATTACAGAAACAACAACAATTGCAACAACAACAGTCGCAGTTGCAATAGCAAATTGAATTCAACACCAACAAATAACAATAACGACGACAACAATCGCCGCCATTGTTTTTGTCTGTCGTTGGCGACAGTGTTGCCAACTCAATGGTGTTTTTCCTACCATTGTCTTCTTGTTGTTGTTGTTGTCATTATTGTTGTTGTTATCATTGTTGTTGTTATTCTTGTTGTTGACACTTCAGTTAGAAAACGAAAACAAATCCTAAAGTTGTTTTTTTTTTTGCTTTATTCTTTTTTTGTTTGGTTTTGCAATTCTAACGGATCGTGTATCTCATGCCTTGGACGAGTTACGGATCTCAGCATAAATTGCTGTTGTTCGATTTTGTTGTTATGTCTGTCTTTGGTTTTGTTGCTGTTTTTGGTTTTGTTGCTGTTTTTGGTTTTGTTTGTTATTTTTCCACTTTTATCGCATTTATTTATGTGAAACATGTCGCCGTCTTCTGTTATAAATGTTTAACAATTAATTCGGACGAGTGTTTGCTTCCGCCGGAAGTCGCCACGGAGTTGCCAGACTGCTCCATTTAAAACCCAATATGGTTTGGATAAAACTCTAATTGAGTTTTTAGCAAAAATAAAGATAAACTCTGATAACTATCAAGCATAAGCAATAAGATATAAGGGATGAAACTAAAAATGTCTGTTCGGATAAATGAATAAAGTACTCTTAATCTGTGAACTTTCTTATCCGATAAGCAACAAAGTTAGCTTATCCTCGAACAAAGTCTAGACAAAGTAAATTCGCTAATTGCCGCCGGATGAAAAATACTGGAACGGATAATCGGACGAACCGCAAATCACGTTCCCGCCTGAGTTTGTCTCTGGTTAAAAATAACGGTGACTCCGGATAAAAATAAACCCCTGCCGTCCGTCTGTCCGTCCGTCCGTCGGTCTGTCTGTCCGTCGGTCCACACCGTGTGTGCGCCATTAAAACCTAAACCGATTAGAAAATGGCGTTGATAAGCATCGCGAAGTCGACGACGTTGACGTTATCGTTCCGCTCTGCGACAGCCACAAGTTCAAAGCCTGACACTGTTGACAAACACACACACACATACAGATGCCCACCTGTATGTGTGTCTAGGTTGTTTACATTTGCTGCCAGAATAGTTTCGCCCGCTTTTCCCCATCGCGATTCGTCGCACGTTCAAGGGTTTCGGCCGGCCATTTGTGTTTCTCCGACGCTCCTCCATTTTTCGATTATTTTTTAATTTTGCATATTCTCCATCGCGTCTCGTGTTGCCACATCGTCGTCACTGGTTTTCGTTCGCCGACCTTCGTTTAACATTTCTACACGAAACTGCAATTGTTTTGAATCGCGTTTTATGTCCGAAAATCTCGTGTTTGCTCCGATTCCCTTCTGTTTATTTGCACAGTATTTTCAGGTATTCGCACACACACTTCTGCTGACTCGAGGTTTCCTCCCCTCCCTCCCCCCTCTCACACTGTTGCTCTCTTTCCTTCATTCGCTTTCGATGAGCTTTTATTTCGCACTAAATATTTGTCATTCGACAAATAAATATTTCGGTTCCCTCGCTCCCTTTGAATTTACCTCACTCTGATCTCTCTTTCTTTCTCTCTTCACGCCTCTATTTTCTCCTTCTTCCCCTCTCCCTCTGCTGTCGTTCGTCGTCTTCATCACTCGACATCATTATCATTAATTGCCTCTAATTGCATCATATTTCGAGTATTTTTCCTAACACTTCATCATCGTCCGCTTCCCCGCCGTGTTTTCGCTTCTTCCTAATCCAATTGTTATTGTTTTCGCCCCTCCATTTGTCGTTGTTGTCGCCGCTTCTTCTTCTTCTTCTTGTTCATTTCGTCTTGTTGTCGTCTTCGACATTGACATCGTCATCATTTCCTCGTTTCGCATTCAGCTGCGTCTTTTGTTTGGTTTTCTCCGACTCGGATTATCAGGGCGTCGTTATCTGTTTGCGACGATGATGACGCAGGGTTGCCACCCTGTCGTGTTGTCGCACCCTGCAACGACAGTAGACAGTTCTCGAATGCGAACCTCGAGCAAGGGCCGCTCGCTGTTGATGGGGGGGGGGGGGGGACGAAAGGGGGTTCCTTCGAACCCCTCCCTCGTGGTTCGCTTCGAAATGCGACACCTCGGGGTTCATCGGGCCAGCGATGACGTCACTCGGGATGACGACGACGAGACCTCGTTACATCGATCTTTGGGAAGCTCCACCGACCGACGACGGACAACGGACGACCGACAGCCGATAACGACGAGCGACAGAAGCATCCGCGCACGGATCAACGATCTGCGATCTCTCTCTGACAACGACTCGACCTTCGACAGGGTGACGCAGAGGCCGCAACAAAGGCAGAAATAAGTGCTATTTTCGTTGTTGTTGTTGTTGTCGACTACTTCATGGAAAACATTTCAAAATACTCGAATTTTCCCCCGTTGGCGGCGAGTTGAAAATATTTCTTGAGAAGTAAATAAAATGAAATTCCATGAAAAATGTATTCGATCAGCAAAATTTCTTATCTTATTGAGGCGATTGGGGTGTGTCAAGGTCAAGGTCAAACGAATGCGGGAACCAGGTCAAGTCACGGTCACAGTCGGAGGCTCGGGACTCAGCGCCCCGCCCTCCCCGGCTCTTGTAATCGAACCCACGTTTCTCTTCCAGATCCCCGCCGAATGTTCGCCGGTCGTCGCTCGTAGAACTCGGCCCGAACTCGACCACGCCCCCGGACGCCGTGGGTCGGCCGCCGTGTTTCCAGGGATCCCTCGCGCCCACCGGATCAATGTCGTTCAAGAGAAAATACTTGCGTGCGACGTAGTTGTTGTTGCCGTCTTTCGTGCCCCGCCCACTGGCCCGCAGAAACCGAACCGCGAGCGAACGAGACAGAGATAGCGAGTGAGCGAGCGAGCCAGCCAGAGAGAGACAGACAGATACCCACAGTATTCAGCGCCCGAGTTCAGCCGCACCGAAGCGCGCGCTCGTGCGCCCGACCCCCGCCACCCGATGGCCACCAATTGCGAGTACATCGGGGGCCACGCCCCCCCGCCCACTAAGGGCCTCCTCTCGGCCTCCGGCTCGACGCCCTCGCTGACCTCCTCGGCGCACGAGGAGAAGCAGGACGGCACCGAGAAGGCGCCCGAAGTCGCAGCCGCCGCCCCGACCGAGGCGGACCCGACACCGGCCACGCCCCCCACGCCCAAGGGCGGCCACATCCCGCGGCTGGGACACGTCGACGACCTCTTCGAGAGCGCCTTCGACGCCTCGATGGCCGACCTCGAGCAGGCCTCCGTCGACGGCTACGAGTCGGACTCGGAGAGCGCCAACGAGGACGACGACGACGGCGACGACGGGCGGCTGCTCGCGAGCCGCGGCAGCGACGACCTGACGACGACCTGCTCCAGCGGCCTGGGCTGCTCCGTGCTGGCGACGTTCCCGCGCTCCTCCTCCTTCGAGTACCGCTCGTCCAGCGACAGCGAGGACGAGGACCAGCACGAGGAGATCTTCTCGGCCATCAACCTCTCGCCGAAGTTCTTCCCCTCGGACGCGCGCAACGCGGACCTCTTCCTCTCGCGCCCCTACCTGCTGCCCTTCACCGAGCGGCGCCGCCTCTCGCAGTGCAAGGAGGAGGACGAGGAGGACGGCGGCACCTCGCCCCAGTTGGGCCCGGGCCACGGCGGCGGCGACGGCGGCCCGCCCAAGTTCGAGAAGATCGCGCTGCCGACGCCGCCCCCGCCTCCGCCGCCGCCCGCGCCCCACAGCGAGGCCTCGGCCGAGAAGTTCAAGGAGCTGGAGCGCCTCAGGCAGAGCTTCATGCACAAGATCGACTGCATCAACACGAGCAACCTGGAGGAGATCGGCAAGGCGGCGGCGGGGGGCGAGCGCGCCCGGCCACAGCCGCCCCCGCCGCCCCCCATCCCGGCGACGATCCTGCCGCCCCCGCTCATCAGCCTCCTGGAGTCGTCGAAGGCCGCGCCCACCTCCGTCGCCATCGCCAACGGACAGAACGGGACCACGCCCCCCTCGGCCACCGCCACCGCCACGGCCACGCCCACCGCGAGGCCGGCCACCCTCAGCCAGACGCCCACCAGCAGCCGGCGCCCGCCCAGCCCCGAGCGCACCGTCGTCAAGGGCAAGTTCACCGTGACGAAGGCCCTCGAGACGCCCGAGCTGCGCCGCGAGTCCGCCCAGCTGCGGGCGCTCGACGCCTCCGCGAACGCGCACACGATCAGCTTCCCGAGCAGCTTCGGCGGCTACTCCTCCGTCCAGGGGCTCTTCTCGCAGCGCTACGGCAGCCACAAGCTGGCCTCGGCCGTGCCCCACCTCGACAAGAAGTTCTTCGACTCCTCCCTGGTCGAGATCCGCGCCGGCCTCGGCTCCGGCGTCGCCTCGAGCAACAGCTCGCTCAACAACCCCGACACGACGATGACGACCACGCCCACGTCGAGCACGGCAGCGACGGCGACCCCAGACGTTCCCAGGAGCACAACATGTAACTCCGGCCTGAGCCGCACCATCGGCGTCCTGGACGAGGTCTGGATCCGACGGCCGGGCGTGTCGCTGCCCTCCCCCTCGGCCACGCCCCCCAGGAAGGCCGCCTCCGTGGGCGACGACTCCTCGGTGCCCACGACGGCGGCGCCATCCGAAGACGTAAGTTGGGAGTTAGTGAACGTGAATCAATCGGAGAAAATCGATCCATTAGAGAAAATCAGAGAAATCGATCTCTGAAATCTATTGGGAAAATCTACCTCTGGAATCGATCGGGAAACTAGTTTTTTGGAATCAGTTGGGGATATCGTAACAGATCGGGACACTCGATCTCTGGTATCAATCGGAGAAATCGACTTATGCAATTAATCGGGAAAATCAACCCTTGGAATCAATAGGAAAAACTTATCTCCGGCTTCGATTGGGATAATCGATCGCGGGAATAAATTGGGAAAAATCTATGTCTGAAAACAATCGGGAACATTTTGAATCCAACGGGAAAATCGTCCTCTGGGCGTTGATTTCCAGAGACTCCCAGAGAACTCCGTCTGAGACTTCGTCGCCCGGTTCTTCTTGGTTCAAATTGAATTCAAAACTTCGCTCGGCCGCTTCGCAAGCACTCAGCACTCGCTGAAACTTTGCCGAGCTGGCGAAACCCCGACCGCAGTCGCAGTCGTTTCGAAGACATTCACGCGACTGTTGCCAGGGGCCCGTCCGCCACTCGATCCGGCCCGGCCCAGCCCAGCTCGACCCGATCGGCCGGCCAAAGTCGGCGTCAGCGGATTCTCGACGGCGGGTCGACGGCTGGAGTCGCCCCGCCCCATTGCGATGCAGCCCCGCCGACCCCTCAGTTCGGGTTTATTCCACGAGCGTTGGCAACCCTGGCCACGTGACATAGTTTTCGCTGTGTTGGTTCGCGCCATCAACGCCAACAACAACAACGTCGGCGAGACTGTGTCAAACACGTGACCAGCATTTGACGGCAGCTCGTTCGAGGGGGGGAGCGAGACGAAAGAACTAAATTTAAATTTAAATGTCAGACGCAAATGAAGTTGGAATAATTATAATACATTTCCAGAAATTATCAAGCCACGCAGACACAACAGACGGACGGACGGACAGACAGACAGACGACGATTGACGTCACGAGGCAGAAATAGGTTCGATCTGCTTCGGATTCTGATTGTTGCTAAAGAAACGATAAAGAGGGACAGCGGGAGGGAAAGAGAGAGGGCGATGGAGGAGCGCACCGAAATGCATAAACAAAAATAAGAATGAGAAATGAATTTTTTTGAATGAGCAGCGATTTATTTATTTACTCGTCGACCGGCGAAATTGATGAGGCGTAAATGGGAGATAGCGCGATGGGCGCAGGCGTGCGTGCGAAAGAGACGGCGCGCTCCGGCGGTAAACAACATTTGTTTTCGCCGATCCCCGTTGTTGTTGCTATTTTTGCAGGCGCAACTAATTTTAGACGTCGAATTCGCGTTTCTCTTCAACTCAATTTCCATTTAAATAACAAAACGATTTTCTTAAAAAACACAATCGCAGCCAAACACAGAAGGCTCGATCCTAATTATCGGCGAACGGGGGAAAAACAGAAATAACAATAACAATAAGAGAGGAAAGAAAGAGGGGAGAAGACGAAACAACAATCGATGCAAAACAGAAAACGTTCCAGAGCGAAAACCAGAACGAAACGAATGATTTAAATTTCTGCTTCTTAATTA
The DNA here is from genome assembly GCA_017309665.1 of Coelopa frigida. Classification (NCBI taxonomy): domain Eukaryota; kingdom Metazoa; phylum Arthropoda; class Insecta; order Diptera; family Coelopidae; genus Coelopa; species Coelopa frigida. Next base: position 43,365,062 of record CM029561.1, read on the forward strand.
ATAACTTTGTTTTTATTTCAAAGTGTTTTTTTTTTTTTTGGTCTTTGCTCTTGTTTCTTGGGGTAAAAACAAACAACAACAACAAATTGTTTGGCAAGTGGCCAGGGAGAGAGGGAGATGGAAATAGCCAGAGGGACTGGGGGGGAGGGAGTGGGAATACCTTGGAGAAAGAGATAGAAGCAGTGGGATTTTATTTGAACGCAGAGTGTTTAAGAGCGGCGAACCGAACAACAATAACAATTGCAACAACAACAACAACAAGAACAATTACGACAACAACAAGAACAATGGATAAAAAGAACATTGGTCGAAGATAAAAGCTTCAAAAGTTGTTGTTTGCATCGACGAAAGTTGAATGTTTCATTAATATTTTATTATTCATCCCATTTGTTTGGTTTTATCGATAAATTTAAATTTAAGACTGGTTTTTTAGTTGTTGTAATTATTTGTTTGAATTTCGATCTGAGAAGAAATTGTGCTCGAAAAAGCTTCTTACAGAGCTTTTGTTCGAACCTCGTCGATGTGGCAGAGAGTAGTAGATCTGCTACTTTTTAAAATGATGCGATTTCATCTACTATGAAACAAAAAAAAACTCTCTTTGGCGCGAAAACATTCCCACTAACGTTTTCAAAAGACGTCATTTAAAGTTTCAGTATTTTCTATAATAGAAACCTAGAGTTCTTAAAATAAATAATAATTGATGAGATCAGACCAGAAACCCGATCTCAGATCGATTAAGGATAAACTTCTATCTTTCCTCCTCCTCCTACAAAACATCGTCCTTCCCTTGGTTAAAACTGTGTCAACATCCATCCATCTCTTTTCTTCTCTTTTCTTTCCTTTCTTTCCTTCGGTTGTTTCTTCAATCATTCTCGTCGCTGTGGTTGTTTTTGTACTGATTGTTGTTGCTTCTAAATTTCCACGCAAATGGGGCGATGCAAAAGAATCAACAACAACAACTACGAAAAGTTGAATACCAACAGCAACAACAACAACAACTGACAACAAAAACCAGCAACAACAACTGGCAACAAAAACCAGCAACAACAACTGGCAACAAAAACCAGCAACAATGATGTCATAATACTGCGAATGAACCTGTTTCGCTCAATTTCGTTCCTTCTCCCCGTCCCTTTCTCACTCTCCCGTTTCATTCAACTTCCCTTCGTCTTTTTTTTTTTGTCTCCCTTCCTCGACTCTTTCCTCCCTCTCACTCATCTACTTTGTGTGTGTTTACATCTTGGCTTCTTCTTCTTCTTCTCGTTTCTTTTCCCTTTCTGCGCCATGTCGCTGAAAGTGTTGCCAGCTGTTGGTGTTTTCTTCAACTGCGGCCGGGAGAAGCACGTGACCGTCTAATCTAATGAAGAAGAGAGAGAGAGAGAGGGAGAAAGTGAATTGTACGATTTTTACAACACTTTGTTTTTTTTCTGCATTTCCTTTATTTCGATCCCCAATTTTCGATTTGGTTATCAAATTTCGATATCAAAATTTCGATTTCGGTTTCCTTTTTTTTATTTCGATATAAACATTTATATTTTTGTATAAAACTTATATTTCGATTTCAGTCCCAAATTTTCGATTTCAAATTTTAAAATTCGATATAAAAATTTCGATTTCCAATTTTAAATTTCGTTATCAAAATTTTAGTTTCGTATCAAAATTTCGATATAAAAATTTCGATTTCCAATTTCAAATTTCGTTATCAAAATTTTAGTTTCATATCAAAATTTCGATATAAAAATTTCGATTTCCAATTTCAAATTTCGTTATCAAAATTTTAGTTTCGTATCAAAATTTCGATATAAAAATTTCGATTTCCAATTTCAAATTTCGTTATCAAAATTTTAGTTTCATTTCGATTTCAGTCCCAAATTTTCGATATAAAAGTTCCGATTATGATTCATGAAATGTCGATTTCAGTCTCGAAATATCGCGATCTTGAGACCTTCCTCTTCCTGCTCGCGCCCCCCTCTCGCCCCTCGACACTCGCGGTTATGACATCGGTTGATTGCGGCCGCCAGGGGTCGCTGTGCAAGGTCCCGGGGGAAGACCTACAACTGCGGCCCCCGCTGAGGCGACGCCGCCCAATTGTCGTAATTAATTGATTAACCAATGATTAGATTGGGCCCCGCCCCCTGCCTCCCCTCGCGAAGGGTTGCGCTAATTGGTCTTCGATTCCGTGGCCAAAAAGCGTCCTCTCGACCGACTGCTCCAGCCCCGGTGACCCTGGCTCTCGTCAGTCCGGCCTCAGGCCTTGACGCAGGCGGCCATCCGCACTCGACCCAACCCGATCCCATTTTGTCCGCCATGAAGAAGACTCCACGCACTAACAAACGTACCGTTCGCTTCCAGGAACAGGATGGACGGCTGCCCGGCTCCCGGCCCTCGAGCGCGCCGGCGGAACCCAACGCGAAGGCGGCGCGCAAGGCCTCCAAGAAGATGGAGAAGGAGGCGAGGTGAGTTCGCTTGAGGTTTTCCATTTCTCTATTTTATTAACCTTCTTTTTAATTGATCGGCAGACGCCAGGAGAAGGAGCTGAGTCGGCGCGAGAAGGAGGCGCGCAAGATGGAGCGCGAGACGGCGCGGCGCCTGGAGCGCGAGGCGGCCAAGCTGGAGAAGCTCAACCGCAACACCGAGAAGATCTCGCGCAGCACGGAGCGCATGGCCCCAAGGTCCGGATCGTTGGAGCGGCGCCGCAGCGGCGAGGACTCGCCCGTGCTGAACCAGTCGACGGTGCACGGCATCGCCAGCCCCAACCGGCGGCCCACGATCTTCGACGTCTTCCGGCCGCGCGCCAAGTCGGACGCGAAGCGGCAGAAGGAGAAGCTGCTGCTCGACCCCTCGTCGGCGGCGGCCGCGGCGGTCGTCGGCGCCGGCGCGAAGGGCCCCGACCGCGACAGCAGCAGCACGAGCAGCACGCACAGCGGCTCCGGCGTCGGCGTCGGCGGCAGCATCATGAACACGATGAAGGCGGCGATGCAGAACACGGGCCTCATCGGCGGCGGCCACCACAGCCGGCACCCGGCGGTCGCGGTGACGGTGACGGCGGCCGAGAGCACGTCGGCGAAGACCAAGTACAAAGACGGGTCGGCGCATCCGCACCAGGGCAGCGACGCTCACGTAAGTTGGCGACGGCGAATTTTCTGAAATTGTTAATTCGAATTGGTCCCTTTGTTGTTGTTGCAGTACTACCACACGGTGACGGCGGTGCGACGAGCCGACGCCTCCCGCTCGCCGATGACGAAGGTGATGGACCTGTTCCGGCACCGCTCGAATTCGGCGGTTTCCGAGGCGGACAAGCGCAAAGCGGTGAGTTTTTCTTTCTTTAGCAATGTAATTTCACCCCATCGAAACTCACCCGTGTATGGTTTGTGTCTTTGCTATATCGTTTGGTGGTTGCCGTAACTCAGCTGAAGCTCTGAAACGAGGCATCCGATTGGTGCTAACTAGCGGCAGATGGCGCCACCATCACTCTGAAGCGACCTCATGGTGAACTCGCTGCGAAGGCTTCGGTGATCCCGGCGTCTTTTCGCATTTTCTCGGGAAATCTCTGAATATTACTGCGCCCATCCGTTCCCTCTCCAACTGTCTGTCTGTCCGTCCGTCCATCTGTCTGCCTGTCTCCGAGACTTCGTAAATATTTGCAGTCCCAATTGCGCAAATGTTTACCTTGCTTTATGAACGTTTTATTTTGAGAAAATCACGTTCTCGTTCGCTACAAAAGGAAAACTCTTTAATAACAATATTTAACGAAGCTTTCATACGTGATTCCCTCGGTTTCGTATTGCGAAATAAAGAAAAACATTTTTTTGTTTACATATTTGTGTTGTTGTTGTAGGTAAACAACACAATTACCCAAAGAAATAGCGAAGAAAATTTCGTTCTTTTCTTCTTCATTGTAAATTTTTTGCTCGATATCTCGAATCAAGACAATTGCTTAAATCAGTTAATAAAAAATAATTTCCAATTGCGAAAGCTCCAACAACAACAACAACCCATGTTCATTTCAATGTCAATGAAACTTTTCTATTTCTATTGTGGTTGTTGTTGTTTGTCTGTATGTCCGTATGTCCATAAGTACAAACTTCTGGTCGGCAATCGTTGCTCTCACAGCTTGATTTTTCCTGTCCAGTGGCCAGTGTTTCAACATGCGAAAAAGAGTAGTAGATTCTCGATTCGGAGTTATTTTGCTCCACTGTGCGACGGTGCCTTTAATTTGTTTGCAGAATCAAACATTGATCTCTTGATCAAGTGGTGAATTCGGCGACCGTTTCGGCCGCGTTAATTATTTAAGGCCGTGAAACGAGAATTAGTAGACAAATCCCCCTCTCGCTCCCCCTCTGATCCTCCCCTCTGTTGGACTGACGAGTGGTGTGATTCCTAGGCGAAAACAACACGAAGACGTTTCTCTCCCCATCATAATTTCTCCTCCTCTTCTACCACTGACCAACTGCTCTTCTTTTCTCCCACTTTCGTCCTCCCATTCAATGCCATTCGCTCCCGATTCCGGAAGTAATGAAACCGTTCCTTATGGCTCGAATCCGTGCATTTCGCGAAACACATGAATCTGTTATCAGATCCGAGTTCGGAATCCAAATTGAGACTTCGTGCGAGTTGGAATCGCTTCGTGCGTCATCGCGAATCCACGATCGAACGACAAACGAACGACGTGAGATCGCGAGAGAGCGAGAGAGAGAGAGGGGGAGAATTGGGGCCAAATTTGGCGAATATGCGAGGAAAATAAAGTGGGAACAAAAACAAACTCCGTGAAGTAAATTTAAACAGCAAAACAAAGTCGCCAGCAGATGTTAATGACAATCGGAAAAAGCTCTCACATGTATCTCGCTCTCTCTATTATTTTTTCCCGCCAGAGAGAGAGAGAGAGGGAAACGTCATTCTCTCTCTCTCTCTCTCGACGATCCTGCCTCTGCACTCCTCCTTCGATCTGTTTTCTGCCCCCCCATCGACTCTATATCTCTGCGCCCACTATCACCGATTCCAATCACATGCTAAGGTGGAGCTTTCTGGACTCGTTCTTATCGCCCTTATCAGTTATCAGCCGATAACGCCCCAACCCTTCCCAGGCCACCGCGCTTCCTTCGTTCTGCTCCTCAGCCAGCTGTCGACCGGCGACCAGGTGATCGCTCGATCAACAGGTTGCGATCGCCTCCCCCCGAGACACGCACGATCCACGTCACGCGGAGCTTTTTCGCCGTCGATGGTGGCGAGAGCGAACGCGAGCAGTCGACCAGGCCAGGCCAGTCCGCTCTCTCCAGGCCAGTGCATCCGGCGACGCTTCAGTCCAATTCCGAGCCCCGAGCACACGTCACACCGAGCCCCATTCACTGCGGTCGGAGCGGGCGCGTCGTCGTCCAAGAAACCCACAGAAAACCAATGCGAAATTAATGAATCGAAGTGGAATAAATAAATGAAACAGAGTAGAGTAGAATGAGAGGTTCCGAATAGAAACCAGTGAAGAACCCGACGGTTGATGAGTGGAAAGTGTAAGCGAATCGAACGAACTTCCGCGGGGATCGCCGAGCGAGTGCATCGTCCGACCCACAGTGGCGCGCATAAGTTTTCGGCTGTTAATTAATTAATAAAAAAACCAAGGCGATGTGCAACTACAATTGAATTGCAATGTGAAAAACTACAAATTTCTAATTCGAAATAACGAAAATTGTTCGCCGATCGAACGTCGTCACCTGGGAGTCGTCGTCGTCGTCAGTTGAATTGAATCTGAAACAAATAACTCAATTAACAAATTAGCGCATGTTCCCAGCCCCTGTTCGCGCCCTACACTGGGCGCCGAAAGTTTTCGTCCTTTGTCCATAAGAGTGCTTGAGTCTTGAAAACGCTTCGGCGAAGGTCGAAAAACAGACGCGGGTCGAGAGAGAGAGAGAGAGTGAAGAAAGCTAATGAGCTGAGTAGAATAGTGAAATAAATAGAAAACACTACTTGAATGAAGTGTGAAAAGTGATTCCGAAGATCACTGGGTCGTCCAGAAGGCGAGAATCAAAAATAGCCGAGGGAAGCGGCCAAGAATTCCACCAATTGGCCAAGAGACGAGTTCAATTGCGTCGAGTGGGCCGAGTTCATTGACGGCTGGATCGACTGAAGGATTTCGATTTCACCCCGCAATTTCGCCAAGTTCCATTTCGCCGTCCATAAATAACGAAAATTCCCAAATCCGAACGGAACGTGGAAAAATTTGGACACAAAGTCAACATGTGCGAATGAGTTTCTCATTCATTTCTTGTTTGTGTTCTTTGTTTTTCCTCGGTTGGTTTCGTGGACCACTTGTTGAGATATTTTCGAATTTCTAATATTGTCTTTCGGGAAAATTGTCAAGAAATTTGTTTTCGCAATTAGTTCTCGAGTTGTGTTTTGTCAGCTGACGCGCCGGCACAGTGGGGCAAATCGCCCGAATGTCTGCCTGTGTTCGCCCTTCAGACGGACTTCTAATCGACGTGTGCTGATAGCGACTACAGCAACAACAAGAACAACAGAGGCATATTCTATAAATATGTATAGAAAAAAGAGTTGTTATTGATAAATGGTGAATGGATTAGCAAACAGACGGACCTCCTGCACTCCACCGAGCCCTTGTGTCGAGTGCATGACGTGTCCGGCCGCAGGGCGTCCCGAGTGGTCGATCTACGATCAACTTCACTTGGTTCACCTCACCTCACCTCGCCCTCGCCCTCACTCGATTGTCGATTGTCCGTTGAACACGCCGAGCACTCGGAGGTTCGTTCGATTAGATAAGTGGGTAGAAGTTGTTGTTGCGGTCATCCGTGGAGATTAGGTGCGAATTCGATACTCCTGAACTTTCCATTCGCTGATACCGGAGGCGATGGCGAAGACAACTCGGCCTCGAATACGGTGTTGTTCCAGCCCACTGTTCTCTCAGTGTGCGAATCCCATTGATCTTCGATTCAAGGACACTTCGGTCCCAAGGACTTCAGCCCGCCTCTGCCATTTGGCCAACGACGAGTGTTGATGACGATGACGACGCCGTTGTTTCTTTTCCTCGTTCTCGATTCAGACAAATCGGAAGTGAATTTATAATTGCGATTTTAATTGCTTTCTCTTTCTCTGGCGCGCACATTTCTATCATTTGTCAATCATGCTTTTGTTTTACTCTGTTTCTATTCGAGATTTATTCCATTTCATTTCGCATTGTTTTCATCTCCCCGTCGATAGACGAGAGACAGACAGACAGACAGACATTTGTCTGGCGTGAGTTTTCGCTTCGTCACAGCAGCCGGCAACTGTTGTTGTTGTTGTTGTTGTTGCTCACAGGGTCAGCAACTTTGGGCCGTATTCGCAAATGGGTGCTGTTCAGTGAAGTTGTCTACTTTGTTGTTGCTGCGTATCATGTCGTGTCATTATCGTTACCATATTTCGTAACTCGTCATCCCACTGCCAACGATCGATCGATCCTCTCGGCCACAGCGACTCCAGCTAACGGTACGACCTCCCAGGCGTTTCTACCGATTTCCAATGTTTCCATATTCAATGAAATCCTATCGAGAGATCTGATTTGTATAAATTTCCACATGATCCTCAGGACTTGATTTTGAGTAGTGCAAATTGAAAATTTTCCTAGTACAATGAAAACCTTTTGGCGAATGACCTTTTGAGGGTTTTCTTTCTTTGGCCAAACCGCAAACTCCGCCTTTTGGTCTCGCTTCTGTGGACAAACCCATCAGGTGTGGGTTTGCGGCGAGCAGTGAAATCAGTAAAATCTTAATAGACCAAGCGTCGTCTGACCACGACTCGACTCCTCCAGGCCCATTACGGCCATTTCTTTGAGTCGCGCGTTGTGGCTAATGATTCATTGAAATTGTTTGTCGAAAGGCCATGCGAACGCCTACAAAGTAGGAGGAAGAAAATAAAGAAAATAAATAATAAGAAAAATATTACACAAAAGCCAAGCACAATTGCTGAGGCTGACGATCGTCGTCTCGAGTGTTTCACAAATTTATCTCTCAGTCGGATCGCCTCTGAGCGAGTGAGAGGATCGAGTCGAGAGAGAGAGAGAGAGAGAGAGAGAGAGGGAAAATAATAAAGCGGAGGTTTGCTTAAACAATCAGTCAATAATTGCGAACCGAGATTCGCCAAATACACTGAAGGAATCTCAGGCGACGAGCTTTTGACGAGCGGCTTCTATTATCGTTGTTGTTGTTGTTATTGTTGTCGTATCTTTGTTTTATTTCAAGCTATTGTTGTAGTTGTGACTGACAGTTGTTGTTGTTATTGTTGTTGTTGCCCACTATCTAGATAGTTGCACTTGTCGTCGTTGACTGACGTTCTGACACGATCGCTCAGAATAATACGAAGAATTCTTGATGGGAATTTTCAACATCAAACTGAGATAAAGAATCGTCTCAAGGAAGGAAATGTTAAAAATATCAAAATTGGAAGAAAATATTTATTTAGTTGCGAATTTCCTTCCTTGGATATTTTCCTGGTTCTCCTTGATTTCCATTTCTTTTGCGGTTGATTTTATTCTTTCTTCCTTGTGTTTTTCTCCGGATTCCCTTTGTTCTCTCTCGACTGCTACTGCGCGGCTTTGTCTAAATAAATATTTGTCTCTTCGTGTTTGTCTCGAGCCTCTCACTCGCTCTCTCGTGGCTCTTGCGGTCTTCTTTGTTTATTTCCTCAATTAAGAACAGGGTCAAGGATTAATTTGTTGATCTGTCGTTCTGTTCTTCTTCCACTCGTTGACTCGGCGGTGTTTTCTCCGTTTTGTTCCATTCCATTGTTTATTTTTTAATATTTATTTTCCTCGTTTCGATGGCACGAACGGGAAGTTTGGGTTTTTCGTTCTTAGCAATTTGTTTAGGTTTTTTCTTCGCCTCATATCTGATAATGAGTGAAGGACATATTTTTGTGATTTTTTTATTTTTCTTTCCTTAATTTTTCAAATATTTTTATTAATTATTTTTTTCTTTGTTATTATTTTCCCTTCGATATGTTATCTAATATCTCCGAATTTCATGGTCTCAGCTATTCACTTCTTATCTGGCAGTCGATAATAAATTACTAATTATCGCGCTAATAAACTTTCATATTTCGACGTGGATTATTTCGGTGTCAATAATATATTTTATAAAATAATGTTCTCTCTCTTTCGCTCTCTCTCGCTCTTCCTGGCTGTTTCTTCAAGTAATTTGGGAACTTTCTGAGCTTCCGATGGGCCGTGGATTTTGGAGAATCTCTGCGTGAGATCCGAAGGTCTCCGAGAGAGTTTTCGGGGAAATCCTTGGGTCGAGGAAAATGGAAAAATCTTTCGCCGAATTCGTTGTCTTCGCGATTTTCTTTCGTCGAATTTTATTTTGGTCGGTTTTTATTTAGATTTTAATTATTTTCGTTGAATAAATCATCAGTTGAAAATGAACAAAAAAAATATAGAAAATTGAAATTGAAAAAATTAAGGAAAAAAAATTTAAAACTAAAAAATAAGAAAACAGAAGCATTAACAGTAAATAAAAGTGTCTGGACGACATTTCTGCGAAGCAAAGTGTTTATTCGAAAATTAATTATTCCATCGAAAATAAAAGCCGACAACAATAGTCCAAAATAAACAAGAAGTTAATGTAAATAATTAGAAGACCCAGTTGAACAAACTCGAAAATTCCCACAACAACAACAACAACAACAACAGGAAAAATTGGCAACAATTACACTGCCGCCATAAAAGTCTTGCCACAGCAATAACAATAGATTAATAACAATAACAGATGACAAGCGCGTTTTTCTTGGCTCTAAATTCGCTATCAGCATTTTATAATTTTTTGTTTCTTCGCTTTATTGATTGTTCGTGCTCGGGTATTAATACCATATTATCGTGTTCTTGGTGACGATCGTCTCGATGACGACGGTATTGCCGGAATATTTCCACTGCCTTCGGTGTTTTATCAATCAATCGGTCCGTTATCAATTCACACCGGAGTAATTCGCGAATCGAACCGAATCGATAGAAATTCAAATTCAACCGACGACGACGTCGAGTCTTCCGTCCCTCTCTAGGGCCACCAGCGTCATCTGCCTTCCGTCGGTGGAAGCGGAAACGCAACGCGAGCTTTCGGAGCTTTTGCCGAAGTTCTCCGTTCGTCGCAGACCAACTCAAGCTCACTCTCTCTCTCTCGCTCTCGGTTTCTCGTTCTCTCACTGTTAGCAACAGCTGGTGCTAGCAGCGACTCAATTAAAAACAAAAAACAAAATGTCGTGAAAACTATAGTTGAAATTAGAGAACGGAATTTCCTCTGATCTTCTGTTTATGAATTAAGACAAGGCGAACGAAATCCCCACGGCTGTGTTTAGTGCAATTCGTAGTTCTAAGTGCCGCAAGAAACCCACCCCACGATGTCGGCCGTCAAGCGCTGGATCTACCGACACTCCTCGTCCTCCTCGTCGTCCCAGCCGAAGACGCAGCGCGGCCGCAGCCAATCGCTGGACGTCCAGGCCCTGGAGCGCAGCGGCATCCGGTCGATCATGCAAAACGTAAATAAGGACGAGGTCCAACCGACCCCAAGGTTAACCCTTTATTGCTCTGTACTTGGATATGAAGCAGGGCAATAATGGGTTGAGGATCAAAACATAAACTAATTCATGCTACCAAAAAAAATTAGGCACTGATATAAAGGATGTTGTTTTAAGCCTTTGATATGAGAGAGAATTCCTATTTGTTCACTATTAAATATTATTAGGTCAGAAAATATATTTTGGGGAAATGTCATGAATAGATTTTTAAGAGAGAGTTTGGAAATAATTTAGCGAAAATGTTTACAAAATTCCGTATGAATAATGCAAATGAAAAACTCGGAATTATTTGGATTTTATTAAATTTGCAGTTATTTTTTTTTGAAACAATAAACAAATTCTCAACTCGGGATTTTATTTGCATTTTCCATTTGTCCCCAAAGTAAATAGTTGAGTGTGTTTTACAATTAGTTCGATGTGGGATTCTGTCCTCTGAGCGAGAACCGGGGGGAGGCAGGGGGCGAAAACTGGGCGTGGGAGTGGGCGAGGACGTAAATTTCGAAATAAGATTCCCGCTCCGTTGTTGATGACTTTGTTGTTGTCGTCGTCGTTGTTATCAGGGATTTCGTTGCCGTTGTTTACGCAAAAACTTTACAAACCATTCCGTCCGCAAATAAATGAATAATATTCGCCATTTGTATTTGTTCATATATCGTGAATTCCTCTATTTGTTCAATTATTTATTTATTTATTTGTTTCTTCTTCTTGTCTCCCGCAGCGCGCCGCGGCGCATCAGCAACAGTTGGCCGTGCAAAGTGAGTAGAACGCCATTTATTTTTGTATACATGTCAATTTGTCCCATCGTACCAACAGCAAGTACCAAGTTAGGCCCTCCCACAATTTGCAGGCCCTTTAATTTCTTTCTCTTTCAGCCAAAATCAAAACTAATAATATTTATTTTCAGAATAAATTCATATTTTCAGCTCGCGATTTCGTCACACGATTAATTTTTAATTTCCTACAGCAACGCGATTCGACCCACTGTGCGTGCAGCCTCTCGTTCTCAGGCCACATGTTTTTCTCGTTGTTCAATGTTTGTTGTTGTTGTTGTTGTACTGTGCCAACAACACCACAACAACAGTGTTATATTACGACTAAAACAAGAGAAGCTTGTGGGATCCGAAAAAAATTCCAAAATAAAAAACAATAACAAGAAATCAAAGAATTAAAATCAAAAATCTGTGCCTCACCTTGGGGGACAAGTAACAACAGCAACAACAACTCGTCAATGAAGCCAGACTGGGCCGGGCCGGGCCAGCAGGGCACAAGGTCTTAACTTGGCCAAGAAGTCTTCTCTACATCGGTTCCCCATTAATGTTTTATTTTTATCATTTTCAGCCGTCATTTTCACGTGATTCCTCCCCGTCTTCTTCGTTCGTCACAGCTCTTTTTGTTTTCCTCTCGCCCGCTTTTAATTTTTTCATTCTTCCCTCTTTGCTTCGGGTTTATTTTTGGCGTCTGCTGCGGTTCCTCCGGCTTCTCCGCGACGCCGGCCGGCGTGGAACGATTTCCTAAATATGTTTCGTATATTTTTCTATTGAAATTTATAATTTCTCGTTTCTTCTTTCTACCTCTCTATCTCTCTTTCATCGGTCCATCTGGACACCTGCCGCTCTGTCTGCCCGCGCGACCGACCGCTCGTCTCCCACTCACTCACTCAGCTTCTCTCTCTCCATCTCTCTCCCTCTCTCTCGGTCGGCAGCGGGTTAAGCGAGATGACGTAATCGCCGGCGTCGTCGTCGTCGGCTTCGTGGCCGCCATTAAAAGTTGAAAAAGACGCGAATGTCGTGGCGAAGCAAAACGTGAAATTGCAGCAAAACAAATAGCAAGAAGAACACGAAGACATACTGAATTTATATGTATTTATGTGCGTGCTTTTTTTTGTTGGTTCTCCTTCCTTTCGTGTGACGAGAGAGAGAGAGGATGATTGCAGCGATGATGATGTTGTTGTTGTTATTGCATTTTTTGCAATATTCATATGCATCCATACAAGAACAACAACATGAATGAGCCGAAGCAACAGCAGGAGAGAAAACGACGACAACGACGACGACGACAACCATGACGAAGAAGAACAAGAACGAGGCAAACATTTCAAGGTCAGAAAAGGGTATGTGGAGAAATAAAAAAATGCGTCGCAGCCCTCGTGGTGAAGAACAACGAACAAAGCAACAACAACAAATCCTCAAGAAGCACTAAAAACGTGCGAGGGGGACAGCATAATTTGCAAGGGAGGGATCGGATGAGGGGGAGGAATATGTAGGTGACAGAGAGAGAGAGAGAGAGGAGGAGGAGGTTGTGTATGTGCGGGAGAGACAGAGTGAGATGGGAAGATGTTGGCGTAAACAGATTTTATTTTGTTTTTCAAAACAACCGATCTGGCGAATGAATGTTGTTCTTGTTGTTGTTTTACAGAATTACATCAACAACATCAACAAGGGCCAACAAGAACAAGAACGAGAACAGCAGCTGATCTTCATACAATGCTTCTTCCGCTTCCCCTAACGATTGCTTTCGTTGTTTGCTTGTTTGTTTTCTTGTTTGTGTTTGGATTGGAATTTCAATTGGAGCAATGATTGACAACAATAGATAACACAACAACAAAGAAAGACATGACCGCAATCACAACAAGTACACGATCATTACACGAATCTCTCTTCAGCACTCGACATCGACCCGAAGATGAGCGAGAGGTTTCGTTCAAGAGAGCCCAGCCGAAGTCTCTCGTGTCATTCGCTCGTCATTCACTGATCATTGTGTTAGGAGGAGGTCGTTGGAGGGTTAATCAGACAATTAAGGGCTAATCGTTTCTTCCGATTGTGACCTCCGGACACGAGCTTCACTCACCTTCACCTCCTGACTCCCTGACCCACCTCTCGTCAACCCCTCACCACGATTCAACGACGCTGATGACATTTTCGCGTTTCACCATTTTGAGTGTTTTTTCAAGCTGCTCTCACCAAGGTTATGTGTGGTGGAGTGTGAGGGGGGAAACGAGTGCCGTCGACGCCCACGCGATTGCGGCGACGTTTGACTGAGTTTGAAGAAAGTCGTTGCTCAATCTTGTTCGGTCGTTTGTTGTTGCTCTCTTCTACTGCTACAGTTGTTTCCATAGTTTGTTGTTGTTGTCATAGTTGATGCTGTTGTTATTGTTGTTGTTGAGGTGGGTGTGGCACGTTCGCCGTCGCACGATTCTCGTTCTCGCCGAGCTGCTGAGCGGCCGCTGACACGCGATTTGGCGCCCAGACCTACGCTAATGCGACCCCCCGCCCCTCGGCGACATCCCCCCTCCCCCCCTCACAGCCGACCTCGTGCCCTCGTCGGCTGCTGCTCGGGGTGGCTGCCTACGTGCAGAAAGTCACACGACGACGACGGCTGGCGGCGGCGACGACCGACCGGCCGATAGAGCGAGAGAGAGGGAGAGAGTTTTCCTCGGCTTTTCTCGGGAGCGCGGAAAATGGTCTGATTCGAGAGAGCGCGGCGTCGGAGAGTGAGAAATAGTGCGTGAGAGAGAGAGGGAGAGAGAGAGGGGTCAGTTGTTTACAGAATGTAAATCTGTAGAAATTTACGCAGGCCTTTATGTAAGTAATTTCTTAATTAAATTGTTTACATTTCGATTCCAACAATGGAAATTTCTCAACCGTCTCCTCACTCGTTCTCCGTGAATGAAAGTGAAATTTCCATCTCGCTTTTCCTCTTCATTGTTGTTGTTGTTGTTGCTGCGGCAACATTTCGATACAAGCGCCGATTACAACAACGCTTGTGTAACACATTTTTATCGTTTCAACTTTTCTTCCCGCTGTCGAGCTCTCTCTCTTTCTTTCTCTCGTTGGTGGACTCGCGGTCACGTGAGCCGAATGGTGACGTAGGAATTCGGTTCTCGCGGTCGGAATTTTCGCCGCTGACCTCTGCGCGTCGTCTCCGGCGACACGAACTGCGTCGTTGCGTCTTCGCTTGGCCCGAGTCGATCGTGTGGATCCGATGAAGGGCTCCATGTCATTGGAGGATAAACATAAAACCGAATTTGGAGTCAATTTACCCAAAGCGAACAACACGACAATAACACGAAACAACAAAATAAAACTAATTCAAAATTGGACTCAGCCTTGTTCGTGACAATTAATCTTAACTGAGTGGACGCTGTTTATCGCGGAGAAGGACGGACAGATGGACAGACAGACAGATAGAGGGACAGACGGACAGACATCTACATATCTGAGTAATTGTAATAAATTCTATCCAGTCTTTACCTTAAATTAAACTTATTCGCTCTCCGCGTTGTCTCCACACATTCGTTTGCTCAATCGCTCTCTTCCTCCCTCCCTCCTTTCGCTCCCGTTGGCGCCTTCGTTTGTGGTTTTCCTCCTGTTTATCGATTTCTTGCCGCGCCCCTCACGTCGGACCACTCTTTTTTCGATTCCTCTTTTATCTTTCGCTCATTCTTCGCTGTTTCCCTCTGTTCTTCGCTCTCCCAACGTTGTTTACCATCGCTTCGATCTGCTCCTCGTTCTCTCTCTCTCTGTTGCCAACAGTTCTGTTAACATTTGCTCCACATTCCCTCGTTTTCGCTCGCGCTCTCTCGGCTTTCGCGACGCTGCGCTCTTCGCTTTGGCCGACCCCCTGTAGTCAACAACAAGCCTTCTTCTTCTTCTTATTCCCCTTCTTCTTCGTCATCATCATCATCATCGCGTTTTTGCTGTTATGTTATTGTCGTCGGTGTTGTTGTAGGGGTTGTTGTTGCCGTTTGTGTTTCTACACTTTTGTATCTCGCTTCTGCGTCCGCACTCAGTTCACTTCCATCTACCGGGTGCGCTGGTCACACGCAACGGACGACAGAAACCGCGAATCACATTCAATCAAATCAAATCAAATAAAAATAAAACCAAGAAAGAGAACAGAACGTTCCTCACTTTGGTTTTCGCACAGTGTATGATTAATTCAGGGCGATCGAGGGAAAATCGTAAAATTCCCGCTGTTTCCACGTGTTCGCGATCTGTTCGGAAAAGCTCGCCGACCACCGGCTGGCCACGGGAAGAAGAAGACGAAGAAGAAGTCGGGGAATACACAAACTAATTTCCAGCCCAAAGAAGACACAGAAAGTGTCGACCAACAATCAGTGAAAAGTTTTCCAGATCAACATTTTACGAAATCAAAAAAGATAATTAAATCGGAAATTATAATTTCAATATTATAAATTAATTGAAAATTATAATTTATTCAAAATTTTTAAAATCTCAAAATTACTGTGGAGTAAAAACACAAACAGTGAAAAATAATCAGCAATTAAAACCCGACACAGCCCAAATATAAACAACTAAGAGCTAATTAAAAGTCTAGTTCGATCGGGAACAGGTTTTTCAAGTGCAGGCTCCAAAAACAACGATATTTATCCGATAACAAACTCAGCATCGTTTGAAAACATCTCTCGAACTCCGTAAAAAAAGTTACGATTAAAAAGAAGTTACAATTTGAAATAAAGTTTTCGGTTGTGAATGTGTGAAGTGTGAAATTATTTGGGTAAAATTGAAATTTCCATTGGTTTTTGAAGAATATATTTACAGTTGAATTTCTTCGCCTGCAACTCGACGTAAATTACGTAAGTGTTTGGCTTCTATTTCGGGAAAAGTTTCGCTTTTATATTTATTATTATTTTGTTTTTATCGGTGGCCAAACGAATGTGAAATGTGAACGAAAGTCGTCCGAAGGCGGGCGAAGACGACGAAATTTGGTTTTTCAGAATTATTCGAATCAAGTAGGCTCAGTCTTTGAAAGCCGAAAAAAAAATCGAAATTTTTCCACCATCAATTAGTGATATTTTCGCTAATTACCGCCGCTTTGCCGATTCGCCTTCTCTTTCACTCAAAGTGTTTCCATTTCAACTGAAATATTCTACATTCTACTAAAATATTCTATTAGCTTGGACAGATTCCTGTCTGTCCGTCAGTTTCTCAAACAAATCGAGATATTCCGCAACTTCTAATCTCGTGCGGCGTTTTTCATAATCACGACCAGGGCTGCCTCACTCACCATCACCTCACCTCACTGTCGAGGAAACTCCACTTTTTCGCAAACTTCTTCACTTTTCTGATTTGGAGTATCATAAAACCCAAGAAACCCGACTTTTTCCAACAAAAATTGTTCTCATCCGACTCCTCGCTCGAAAATTTTGAAGCGGCAGCCCTGGTTCCGAGTCTGATAGCAGATAGGGCGAACATATGGAGATTCGTAGACATCTGGGACTTTTACAACTCACATAGAAATGCGTTAACGAAGGTCAGTTTCGTAGGAAGTGAATCCAGCTAGATTCAGAATTCGAAATTCCAGTATTTGCGAAATTTGAAAAACATCCAAATAATTTGTGGAATTTTTAAATGTTCCTAATTTGAGCATTTGGCCAATTATTAATAACCAACCATTAGGCACTAATTTCAATAATATTTTCCCCCAACAAATTCCAAACGAGAATTCTTTTGTTTGTCTCGCAAATGATCCTCATTAGACACGAAGCAACGAGAACAAGCATCATAATTTCCTGAATGTATTCAGGAAAAACAAAAACGAAATATGATTTAACCAGAATCCCCGATGGAGATAACATCATTTTTAAGTGTTGCGCTTTTTTCTCGAATTCATATTTATTTTCGAAAATCTAGAATAATTTATGTGGCTACGAAAACGTGCAAAATTTTAATTTATTGTTATCGTGTTTTTGTTTTCCTATTATTCGTGTGTGTTTTTGCCTCTGTTTGCTTTGTTGCTGTTGTTGCTGAAAAGTGAGGCAGACGCAGACGCCGCGATCGGTGGATCTCGAGCCGGTCGCCGCAGCCGGCAAACGTGACGCGAGCGCCCGGCCGACGGCGCGTCGTCGCCTCCCTCGGCGTCGGCCGCGAATTGCGCAGCAGAAACGAAGTCGAATTCGCGGCCGCCCCAAGGAAAGCGAAGGGAGCGACGGACGACGGAAGAAAGCCGAAGGAGGGGGGAGCGAACACCACGAAATTCATAATGACGAAAAGTGAATTGAAGCGCAAATACAAAAGAACTAACTACAGCAACAAATGTGGCGTCGACGACTCCACTTCGTCCACTCTTTGTCACTCCTCATCCTCATTCACTTCTCGTCTCTCTCTCTCTCCCCCCTTCTCTCAACCCACTCCGCACTCCCATCAAACATGCTCAAGTATCACATGTGTCGTGTTTCTCTCTCTCTCTCTCTCTCTCGCTCTTCCTCTTCCCCACTCCCACTCGGCGTTGCCACTCTGTGCGAATTTGTGTGTGTGCAAAAAACATGTTTCGGCATTTTTTTCGACATTTGATCCATTTTTTGTTTCTCTTGCGGCCACTCCCAAAGGCTGGAGAGTGGGATTTAAGCATCGAGTTCACTTTTTTCACTCCGGGCCCATTTAAATAAAGCGCAGAACGCGTTCGCCCAGTGCCTGGAATATCAATCGGATTTTAAATATTGGAAATGAAAATAACAATAAAGTTATTTAATATATAATTAAATAAATAAATCATCGCGAATCAATTATTCGATTGTTCGACGCTCCCTCCATGAGGAGACGTTCAATATAATTTTATATTATAACAGGCACCCACTCATTCTGTCTGTCTGTCCGTCTAACTGTCTGTCTGTCATTCTGTGCGCCTGTCGCCGAAATGGGAGAATAATTGAACCGGTTTCGCCCGTTCGCTCGCCATCCATCCATCGATCGATCATCTGCTTAGCATGATTGCAATTATTTTTTGTTCGTTCGCCTCGAAATAAATAAACGACAACAATTGAGTCGGCGAAATTAATTCACGCAGATTTGCATATCGAGTTATCGCCATTGCAAATGACAGAGTTTTCTCAATTTCCCCGCCTCCTCCTTTATTATTCTGAAAGTGAGAAAATGCCCAGTTCACGATCACGATCACGATCATGATAAAGTCCTAAAACCAGTTTGTCCGACATTGAGTCCGTGCACTGGGAAAAACGTCGAGTCGGGGAAAAGTTGAGAATTTCCCGCTCTTGACCCGCTTCGCACGCGCCGTGGTCCCCCCTCCAACCACCAGCCCCCCGCCCCTCGTCCCCCGAACACCGCCTGAAGTTGCTGTTTTATTAATTGAGATTTTAATTGCTCCTAGTTGAATCTGTACGACAAAATACAGAGATCTCGATGCAATATGAGAAATTGTCATTACCGCCAGGGGGGTTGAGGGCGGAGGTCAGGGGTGGGGTCAAGGGGTTAAGAAGGGGTCCACGGGGCCAGGATCAGCTCCAGATCGACGTGTTGTGAAGACCTCGTCTCCGCCAACTTCCCCCTAGAGAAGATTTCTTTCTCCAAGTTTTTCGAAGTTTCTTCAAGTTTTGTAATTTGTTTAACATTTTATTTATTGTCTTGTTTTCGTTCTCTCCTCGTTGTCTTACTCTGTTTCCTTCGAACGATCGAAGCCTTTGTTGAATACGCTCGGAGAACTCAATCCCGAAGGTGGGCGGCGGAAACGGGGGTCGTGGGCAGGGGGAGGGAGAGAGGGAGGGAGGGAGGTAGACAAAAGCTTTCAACTGTCAACGGTATCGAATGTTTTCTTTCAATGTGGGCTTTTATTTTTTCGGTTTCTGCCTTTTTTCTTCTTCCCCTTCTTATTTGGAATTCCTTTTGAATATTTCGCATTGAGCGTTTTTTTTTTGTTTGTTTTTCGTCTGTCGTTGGCAAAACGCAAAAACCCACAACTTTTGCAATTGTTATATTAATCTGTATTTTCAGATTTCTTCTTCTTCTTCCTCCCCTCTTCCCTCTCTCCTTCCACCCTTTGGATTTGTGCTTTTGTCTCGTTTTTCTACGCCGTTCGCATGCATTCGCTGCAAATTTATGTGCATTTGTTTCGCTCGCGTGAACTATTTGCGAATTCAATGTCAACCAAAGAAAACAACAACAACAACACCATCAGCAATGAACAACAACAACAACACCATCAACAGTGAACAACAACAACATCAAATTAAATAATCGCTATAAGAAAAAAAATAAACAAAGCTGAATGAATGAAGTGAATTCATAAAGAATCTGGCTCAATTGTTGTTGTTTTTTTTCTTCTGTCGTCCATTACACGCAGTTGTCGATCGTTTTCAACAGTTTTTTTTTTTCAATTGAATTGTACGCCGTAAACTGAAAAAAACAAAAAAAAAAAAACAAAAACAAATTCGAAATGAAAACAACAACTCGTACAAATGGCAAGATAAATTATTTGAATTAAACATTTCAACGCGTGAATCTGTTAAATAACTTGAGCAGCGTTGTAGTTGTTGTTCTTGTTGTTGTTGTAATAGAAAAACTTGTCAAGCCCCAAACGACACACAGGCGCCTACACTGAGAGAAATATTTCTAGAATTAAATATTTCAAAAATGAAGATTTTCCAAAAAATTGCAATAAAATAAATTGAACTTAAAATTGTAAAAAAATGCGAATTAATTTGTGTAACTAAAATTTCTCAACCAGTTCAAAAATTCATTAAACACAAATTTGACAAACAATTTCAAAAATTATGCAGAATACAAACTTGTCAACAAAGAACAAATGAATTTATTGAACACAAATTTATTAAAAAAAAGGTACAAATCATTTTGTTGAGCACAAATTTGTGAAAAAGAATTAATTTGCTGATTGAATTCTCGTCCCTCAACCTCCACTGGCTGCAATTCGAGTGTGAATTGATTGGAATAACAAATGATTTGTCGAAATCCCAATCGCTAACAAATGTCCATCGCCTTGACATGTGGTGGACAAATGTCCGCTGCATCTGGCGTCGATCTCTTGGAGCCATGTCTGTCCAAGTGTTTGAGCTGCGAATTAGCATCAGTAAATTAGTCTACAATTAGTCAGCCCATGGAGACAGAATCCGATGGCAGGCCATCAATCGACTCGAATTTAGGAAGAGATAGAGGGAGATAGAGAGAGGGCGAAAGGGAAAGGGAGAAGGTCTGATATAGAGGAAGGGAGATTGTTAGTGTGCGTGGGCGACAACAACAACAACAACAGGTCATAATGTGATGGGCGTGGCCACCGCCCCCCCCCCCCCAGACACGTGTCGAATGTTGCGAAAGACAGAGAAAACAACTCAAGTGTTTGTGTTTGTAAGGGTAACAATAACAATAACAACAACAACTAAATGGTGTTAATTATAATAAGAACAACAAAAATGACAAGAATAATAATAACAACAACAACAACAACAACAACAACAATATGACGTGGCGCCCTCTGGAATGTAAATGAACGCCGTGACGCACTCGATTGAGGCTCAGTCGAGGGAGGGCGGGGAGGAACCGAGGGTTTGGATGAATAAATAAATTCGGCATCAATTTAAATTAAGTAGCGTCAGCGAGGGGAGGAGAAGAAGAAGAAGGAAGAAGAAGAGCAAGAGCCCTGAACACCGAGCAACAGTAACGAGAGTGAACACTACAACAACAATGACAATAACAACAACAACAACAATGATAGCTACGGTTCAAATTGGCAGACGAAATTTAGTGAAGTCATTTGAGCGAATAGAAAAAGACATCAATCAAGTTTACTTCTCTCTCGTTCTCACACTCTTTGTCCCTTTCACACTCACTCTTTGTCCTTCTCACACTCACTGTCCCTCTCTCTTTCTCCCTCTCATTTCTTATACTCTTTTTCCTCTCCCTCTCTCCTTTCGTTTTTGTCCTCTGTCTGTCATCCACTTCATTTCATTTCATTTCATTTTATTTCATCGTCTTTCATTCCATTGTTTGTGGTTTTCTACTGTTTTTTGTTTTTGTTGTTGTTTCCTTTTCTCAAATTTATTTTTATTTTTTGCTGAATGAGCAGAAAACGAATTGTGTTGTATTTCTTTTTGTTGTCCAAATTGTATTGTTGTAACTGTATTGTTGTTATTATTTGTTGTTATTTTTTGTTTTTATATTTTTTTGTTATATTTTATCCCAAACTTTTTTTTTTATTTTTTTGTTTGTTGTTTTTGCCTCGTGAGCCTCTCCATGATATGAAAAAGAAAAAAGAATCTGGTACAATTTTCAGCGTGCACGTGTCTCGCGCCCGCAGCGTTGCCGGACCTTCAACTTTCGACGATGTCTCACAATGTTTCACAATTAGCAAAGCGAGGGTGGGGGGCGTGCGAGGTGGGCGGGGTCGTCGTCACGATCGATCGAGGCTCGAACAAAGCGCGTTTTAATGGAGTTTGAGTTTCCTTATTTGCGCTTGCAGTTAGGACCAGGAGGAGCGGAGGCCATCGATCTCTCTTCGGTGACGTGTCTACTCTTTGTCTACTCCTCTTCTGATATTTGTCTACTCCTCTTCTGCTATTTGTCTACTCCTCTTCTGCTCCTTTTCTTCTCCCCCTTTTGCTACTATAATACTTCACTCCTACTCACCTTTTCCTCCTCATCGACGACTTCACTGAAGCCTCCTTCGGCCCACTACAGAACATGCGCCTCTCGACAGAACTTGGCAAACAGACAGGCAGATAGATCGACGGACAGACAAACCGATGGACAGACAGATGGACGGACAGACACCAGGGCAAACAAAACAATCCGAGCTGAGGTGGCGACAAATATTTGAGATCTAAAAAGCTTTCGAGAAGGTTGCGAAAACAAATATAAAAACAATTCAAACAACAGCAAAAAACCGCGACTACCGGCTGTCGATTGCCGCCGTCTGTCTGTCCATCCGTCTGTCTGTCCATCTATCTGTCTGTCTGTCCGACAGCCGGATAGATGTCTCGATGGATGGAAGGCGGTCTCACATTTGGAGTTGTTGTTCTAGCTGTCATACATTCTAGTTGTTGTTGTTGTTGTTATTCACAATTGTAAAATGCGGTAAACAACGTTGTAAAAAATAAAAACAACAACAACAATAAACCTTTATAGAAAATGCACATTCTGCATATTAAATGCATCTAAAACAACAAGAACAACAATAGCAACAACAACAAATAGCAATTATTCCAAACAGCTGAACATGAGCAAACAACAACAACAATAATAACAATAACAACAACAACACCGTAACATTCGTAAATGAAAACAAACAACATCTATTTGTTTTTGTTTTTTTTTTTGCTTTTGTTTTCATTCTGATCTTTTCATATATTTTATCATATTTTTTCCTTCTCTGATTCTGCAATTAAAATTTTTATTTTTGTTTTCCCACTTCGAACAAAAACAACAACACCAATAATTATGACAATAATTAATTTTCTTAATGGTTCAACTAAGTTATTGCTGTTGTTGTTGTTGTAAATATTTAAACAACTGACATGCACTCGTGTCCATTGTTGTTGTTATTGTTGTTTTTGTTGTTTCTCTCTGGACGGAAACGCGGAAGATTCTCCTCGAAAGAAAGGCGAGGCCGGCTCGTGCGCTGCGAAGTCTGGCAACGCCGGGAAAACCGCTTCATTCCATTTCTCTCGACAAAAAACTTTGCGATCCAGAAATAGAAAAATAAAAACCGATCCACGACCGACCTTTGAAACACCTGACGATCGATGATTATTCCGAGTTCGGGTTCATTCGGTTCACCGGGTTCATCTATGGAATATTCACCGATGGCATGATTCATTCGCTCATCCTCGTCGATATAGCAACCAAGTCAGCAAATATATATATTAGATATATAGATAGATATATAAGAACTACAGCAGGATCTTCAATTCATCAATATTCAGTGATTTCACAACTCATGACTCGTCTTCGCTCGGTCGATGTTTTGATCGAATGTCGCGTGGTCCGAGACGGGCCCCTTTTTTCGCCCACTTTCAACTATCTCTCTCACACACACACACTCTCTCTCTCTCTCACACACACACCCCTCTCGCTCCCTCTGATCGATTTGAATTTGCTTTTAATTAACAATTCTTCTAATTTGTTTTGCAAATTGTTTACAACTTGCTTTATTGCTCTTTGCTATCGTTGTTGTTCTTGTTGTAGTTGCTATATTTATTGTTGTTGTAGTTGCAATATTTATTGTTGTTGTAGTTGCAATATTTATTGTTGTTGTTGTTATTATTGTTGGTAGTCATCGACGATTGCGTAAAAGTCTAACGTTGACTTTTATGAAGCAAACAAGAAACCACTTGAAATGCGAACCAAAGTGATTTCATAAATATTTTATTTTTAACAGTTTTTCAATAAATTCACTGAATATTCATAGAGAAATGATGAAGCAAGAATAATCACGTGGCTCATTCTGGTTCTCAGCTTTTTCTAAAGAAATTCTATACTATTTTTTCTGATCTCGGTACCAAAATAGATTCTGTATGGAGTCTGAAAATGTTATCAACAAATTACCGGCAATAAATGAACTCTTTTGAACCGATTTAGCGTGAAATATTGAACTAGTGAAGTTATTTAAATTGCATTTGTCACGGAGCCACGCCCCCTGAGGGCAGTGAATGAGAATTCCGTCCATTCGCAGGAGGGAGAAAAAGGACTCCGAATGCAATGGCGTCGTCTGGCGTTGTCGCCATTTTGTTTGCCAATCCCTTCAGTGGGAGAATGAGGATGAGGAGGGAGTAGAAACGAGCATGGAAATCGAAAACCTGCGAGCGAACCCCGCCCACCTTCCTCCCGCCCACTTTTCGCTTTCACTTTCCATTTCAATTTCGTTCTCGGCTTCGCTTTCCCTTTCGCAGCTCGCAGTTCGGCTCCCGCGGCGAACTCGTGTCCTTGAGTGGAAACTCTCGATGTTGACCAGGCCCAGGAGAGCAACAACAAATCACCGAGACTTCGCCCCACCCCCTCCCGCGGCCGAACACGCCCTGGTCCTTCACACACGTGGATGCTATTTTAAAGTGCGACCGAGGGACAGACAGACGGACAGACAGACAGACAGACAGAGGAGAACTTTTGTCCTTTTGCAGTAGGGAACGATGTTTCTGTGATGACGCAAGCAGCCAGATATGTGGTAATGTAGTTATCGTTGTTGTTGTTATCGTCGTTGTTGTTCTTGTTGTTGTATGTCGGCTGAATTATCCTCGAAAGTGGGCGCGGTGCCCAGTTGCTCGTTGTTGTCGCCCCCGCCCCCTCTCTTTTCGACATGGCTCGAGTCCATCAGTCTTCGGTTACTTGGGGTCAGCAGTCAAGGTCAAAAGTGTTGGGTGGGGTTGGGAGGATTATGGAATGCTTGAAATGCTTCATTCGTTCACAATTTCTCACTTCATTGTACTATTTTTCCAAGAAAATATTCATCACTATTATTGTCATATATCATATTATTCCCATATGTATTTTCTTTCACTTGCTTTCCTAATACAAGTTCGACTTCCGGTTCCTCAGCGCGACTCCATATTTTTTCCTATTCACCTCTCTCCCTTCCACTCACTACCTCGCTCTATATCCTTGAGTGCGATCGTTTCTGGCACGATATTTTGTATCTGTGCAATACAAACAAGTGTCTAGATAATTGGGTTTAAATCTTATTTGAAATCGTTCGCTTTTCGTGCTTCTTGTTTTTTTTTTTTTTTCGTTTTTATTATTGTTTTTTCTCAGTTCGTTTCGAAAACACATCAATCCGTTTGCTAATTGTTGGGATCGAAACGTGCTGCGATCGCGGACCTATTTTTAATATTTTCGTTGTTTTTGTTTTGATTTTTGTTCTTGTCTCGGTGGGTTTCGAAATCCGTTCGAAATCCGTTCGAAAATGCATGCAAAATTTCAACGGAAATGCAATGTATCAGTGGGGGATCGTTTATTGTTGTTGCTTTGTTGCTTTTGGTTTTTGTTTTTGTTTTTGTTGTGCGATCGTATCTTCCACTCGATCTCAAACTCAAGGATAATGCATTTGCTCATTATCGTCGTCGTCGCAGTTCGTTCGTTAATTTCTCGCTGTGTAGAAATTTCAAGGCGACCGATCGAGTCGTGATCCCACACATGTTGTTGTTGTTGTTGTTGTTATTGTTCTTGTTCTTGTTCTTGTTGTTGTTGTTATTCTTGTTATTGTTCTTGTTGTTGTTGTTGATGTTTTTATTCTTGTTGTTATTATTTTTGTTTGTTTGTGTTCTTTCGACACCCCCTGACGGAAGGAACTGACGATTTTTTCACCCCACGAACTCTTCCGCATTTCCTCATGGGGGGAGCGTCCTCCACCCCCCGATCTCTTCCGGCCCCCTCCCACCCCTTGGGGTCGGACCCACTGTAGGGTGCAGACGAGATCCATCTCGCAACAATCGCCAAATGTCCGACGTCCGCTGGGAATTTGTTGTTGTTGTTTCTGCCTTCGTCGCCCTCCCCCGATTTCTCTGCGTGTAGACGGACAGCTGTCGATGGGAAACAAAAAAAAACATAGAATAACAACAACGATGGGAATAAATTACAGAAATAAAATTATGAAAATAAATTGTAAAAAAAAGTATTTCAAAATAAAACAAGAAAATAATGCAAAATAAAACGATGCAAAACAAGACAGAAATAAAACCATGCAAAATCAGAGAGAGAGAGAGAGAGAGAAAACGTGCTGAATCCGAATTTCAGCCGCTCTTAATCTGGCTTTGGATGTTGTTTACTTTTGCTCTTTCATCGGCATCTGCCCCAATGACGTTGTTTCTTCAGTCGTTGCCTCCTTTATGCCTCCCCCCCCCTCCCCGTCTCGCTGTTTATCAGCGAATTCGCGAACACCGATTCATTTTATTTTCTTCATTGCTCATTATGGCAATAAATGGAATAAATGCCTTTGTTTTTGCCTCGTTTCGTTCTTTTTTTAGAACGAAGAGTCGCCGCTTTCCCAAAGTCCACTTTGCAACGGGAGATCACGAGAGCTGTAATCTTCGAGGCTCTCGTCATCCTTCTCATTCTCGTCATCCTTCTCATTCTCGTCATCCTTCTCATTCTCGTCATCCTTCTCATTCTCGTCATCCTTCTCATTCTCGTCATCCTTCTCATTCTCGTCATCCTTCTCATTCTCAACCTCATCCTCCACCTTCGCCCCGGGGTCCAGCCAAAGGACATGCGTGCTCCTGGTCACGTAAGTCGTCACGTAAGTGTCCAGCCTCGTGATGTGAGGAGGACGAGGACGAGTGGGCCTCGCTTGATGAGTTTCTTCATTAATTGCAAACACGGTCTTCTGGACATGGACAACAACCTCAGGTCATCGCTAAATTCCATGGAATCGACTTGTGGTCAGGCCGACGATTCGACCACATTTTCCTGGTGTTAACCAGAACACGTGGGGCTCAAATTCAATATCTATCTACCTATCTATCTACCTATCTATCTATCTACCTACCTATCTATCTGTCTGTCTCACTTCCCTCTGCGTCCTCCCTCGTTCCCGCAAAAGCTTCAGGCACAAAGATTATAATATATCTCCGATATGAATTCATTTGAAGTATTTTTAGAATCAGACACTTCAATATCGTGTTTTGCTTTTCTTTTCCTTCTTCTTATTTTTTCTTTTCTCTCTGTTATTTTCTCTTCTCTCTCTTGTTCCTTCGCCTGTTTCCCCCCCCTCTTCGTTATTATTATTTTCTAAAGCGTTTTGTTTGCACATATTATTAAAAATAGAATTAATTTTAATTTCTTTGAAATTTATATGTTTTTCCCGTTTATTGTTATTCGTTCGCCTCTGTTATCTTGACATGTCTGCTATCGGGCTCCAATTGTAGGCGTCGACTCGATTCGCGCCCTGGCCGACTGAATTCCCGGCCCGATCCCATTCTCCAATATACCCCAGTCTATATTTACTATTTCGCCAAGATCGAGATGGACGATATTTCTCTTCGAATCTGCGCCGATCGCTGCTTTGAACTTTGGATTCTCCTCCTTTGATTTTTAAATTCGCTTTAAATTCCTCTAATTTCGCGAGAATTCTGAATATTCTGATGATCTGTTGAGTTTTCAATCAGTTTTCGAATCTTGATCGCCCGGTCTTTGGAAAATCCGGTACCAAAAACTATTTTTTGCAACTGATCGAATCGTGTGCGAATTCTTTTTCGAGATTGAGGGATTGATTGGATGATTGAGGTCCCCTGGAAGCAGTCGAATGCGCACTTCGAAATGGGTCACGGTCGAGATTTCGAGATTTCGTGTTTATGGAACCTTTTATTTCGCCTCGGGCCTCGCGATTGTCGTCGTTCCTTCGTTTATGGTTCGTTCCCGAGGCGGCGATAAATC
Source organism: Coelopa frigida (assembly GCA_017309665.1). Classification (NCBI taxonomy): domain Eukaryota; kingdom Metazoa; phylum Arthropoda; class Insecta; order Diptera; family Coelopidae; genus Coelopa; species Coelopa frigida. The sequence continues at coordinate 43,392,742 of CM029561.1, forward strand.
GGAATCGCTCGCTCAGGCGAGAAACGACTGGCGGTGGTGCCATCGCATCGATTAGTTTTCAAGTGGTTGGCTCTTGTCGCCACCTTCTCTTCTCTGCCAACACCACCCCCCCCCTCGCCTTCTCGCTCTCCACGCCCATCGGTTGACGGAGCCCCGCCCACTTCGCCCCGTCGACGGCGCCCACTGTGCGCGCCGAACAATGTTGCCAACGATCGCAATTTTGTTGCTTCTGGTGCGCAGTTAATTAATATTTTGTTGTTCTCTTCATGTTGTTGCTGCTGCTAAGGGAATGGTTATTGTTGAGAATGTTGTTTTTGTAGTTGAAGGAATTATTGTTTTTCCGAACAATACAAACAATGCTTGTTTTTGTAACTGTTGTTGTTTGTGTTAAGACAGTTGTTGTTGTTGCTTTTGGCACATGCAATTTCGAATTCGATCGAAAGCGCTGCCGAATCGAATTCGGAATCGAACCCGAATTCGCGCGAACCCGATCCGGCAACGTCGGCGTCTTCGCCGGCCCGTGGTGGCCACCTGGACGTCGGCTGATCCGGCCGTGGCTCCCGCGTGCCCTCCAAACGACGGCGACCCTAATTTAGAGTCGGGTACCCGGGTTCATTGCGGCTGCATCGCGGTTGGCCCATCCCAAGGTCGCGTCGGCACTTCAGCCACACGGCTTGCGTAACGACCGCGGCGGGCACGTAGCGTAAGGCGGCGTGTCGTAAGCGTCGCAAATTGAGAAATTCACTCGAAGGCATCTCGCGGTAAGAAATGCATCCGGAGCAATCTTCGGAAGCTCCGCGAGAGAGAGAGAGAGAGAGAGAGATCGGCGGAGGGGAGGGCGGAAATGTCATAAAAGATTTCCATTAACTTTTCACTGGCAAGCGGTGGAGCGAGGGAAGGGCGAGAGGGAGGAAGGGAAAGAGAGATTGCGAGAACGAAACAAAAGCCGCCAAATGGATGGAAAATGAAAGCCATGTTGCGCCTCGAAGTGGGCAGCGTGAATGAGAAGAAAAGGCCGCCCACTTCCGGCTCGCTCAATGTCGCTCCTTGTCCTTGACAGACGAGGAGGGAGGGGGACTGAGGGAGAGAAAGGGAAAAACACATAAACACGCTGAGTGACGGCGCCTGAAAGCATGCAACGTATCGCAGATGCACGGGTTCTGCGAAGCCCGAGGAGGAATCCCGCAACTCGAATTCAACGGCGTATTTTGTTTCACCCACTAAAACAAGAACAACGACAATAGCTCGGGGCACAAGGCCGACTGGGGGACGAGGGGGGCTGCCGGTCATGCGCAGTGGCGCCGAAGGGGATTTCACAATTTGTGTAGCATACTTTCGGGCCCCCATTCATCATCATCATCATCATCAGCGCCTCCATCATGGGGCCCTGGGGCGAAGGCGCCTCGCTCCACCGCCTCGACCTCGTCGAAATCCGACACGGACTCGAGTCTCCCGCCTCCCCGAACTCGATCGGATGAGCACGAGACGCCAATCTGAGTCCCGAAAGTCCCTCGTCCCATCTTCGCCTCGGGATTCGCCGAACGAACGAACGACCGGCTCGTGTTCGTCGTTAAGCCAGGCGTCCACGTCGTCGGCCGCTCCCAACCTCCGCAATTCGCCGTCAGTTGAGCGGCCCAAGGACGAAGTCCGTCCGGCTTTCGAGGTCTCCTGCCCTTTTTCTCCCGGATTTTCGCATTAAACTCGGCCCAATGGTGGCAGGTTGTTGTTGTTGTAGGGCTGGGCTGAGGTCGGGGGCGGGTCTCGTGACCTTCCTTGACATTCCCACCGAAAGCCGTGTCTCTTGCTTCATTTGGTTACTCTCGTTGTTTGTTGTTGTTGCTTAGTATTGATTATTCACACAAACGTTTCCACGAACGCGTCCCGAATTCGTCGACAAATCCGCCGCCTCGTCCTCGACACTGTGATGGATCTGGATCCAATGCGATCCAGGTTTATTTCTGTGGAAATTCCGGCGAACAAAGTAAATGACAGAAAACAGAAGAGAAATTCGGGTGGTGGAGGAAGAAGAAAAATGCGTGATTTATCGCCTCCCGGGAGGATGGAAATTATTTCGGTATGCGATTTCACGATTGGCGAATTTCTCTGACCCTCGTCCTTGCGATTCCTCCTTCGCATTCTCGGCAACAGTCTGCAATTATCCTCCCATGTTCAGGAGAATTCTCCACTTACTCTCGCTCTTTTTACCTCCGGCGTCAGATTCACTCTCGTTTCGCTCTCCCTTTCCTTTTCCCTTTTCTCTCTCCTCCCTTCCTTTCTCTCTCTTTCTTCCGCTCCCTCCCTCCCTCTCCCTCTGTGTCTTCTGTCTCGATTTCACTTTCATTCGACCGAGATTTTGTCTCGTTTTGGAGTTTTGAATTTGTTTAAAGTTCCGAGTTCGGCATCGCTCTTGCGCAGGACCTCCCGCTCAGTTCTCTGTCTGGCTCCCTCCCTCTTTTTCTCTCTCCCTCCCTCTCTCTCTCTCTCTCTCTCTCTCTCGCTCCGTATTCACTCGGTCTCTCTCTTTACTACGCAGCAGCACGTGTTCGGCGCCGCCTCGGCTCCTTGGCCGTGGCTTCGTGGCTCCGGAGTTTTGTCGCTTTGTCGCCGCCGACTCGTTGTCGCTTTGTAGCCGAGGGCGATGGGCGTTGGGTGGTGGGTCGATGGCAGCGTGGCCACCTTGTGCAACAGTCGTCGCGTCAGCAACAACAACAACAACAAGGAGGAGGAGGATGCGCAATGCAACCTTCGTCGAATGACCTTCGGGAAATAATTCCGTGGAAAATCACTCCCAACCTACCTCAACTTGGCAACTTGCAACAAAAACTATTGTGACAACAACAACAACAACTACTTTGGCAACAACAACTACTTTGGCAACAATTATTTCAACATCGACAACAACCAACTGAGTCACAACAACAAAGAGTTCTATAATTAGTCCCGATTCACAAACTGCGTTGCCAGATGATTCGAAAGCTTTTACGTTTCGAACAATTCGTTACAGGAAAATAATGGAGTTTCCTCGTTAATTGAGAGAATCCTCCCATTCGAGGTCGAGTTTCTCGAAACTCTCGCTTCAACCCCCATCTCCCGCAGGTGTTGCAGACATCCTCAACTCCTCCCCAGCCACGCCTCCTCCTCCTCCTCTTCCTCCCCCTCCCACCACATGTTCTTGTGTCGATTGCACTCGATTCGAACGCCAGAGGCAGACGAAGATAACGAGCTTTTTTCGAATCTCAGACCCAGCTTCGCTTATTTCTCGCTTTCCCAATGGGGGCGCGGGGCTGCAGCCAGTCCAGAGGGGGGGGGGGGGGAGGTTGCGAGAGGGGAGGCGGCTGTTTCCGTAATCGCCTCCCAGCTGAGACGAGAGCCATTAAGAGGCGATAACATTGCACCAAAAGCAACAACGACAAAGGCAATAGCTCCATAAAACGATAAGCGAACGATTAAATGGAAACTAATAAAATCGTAATATAAATGGTCGACTTCAATATTATTGAAGAAGTGAACGAAAGCAAGAGTTTGAGATGAAATCGCGGAAAACGCGATCATCCAAAGTTCAAGCGACGACGGAAATTCTGTTGTTTCGGGAGACAGACAGACAGACAGACAGATCGAGTTGGGTTCTTTCGACGGACGGACAGACGGATGGAAAGACATCGGGCACCTCACGAGGGCCCATCAATAACAACAACAACAACAACAATTGCCGGGATTTGCGCCAGACACGAGCGAATAAATCAACAGAAAATCACAAGTGAAAACAAATTAAAAATATAAATTAATTAGAGGCAGAGACAAAGAAAGCAAAAAGTAAATCGAAAAGAGTGCAATCAACAACGATAAGTGAATAACAAAATAGACGGACATAATGTGGCCGGCAATCGTGCTGTCTCGCTCCCTCCCACACTCTGGCCGATCGGGAAAATGTGCCAAGAATTAAAAATAACCGCGAAATAAAAGCCGTGGCTTCCCACCGGCCGTGGCGACCGGACCGGGGAATATCTTTATTATTATTATTATTGCAGAAATCGTTTACCATCCAATTATTTTTCATTGTTTTTTGATGACATCGCGAGAGGTTCTTTTGTCTTTGCGGACAGACAGTTGCACCGATATATGTTTGTCCATATGCATTATATCACGATGCTTCGACATTATCTCAATTCAATTAAATCGCATCCTCGATCTTCCGCTTTCACTCCCCGCTCCCTCCGAAATTAATTGAATTTTGCTTCTCATTTCGCTCCAACGCCATCGGATCCAACCTTCGCTTCGAGAAGCTTCGTCGCCCGAGTTCCTCCTCGGCCTCGTGTCTCTTTCTCGCCTCCTGCCTGCATCGGTTGCAGCAACAACATCGTCGGTCCATCGTCGTCGGATTTGCATCCGAGGGACGTCGCTGCCCACCTTCGTCTTCGCAGTCGTCGCCGTCGCAGGCTTCGCCGAGCTTTCGTTCACATTTCGGGCCGCCCGACTCGACTCGGCCGGCGAAATGCAATCATTTATTATTTATTTCTTCACAACTTTGACTTACTTGCAGGTCGTTCAACTGTCGCAGCGACCGCCGCCAGAGGCCGCCGCAGCACCAGCAACAATAGCGTTGTCGTTGTTGTTGCCTTTGTTGGAGTAAGTAGAGGTGCAGCAGACGTCGTTGTTGCGATCGTCGTCAACGCCGTCGTCGTCGTCGTCGCCCAGTGCACGAAGCCCGTTCGGCCCCCTTCGGCGGACGTCGTGGCCGGCGATAGTTCGAGCAGCACTCGAATAATAATGAGACTCCGGGGCCCCCGGAGCTCCGCCCTCGACTCCCCCCTCGCCATTGACGCCTCTGTCTGAGCAGACGGAGACAACTGACATTGTTGTTGTCTCGCGATCCCCACCGACTGCATCACGCGACACACGCACCCCTAGTCACAGAGTGAGAGCCCCCATCGACCGAACGAGTGAGTGAGAGCGAGAGGGCACGATGCACGGGATGACGCATCTCTACCGGCAGCACGCCGTCGAGAAGCAGCTGAGCGCCGAGAGCTGGCAGAACGGCGGCGCCGCCTCCTACGGGCGCAACGGCTACGGCCGCGACAGCGTCAGCATCCACAGCTCGGACTCGAACTGCTCGACGTCGCTGGCGCACGCGCCCGGCGCCGACCGGCTGCACAGCGTCGACTCGGGCAGCAGCTCGGAGTCGTCGACGGCGTCCACGAAGTCGCCGAACTGGTCGCAAGGTAAGTGAGCGGGAGAGAGAGAGAGAGAGGGAGAGCACCGATCTCGATTTCATGTCTCGTGTCCCGCAGACAAGGTCATCGAGAAGCTGGTGCAGGCCTCCAGCCCGCAGCCGGTGCCCGACACGGACCGCTCCATCTCGAACCACTACCGCGTGTCGCCGGGCAGCGCCGGCGGCTACCCGCGCGGCTCCTACGACAGCTACGGCAGCAGCCTGAAGCGGACGCCCTCCTCGAAGCGCAGCATCTTCGACCGATCTCACAGCCCGGCGGTCCATGCCGTAAGCCCGACCCCCCCTCGTCCCTGACTTACCCCAACTCACCTCCCCCCTTTCGTTGCAGGGCCCCGTGCGCTACGGCTCCCCGCCCTCGCAGGCCGGCGGCTTCTTCCCGCACGACCTCGACGACATCTGCGAGACGCACGGCGACCACCAGTACTTCACGCACACCGGCGCCTGCGGGCAGCGCGCCCAGGAGCAGCGGCCGAGCATCAACTCGATCTTCCACCGCGTCGGCGCCGCCTTCACCTCGCTCGACGACTACTCGCAGGGGTCGCCGCGCCTCCAGCGGCACTCGTTGGACAGCGGCGCCGGCGGCGGATTCGTGAAGCACCGCTTCGACAACAGCAGCTTCGCGAAGAGCCTGAGCGTGCACGACGAGAGCAGCGGCGGCAGCAGCGCCAACGACGCCTCGCCGCGCGACGGCCACAAGAAGGAGAAGAACAAGGAGCACCACCACGGGCACCACCACGGCCACCACCACCACCACCACTCGATCCAGGAGATGCTGAAGCACTTCGGCAAGAAGGTGCACATCTGGCCGCGCAAGGCGCACGACGCGAGCAGCGCGTGCACCTCGCCGCAGAACGACCCGCAGGAGAACTTCCGGACGCGCTCGAAGAGCCTCGACGTGAACACGCTGAGCCGGCCGAACCGGATCCTCGAGGACTGCGGGGCCACGTACAAGGTGTACGAGCGCATCGTCAAAGAAGGTAAAATTCAGAGCGAGCGGTCGAAGGTCAAGTTCGCCCTCCTGCCCTCCTCCGCCGCCGCCGCCGCCGTTGCCGCCAGCACGGCTACCGGCCAGCCAGGTAAACAACAACAACAGTGCACCAACAACACGTGTCGTTCGATGTTCTAACTATATAGTCTTCCTTATTTTCGATTCGTTATGTTTTTCGCTCTCAAGATCTCCCCCCACACGTCGTCCCCTTGGTTCGAATCGACGACCGCACTTTTTAGTTGTTATTGTTGTTGTTTTATCACCCCCTTACTTGGTACTTGCTGTGGTTTTATTATAGTATTCCTCGTACTCTCTGCATCAATTGTACCATCGTCTCGCCCGCTCTAACTCGCCCCGTCTCTTTCGCCCCCAGGTGCTCACATGCGACGAGCCTCCGCCGACTTGGAGAAGCGACGGGCGTCGGTCGGCGCCGCCGGACGCAGCCTGCGCGGCGACGGCACCCTCGACCCCTACCACGCTGCGATCCTGTTCCGCGACTCACGAGGGGTAAGTTTTCGATTAATTGGTATTATTTAAGGGATATTGGGAACTCTCAGAAACGGTTTGGAGAAATTTTCCAAAGAGCAAATCCAAATACTTCCTGATGCAAAAAATCAAAATATAAAAAATTCAATCTTATAAATAAGAGTGAAATTGAAAAATGTGTTCAAAATTTACAATAGAATTGAACACTTTCGATAAAATTCAAAATTTTCGATAAAAATCAAAATTTTCGATAAAATTCAAAATTTTCGATAACATTCAAAATTTTCGATAAAATTCAAAATTTTCGATAAAATTCAAAATGTTCGATAAAATTCAAAATGTTCGATAAAATTCAAAATGTTCGATAAAATTCAAAATGTTCGATAAAATTCAAAATGTTCGATAAAATTCAAAATGTTCGATAAAATTCAAAATTTTCAATAAAATTCAAAATTTTCGATAACATTCAAAATGTTCAATAAAATTCAAAATTTTGGATAAAATTAAAGATTTTCGATCAAATTAAAAATTTTCGATAATATCAAAATATTCGATAAAATTCTAAATTTCGATAAAATTCAAAATTTCGATAAAATTCAAAATTTTCGATAAAATTCAGAAGTTGCATTAAAATTCAAAATTTTCAATCAAATTCAAAATTTGCAATAAAATTCAAAATTTTCGATAAAATTCAAAATTTCGATAAAATTCAAAATTTTTGATACTATTTAAAATTTTCTATAAATTAAAAATTTTCGATAAAATTCAAAATTTTCGATAAAATTCAAAATTTCGATAAAATTCAAAATTTTTGATACAATTCAAAATTTTCGATAAAATTCAGAAGTTGCATTAAAATTCAAAATTTTCAATCAAATTCAATAAATTTCAAAATTTGCAATAAAATTCAATATTTTTGATAAAATTAAAAAATGCATGATTCATCAATATTAATTTAAGAAAAATTTAAGAAAACATCACAAAACCGACTGATCATCTAGTTTTTCATAATTTAAAAAATTATTAATTTGTGAAAACTCGCTGTGATCGGGGGCTGACTGTGCGGGAGCTTTTGTCCGTCTACCTCTTTGCCAAAAGCTCATCGGTCGCCGATGTTTGCGAACTTTGGCTCAGATGGCGTTGCCGTCGAAAGCTCCGCATGAAAGCGCTCGTTCGCAGGTATTTTCACTATCTCGACCGACCCAAGGCGATCCAACAAATACCATAAATCGCTAAAAGCCTTCTCTCTCTCTCTCCCTCTCTTGCACTAATTCCGCGCCGCCTCGATCGCGGTGTGAAAAGCTCGAAAGCGAAAGCTTCGCGCGTTTCGCAAAAAGTTCTTCCGCAACTGCAACTTCGATTTCGACCTCGGCGGTGGGGCAGAAAAACAAGGCTATAAATTGCTGGCTCAAGAGTCCGTCCGTAGACCGATAGCTGTTTACAGCAACAACAACAACAACAACACAAGAACGATGGGGACACTGTCAACAAGAACAACAACCATGGGGACACTGTCAACAACAACAACTAAGGCCTGTTAGTCAGTTGGCAAACATTGTAAAGCTCCACCTGTCCGCGCAATCTTTTCATGTTCGTACACAGACAACTATCTCTCGGACAGACCTTAACATTTATCTACTCTATCTACAATAATACTCTATCCTCTGTCTATCTGTCTCTGTCCGTCATTCACCATGTGTCTGTCCACCTGTCGCGCGTCGAATGGACGACGTCTGAGCTCGACAACATGTCTCCAACCTCCTCCTCGGTGCTTCTGCACGATTCCAGATGGTTCTGCCGAAGACTTCTTCCCACTGTCCGTCACCTCGGCGCGATTTCCTACCGGGTCATCGTCGTCGGCGTCTTCGTAGTTGCCGATAACCGCTGGAGAATTTCATAAGCTGCCACGCTGTTTGAGTCATCGTCGATCGGCTCGCTCGGCTCACTTGGCTCGGCCGCGTGCGAAACCCACTCAACGTCTCCAACCGCGGATGGACCGCGTCTTCGGTTTTTTCATTCAACCCCCCACCCCGCCCCCACCGTAGTTGTTGTTGTTGTAGTAATTGTTGCTAATTTTTCCAGTGCACTTTTCTCAGGCGGTCGGTCGGTTGTCGTCGAGGTCGAGGGACGTCGAGGGATCGTGTCCACTTCGCACATTCTCTCCCGATCTTTCTCGCTCTTTCTCCGCGCTCGCGTGCAATTTACATGGGTTCGTCTAGCGTTCGTGCGGCTGGAGTTTCTCTTGTTCTTCTTGTCGGCCCCTTCGTTGGTGGGGACGAGCCACGGGTGCGTGCGTGTGTGTGTGTGTGCCGTTGAGTGGATGTTTGCGTGCGTCTCTCTTTCTCTCTCTTTCTCACTCTCTCTCTACCTCCATCCGCCGTCCGTCCGTCGTTCGTTGGTTTTTCTCCATGGCTTCGACGACGGCGCGATCGACCAGTTTTCAGTTTTTATTGCAAGCGTTTGGACGTGCGCGTTGCGTGGTCCTCAGACAACAAAAACAACAAAATTGAATAAGAAAAAGAACGAAAGAGATCGAGCCATAATTAACAAAAATTTCTTTGTTTCGCAACGTAAACAACATAACGGTGAATCCGTCGAAACAAACACAAACAACAAACGAAAACAAAGTCTTCGGAGCTTCCGTCTCGCTCCCCCCCCCGCGCGCCCCCCTCGCCACGACAAAAGCCGACCATGTTTCGTCGCTACTCGCTCTTCGAGTCCTCGGCCCCGAAGTTGTCGCAGTCCTCGTCGACGGCGGCGGCAGCGGCAGCGAAGACCGCGATGCCGCCCGCGATTCGCCTCGACAGCGACGTCGACGGCGCCGCCGGTGATGCCGATGTCCACAACAACAACGCCGCTGCAAATTCTCGCAAATTCCGCTCGTTGAGCACCTCGCCCCGGTCCCCCCGCAAGCTGCTGGACCCGCAGATGCCCCCGCCGACCGCCGCCGCCGACGACCGCCTCGACGGCCTACGGCACTCGCGTCACGTCAGTCGTCGCGAGTCGGACGCGCGCAACTCGAACAGCTTCGGCAACAGCCTCGGGACGACGCGCTACAACCGCCTCTCGGTGGGTCAGACGACGACGGCGATGGCGTCGACGATGGCGTCTGCGCAACCGTCGCTGCGCCGCCAGTCGCGGTCGCCACTGAACCAGGCGCTGCTGCAGCCGCAGGTCATCCTGACGTCGCGCCGCGAGCGGGAGCTGGAGCGCGCGAGGGCGCAGCGGCCGCGGTCCCCGGTGCGAAACTGCGTCCTGATCCGACGGCGCGACGAGTTCCCCTCGGCCGCCGGCGCCGCCGAGCTCATGATGCGGCCCCAAGTGAGTCCAACGCCCCCCTCTCTCTGACCACCCTCCATCCATCCGTCCATCCATCCATCCGTCCGTCCGTCCGTCTGTTGCTATCTGTGCCTCCGGTGCAGAGTTATCCACAGCTAATTTCAGGCCGCTAATTCCCCAGATAGGTTGTCTCCACAACACACACACACACACACACGCTCACCATCCTCACTCACGCACACACCGACGCTCTTTGTTTACAAACGTTTTATTCGCTTGATTTTGTTTTGCTTCAACGATGGCTGGTTCTTGGCTTGTTCTCGTTGTTTGCCGTCGTCGTTCTGATTACACTTCCAATTGAGAAGTTTCTCCTCCCTCTTCCCCCCTCTCCTGATGGGCGCCGGATGGAGCTAAACGGAGCTCCCGGTGGACTCTGGAGGAGATTCTTGAGTGGCTCCCGAGAAGTGTTCTCGGAACGATTTGTGGGGAAACTCGGGTTTTTCTCTGGTGATTTGTGAATTGGAATTGTAGAAATTTTCCTCGTTGCTGCGGGAATTCGAAATCAAGAATTAGATTTAACAGATTATGCAAATAAGAGTTTATTGAATTGTTCTCTCTCTCTCTCTCTCTCTCCCTTTCAGTTGCCCGTGGCCGATCCGTTCCTGGAGAAAGTCAATCTCTCTGACCTGGGTAAGTTTCGAACGTCCACAAGAGACAGAAATAATATTTATGAAAATAAAGAAAATAAAAATGAGAAATATAAAAATTAAAAATATACAAATTAAAAATATACAAATGAAAAATATAAAAATAAAAAATAGAAAAATTAAAATATACAAATGAAAAATATAAAAATGAAAAATATAAAAATAAAAAATAAAAAAATGAAAATATACAAATAAAATATAAAAAATGAAAATATAAAAATATAAATATACAATAAAAATATAAAAATAAAATAAAAATAAAAATAAAAAAAGAAAATAAAAATTAAAAATAAAAATTAAAATATAAAAATTTAAATATACAAATAAAATAAAAAATTAAAAATAAAAAATATAAAAATTAAAAATAAAAAAATTAAATATACAAAAATGAAAATACAAATAAAAAATATAAAAATTAAAAATAAAAAAATTAAAATATACAAATAAAAAATTAAATACAATAAAAATCAAAATAAAACCAATTACAATTACACTAAAAATAAAAAAAAAAAAACTATCAAATAAAAATATACAAATAAAAATTATAAAAATACAAATGAAAATAAAATAAATAAAAATAAATGAAAAATATAAAAATTGCAAACAAAATGATTAAAATTAAACAAATAATAAAATGAAAACGAATTATCAAAATGAAATGATCCCCGACAATCCTCATAATTCAATCTGCCCCCGGTCGGAACGTATAAAAAGCGCTGTTTATGCGATGACGCCCGTGGATCGGATCGGATCGGATCGTTGATCGTGTCCATTGCAGAAATCTAGAAGGGTTGCCGCGAATTCCTCGGCCTCCTCCACTGGCACCGATTCAAGAGCCGCGTCGCGCCGCGCCGTCCGTCGGTTCGGACGCGTCTGAAGAAGACACCTCGTCGTCGCCGTTCTCGTTGTCGTAAAACGAAAATGCGAAATATATTTAAATTGGGGATCAAGAGAGGAATTTAATAATAACGACGCCACCGACGTGTGGGCGCTGGGCGTTAATTGAGTGGGTGGATCGGCGGCCGGTCGGTCGGACGACTTAAGTTCGGATAGATCTGACGATCGGACGACTTTTTCACGATCGGACGACTTCTCAAAGATCAAACGAACGACTTCTTGACGATCGTTTCCTCTGTTCTGAAGAATCTCCACAATCCAGCCCTTCGACGGACCTCAGTTCGCTCCATTCATCCGTCCATCGCTCCGTCCATCAGTCCGTCTGTCAATCGGGTCGCTCCGTCTGATTGATGGGGTTCAGTTGGCGGCGCAATTGGCCGGCGGCGGCCTTTAACTGACGTTAAGTGCCTGACAAATGGATCTCAACTGGCGGCGTCGGTCGTCGTAAATTCGGACGCGAATCGAGCGAGACGACCGATCGACAAAAGGGAGCGCCGATTCCTTGGCTTCCGCGGGCACATGCCCAACAGCCCCGAGCTTCGGCGTCCGTTTTGTCCTACGAAGCCCTCGGAAGCTTTCGGCTGCTGCTTCTTCGTCCTTCCTTCTTATTTCCCCACCGCAAACAAGTTCGCTTCACAGCTGACAGTTGGCGGCAGACGTCCGAGAAAGAGAGAGAGAGAGAGCTCCGTCGCCCAAGTGTTGCCACCTCGTCCTGACGATCGTTTGGAAATCCGAGTGAGCGTGTAAAATCCCATCGATTCCATTGAAAAAAATGCGTCGTCGATCGGAGACGATGTGAACAGGTGGCAGCACCGCGACTCCCACACACACCTGTGTTGTATACTCGTCGATGTTCAACCGCCCCCCCCCCCCCCCAAGACAACAACAACAACAATAAAGATAATAACAACAACTAAAAACGACACAGTAGCAGCAAGTGAAAAACCTCAGAGCTGAACGGGGAAATTCTCGCAGTTTTTCTTTCTCCTCTCTCGACAGTTGAAACAGCTCTAATTGTATATGATTTTCTTTTCGTTCGTTTTATTTTCCTTTTGTTTTTGTTTCGCTATTTCCTTGCTGTCGTTGTTGTTGTTGTTGTTTTTGTTGTTGTAGGTAGTCGTCGTCGTCGCCATCGATCGTATCGTATGGGATTTGATTTGTTCTTTTTAAACGGATTTGTTTTTGTCGATCGTATTTTCAATGTTGTTGTTGTCATTGTTGTTGTTGTTGTTGTCATTGTTGTTGTTATTGTTGTATTTGGCTGTTTTCTCGAAATAAGTCAAGAGCAAGATCGCTGGTCAGTCCGTGATAAAAATCCGAGTCGTGTAGAACGGAAACTCGAAGGCGCCGCGCCGAATTCTTCGCCAAGAGCCGAAGCGGAGTCCGCCCAGACCCAGTGGAGGATCGACCCAGACCCAGACCGAGGGCCGATCGCTCCAAGGCCCCAATTGTTCTCTTGTTCTCGATCACTTGTTGTTAGTAATTCGGGAAAACTCTCCCGTCTCTTCCACGGAGGAGGAGTTCGAGGAGAGAAATTCGAAAATAAAAATCCCTCGCGATGTGCGCCGTCTGCGGAAGATCGCGAGAAAATCGGGACAGACGGGGACGGACAGACGAACAGAGAATGAATGCAAAAAACCGATAGCAAATGGGAAATCGAATAAAACTGTCTGTTTGCGAGTGTTGAAGAGAAACGTCCCAGAGTGAAAAACAACAGCAAAAATAAAAAACACAACCTTCACCTTGCGACACAGAACTAAAAGAAACGAAAACAACAACAAATTTCAAAAGTGCTGGGAACGAAATCTAATGAAAACAATTCGAATTCGAAGAGCATTAAAACACTAGCCTCGATGCAATTGAACTATTTTCATATTTCGTCGAGAATTCCGCGTCCGTAGCTTTCATGAAAAATACATATTTTTAGTGTTTTTTTGCAATACTCGAGGAGATTTTAAAGAAATTCCACCGTGTTGAATTTCGTGGAATCTTCTGCTTCTGCTGTGTATTTCGAATTTCCGCGGCCACTCGGCGTATTCGAATTTCGAACTCTCCGCCGCCGCCCGTTCGTTCGATTGTGGGCGGTCGACGGATTCTTAATCTTCGAATATATTTTGGTTTATGTGTTTGTTTGAGTATCGCCGCTCTTGTTGTTGTTGTTGTTCTTGTTGTTGCCGATGCCGTGTTTTGTTTTTTTTTTTTAAATACTCGCCTCTCACGCATAACCGCGACCTTCTCGTCTCCGGTTGCGCACACGACATTCGCCGGATGAAGAGTTGATCTTGAACACATTCGTTTGCGAGCAGCTCGTGCAAATGTTGTCAACCCCGATTCTCGCATCCTCCTTCGCCTCCTGCACGGATCTTTTCGTCGGGATAAATATTTCGGGGTCTCGCTCGACATGTGCCGCAGGCTCCCGATTACGAACCCCCCAAAAATATTTACTTAATTAGCACTCGAGCGAACGACGACGGAAGCGCCCGCAAGACAAATGCCCCCAGTTTCAAACAAACACCCAGCTGCCCGTTCATTTTTCTTTGTATTAATTTGGGGTGAGGTCTCGAAATTGCGAAAAATTACCTGAAACATCCACCGATTGCCAACAAATTAATTAGCCAAAGAAAACATGGCTTTCGTTCGCCCCGTCGAACGTCGAACGTTCGCCTTTCCCGCAATCGTCTCGAAATAGTTGCGATCGATGCTTCGTCTATCTGTTTTCCATATTTCCTTTTGGAATCGCAGCTGCAGGCTCGCGAATTCCTCGGGCCTCGGGCTGCAGCCAACGAATGTTTGGCTCCATCTGTCCGTTGGGAATTTTGAGAAATTTCTCTTACTCGCCTCGCCTCGCCTCGCGAAAATAAACAATAATTCATCAAATGGGCGAAATCTGTCGGAGGCTGGGATTCCGTCGGAAACTCAATAATTTCAAATTCGCAACGACAGGAAGTTGACAGATCTTTGGCCATTTGTTATTTCCTTCTATTTTCAACACGGCCATTCGTCATCGCTGCAATCTTTGGCAGACCATTCATTCACATTGACCCCAAGTTTCCTATTCGAGAGACTTCACCTCGCCTTAGACGATTGCCTGACTCGCTTTTCCATCAAGTCTATTCGAAGAATATTAAGAAATTACCTTTAAATTGCCCCAAATCGCTTCAACAACAACAACAACAACGCCAACAATGACTACTCACGATCGTTACAGGCATTACCACACACGAACTATCCGAACTATCAATGAAATAATAAGTGAAATTGCAGCACTCGATTTGCATGAAAAACCCACAAAATAAAAAACAAACAAACCAAAAGCAGTTGCCTCTGGGAATCGTGATTGCGTCGGATACGCCGCGGGGATATTTGTTGTAGTCGCTGCGGCGATCGGTTTCAGCCTACGCCCCCCTCACGACCCTGCGCCCTCCCCCTTCGATGAGTTTGAGGGAGCAGCTCGACGACTTCCGGTGATGCTTCGTCCGAAGCCCTCGTCGACTCCTCTCTTGATCGCGAATCGTCGTCGTCGTCATCGTCATCGTCGCTGTCGTCGTGTTAATCTTCGGGCCGCCCCCTTCGCCCCCCACTCGGACTCCGCGTCCGTTTCCATTTCCGTTTCCGCCGTCGTCGTCGTCGTCGGCGTCGCTGCCGCCGCCGCCACATGCTGCAGCTGCACTTCTACTCGAACCACGCCGGACGCCTGGTGCTCGGCGGCAGCGCCAAGTCGCCCGAGGTCTGGTGGGCGCGCGAAATCTACCCGCTGGAGAGCATCAAGGAGTTCGAGCAGGTCTCCGAGGCCTGGAAGAAGTGCCTCGCAGAAATCCTAAAGCAAGGTGCCAGCTCTTTGGGGTCATCGGGGTCCTTGAATTAAATATCAAAACCTTGCCATTAACTTAACATGGTGATAATGTGAGATTTGTTTGCTTCCAGAAGAGGACGACTCGCAGATCTTCGTCAAGTTCTTCCGCTTCCACAAGTGCTACGACCTGATCCCGACCTCCGCGAAGCTGGTCGTCTTCGACACGCAGCTGCTGGTGAAGAAGGCCTTCTACGCGCTGGTCTACAACGGCGTGCGCGCCGCCCCCCTCTGGGACTCGCAGAAGCAGCAGTTCGTCGGCATGCTGACCATCACCGACTTCATCAAGATCTTGCAGATGTACTACAAGTCGCCCAACTCGTCGATGGAGCAGCTCGAGGAGCACAAGCTGGACACATGGAGAAGTGAGTCGACGATTCTAAACCAATAAACCAATAAATGACTAACTCGGGTCTTCTCCGCAGGTGTTCTCCACAACCAAGTAATGCCTTTAGTGAGTATCGGACCCGACGCATCGCTCTACGATGCCATCAAAATCCTCATCCACAACAGAATACATCGATTGCCAGTCATCGATCCGGCGACGGGAAATGTTTTGTACATATTGACACACAAGCGCATCTTGCGGTTCCTCTTCTTATATGTGAGTTCCCTCTCCTTGAACCACTAGAGACTGATTGATTCTAATGGATAATTTCTCCCGGGCAGATCAATGAATTACCAAAGCCATCGTACATGCAGAAGAAGCTGCGCGACCTCAAGATCGGCAGCTACGAGAACATCGAGACCGCGGACGAGCACACGAGCATCATCACGGCCCTGAAGAAGTTCGTGGAGCGACGGGTCTCCGCCCTGCCGCTGGTCGACTCCGAGGGCCGCCTCGTCGACATCTACGCCAAGTTCGACGTCATCGTAAGTCGACCATCCTCCCACATCCCCCCACCTAATGCTGACTTAATCTCATCTGTTGCAGAACCTGGCCGCGGAGAAGACCTACAACGACCTGAACATCTCGCTGCGCAAGGCCAACGAGCACCGCAACGAGTGGTTCGAGGGCGTGCAGAAGTGCAACCTGGACGAGAGCCTCTACACGGTGATGGAGCGCATCGTGCGCGCCGAGGTCCATCGCCTGGTGGTGGTCGACGAGCACCAGAAGGTCATCGGCATCATCTCGCTGTCCGACATCCTGCTCTACCTGGTGCTGCGGCCCAGCGGCGAGGGCGTCGGCGGCTCCGAGAGCTCGCTGCGCGCCTCCGACCCCATTCTGCAGCGCAAGCCCTCCGCCGAGGAGGTGGCGGCCGACGAGCTGTCCGGCGACAACAAGTCGCCCTCGGCGGGCTCCGGCAGCCGCAGCCTGATCGAAGATATTCCAGAGGAAGAAGCCATCCCGGCCGCAGGCGCCGCCGCCGACGACGACGGCGACGACAACCGGTCGACGAGCCAGGACAAGGTGAACAACAACCACGACGGGCCCCGGGCGAACGGCGACAGCGTCGACAACGCCGACGACGACGCGTCGGACGTCGTGAGCGGCCGCACCGCGGAGCTGATCGAGAACTGCGATGAAGATGAGCTGCAGCAGAAGCTCGGCAAGCACGCGTCCGGCGACTCGCCGACGACGACGAGGGCTGCGGACGACAACGAGTTGAGCAGCGCGGTCTCGGCGGCTCCGGCACTTAAGCAAGGGGTTCCTGCGGCGCGCGAGGTGGCGCTGGTCAGTGAATAGAGAACCGGACCCCAACTACTAACCTTACTTACGTCTATATAAATACGCCCATGCGAAGGAGGAGGAGTAATCGTTAAAAGTCAAATAACCAATGGATTCGACTACAACTACAACCTTGAAACCAAGAAACCAATACAAACAACCCATACTAGACTAGAATAGAGAAGGAACATAATTATTATATATATATATACATACATATACATAGAAATTATAACCCATTGGGAATGATTTTCTTCTAAATGCTGCTTTGTTTAGAATTAGAGCATTCTTCGTGTTAAATTTATTTAAGTGCAACTGGAAGCAAGTGAAGTGCTCGTTGTTGTTTTAAATTAAGTAGAAATAACAAATTACTAGAGAGAAGCAGAGAATCGAGAATTGAGAATATTTTAGAGAACCACAACATTTTACTCATGATTTGCAACAACAAACAAACAACAAACAAACAAACAAAGAAAAACAATTAACAAAGAGAACGAGCAACGTTTAAACTTTCCATTTAAAGATATGATATGATAAATGAACTAAGAGAACTCGAGAGAGCAACTTATAAAAGCAAAAAGAAACACAAACATGTATTATTTAAGTAATATTTAAATAAAAACATAATTTAAAGAAAACGACGACCCCTTTTTGATCCAAGGCTTCAGAGTCCGATTGCGTTGTTAGGTTTTTAAGTTCGAGCCAAGGGTTTTTTACCTTGCATTAAATTCGTGAGCCTCTTCCTGGAGCCTCAAGGCGCCAGACTCCTGTAAATGAGTGTGTTGTAAATAGAACTGGGGGTCTTGGCCAGCGATTGGGGCTGTTTTCGTCGCCTCGTACATAACAGAATTTAAGTTTTCATTTCCAAGCCGCCGCTTCAACTTGTTGTTAGTATTTCACGCGGCAAAAGTTTCTCAGTTTTAAGTGGCTTTCAATAATTATCAAATTTTACAAGTTATTTTAAACACTTAGAGCACAAACAATGTTAACAATTAATTTGAGAGAAATTGTTCGATGTGATGCAAGAAGCTCTGAATGAATTTGTGGATAATGAATGTTCTATAATTTAAATTATCAGCAGACGAAATAATCACATTGTTAATTGATTGTTGAGAAGTGGAGCAAAAACAAACAATTACAAATAAAGTATATTTTTACAATAAAAAACTATTGCTATACAAAAGCCTAGAATGTTCCGGATTAATTGCAGAAGTTTGCAAATTCAAGTTGAAAACTGAAAACACGAAAGTTATAAGAAGAATATGAGAAACGATTTCTGCTATGTTTCATCTCAATATTATATAATGATCTTGTAAGTTTACTCAATGCTATTATTAATATTGTATTACATTATGTAACGATATATCTTTCCTAATCTTAGGTGATATTATGATTATTGAAAAAAACAAACCAATTAAGAATCGAGAAAAATAATTAATGAACTCTTTTTCAAATAAATATTTTAAAAATTGTTTAAGGTGCAGTATTATTTGCTAATAATGGGAGGAAAATTATAATAATGGAGAAATCTCTCTGAAATGAGGAAATAGCAAATGATTCCACTCGTGAGTGGAAAAATACGAATCGCTCAAGAGTGAAAAAATACGGCTCATGAGCAGATCCTTATTTCAGAGATGAAGCGAGCTATATTTTACGAACTCTGCTACTTTCTATTATTTTCGATCGAATCTACTACCTAAAAACGCAACCTCGCAGTTCCGAAAAGTGTGAACCCTGATTTGCACCAACACTTTGACATCTCCGTACATGTGGACTTTTGACAACCGCAAGAAATCAAAACAATCGTGTGTGTTTGAACGCGAGGAATGTGGTGATTGATTCCTTCGTTTCCTGAGTTTCCTTCCAATTAGTTCTAGTGCGCAATGATGAACGCGTTCGACATCCAAAGTCTGCCGGGCAAGGGCCGCGCCATGGTGGCGACCAAGGCGTTCGCCGCCGGGGACGTCATCTTCGAGGAGGAGCCCTTCGTGTCGAGCCAGTTCTCGTGGAACACCGCCTACGGCTACGCCGCCTGCGACCACTGCATGCGGCCGCTGGAGACGACCACGGAGAACGTGCGTCGGCTGGCCAACAACAACGCGCTGGTGGTGCCGCTGCCCGAGCACTGCCCCACCTCGAAGTGGGTCCAGCAGTTCACGTTCTGCCCCAAGTGCAAGGTGCGCTACTGCTCCGAGGACTGCCGCATGGACGCGCTCAGCAAGTACCACAAGGTGGCCTGCATGGGCGCCTTCCGCGGCGACGACAGCCACCCGATCAACGTGCTCAACGAGACGTGGAAGTGAGTTCGACACACGAAAACACAGCCATTCCCAGACTCATGTCTTTCGCCCTAGGAAGATGCACTATCCGCCGGAAACGGGCACCATCTTGCTGGTGGTGCGACTGATGGCGTTGTACCAGCAGAGCAACAACAAGAAAGAGTTCCTCGAGACGCTGCAGTCCTTCCAGTCGCTGATTGTGAACGCCGAGCAGAAGATATACCACAAGATGCTGGGCGAGAACTTCGAGCAACAGATGGAGCAGCTGTTTTTGGCCTTCTGCAATGCTTTCTCCGGCGAGGAGTTCGCTTCTGTATGATCGACTTATACTGACGGTCTGGTAAATCATTTAATTGCTGTCTCTGCCCTTAGTTCACCACGCCAGACGCATTCAAGACGTTGATGGCTTTGATTGGCACCAACAGCCAAGGGATCGCCACCAGCCCCTTGGCAGAGTGGGTGAAAAAGGTCTCGGATTTGCCCATGCCGGATGCGGACAAGGCGAAACTGGACGAATACATCGATGATCTGTACAATAAAGTCGGAGATTGTAAGAAACACCTTGGGAAATCCATCTCAATCAATCAATTCATCGTTTTACTTCTAGTCGCTGGCGAATTTCTGAACAATGAGGGTTCCGGACTGTATGTGCTCCAGAGTAAAATCAACCACAGTTGTGTGCCAAATGCCCAATCGACATTTCCCTACTCCAACAACATTGTTGTGCTGAAAGCGCTGAGTCCCATCCAAGTGGGAGAGGAGATATGCATATCATACTTGGACGAGTGTCAATTAGACAGGAGTCGTCATTCACGACAAAAGGTTCGTCATATCAGAGCTTTTGAAGCGTATTCTTATTAACGAACTTCGATGTTTTGCAGGTTTTGAAAGAAAACTACATATTCGTGTGTGAATGTCCGAAGTGCAAGTTGCAAGCTCATGATCCTGA
Source organism: Coelopa frigida (assembly GCA_017309665.1). NCBI lineage: Eukaryota > Metazoa > Arthropoda > Insecta > Diptera > Coelopidae > Coelopa > Coelopa frigida. The sequence continues at coordinate 43,413,076 of CM029561.1, forward strand.
CGAGACCAGCGAAGACGAAGATGACGATATGGATATGGATGATGATGACGACATAATGGACGACTAGTGGACAGACAACCTCCCCTGAAATACAATTACTATTGCGTTAAATTCTTATTAAATTACTCAAATTTATTTTTTACATACTTTAACAACAAAAGTAACAAATTTAAATGAAAGCTACTAAAGTGGAAGTAAACCAAGAGTCTTGTTTCAGTATTCAGGAAATGTATAAAAAATAGATTATATAACATTACAGCAAACACTTCTAACGAAAAGTCTTAACCGCTAGACACTGGCGTCAGATTGATTAAATTGTTACTACTTTCTGCTAATTCGGCTATCGAAACACGTCCTCGTTGCTTGATGAACTTGGCAACAGACAGTAGCTCTTCTTCGGAAACGTAGATGAACTTGCCGCGATCGTCAATCACGCCCGTGAGCGTGCCATTCGCTTGCAGTTCCTGGAGCCGATCGATGGCCTGCTGGGTCTTCAGCTTGAACTCGGTTGCGAGGTCTTCCAGCACGACGACCTTGTTATCCTTTATGTATTTGATGAAATCCGCCAGCAGGTTTTCCTTCTCTGCGTCGTCAGCTTCTTCGAAGCCCTCCTCCTCGACACTGAAGGCTTCCTTCATCTTGAGGTACTCCTCATGCTCCTTTCGTTCGCGCTCCTCACGCGCCAAACGCTCTGCCTCGGCCTGCTTGCGCTCTTCCTCCGCCTCTTTATCCTCCAGTTGCTTGCGTTCTTCGTCTAGTTTCGCCTCCTTGGCCTTCTTCTCTTCACGCATCTTCAATTCCTGCTCGCGAATAAGCCGCTTCTGCTCCTTAGCCTCCATCTTGGCGCGCTTCTTCGCACCCATCTTTTCGTCGGTGAGCACTTGGCTGCTGGAGGGACCGTCTTCGCCGTCGTCGGACCCGTCGTCGTTCATGGCGTTGTCCAGGGCAGCACCTGCCGCCGCTGGCGCTGGCACATTTTGGCGCAGGCGGTTGCGCTGGTTGCGGGCGATCTGAGCCCGCCTAGGGACGCCCTCCTGAGCACGCTGCGGAACCCCAGCAGCACGCTGTGGCTTGGGAACCTCTGTGAAATGGGGAAAGAGTAAACACGGTGAAGTGTTGTTGTTGCAAGACTTTCTGCTCACCTGTTCCTTGCGATTTCTTCTGGAAGAAGAAGAGCGTGACAAGCACCACCAGAAGCGCCGTCGCGATGCCAATGAGCAGCATTAGGTCCATGTTGTTCTATTGTATTAATTAACTATTGGGATTTAAATAAATTACTTCATTCAGTCGCAAAATATTTTGTTCGAAATTGGACGACTGGCTGAAATGTTAAACGTCAACAAAAATGAAAGTTGTTCATTTCCACCGTACAAAAACAAAAACAAAGAAAAAAGTTGACCAATTAGGCAGGGTTGTCATTATCACTTCAATTGAAGTGTTTACTCCACTTTGACAAAAAAACACAACGGCGCTCCACTTTTTTGGAAGCACTCGTGTTTCAAAAATTGTATCATATTGAAAAATATCTTCTAGAAACATACAAAAAAAGCAAAAAATGTTGTAAAAAATCTTACTTGTATGAAATTGTTAATTTTATAATACTTTTATCCCGTTCACTCCATAATTGTTTGTCCAACACCTCGCTCGAAAAATTCTACGCGTCAACCCTGTAATTGTGTCTGACTTTTCAATTATTTAAGTGACAGAGCTGTCACATCAGAGTTCATCCGGTGTTCATTTCATAAATAATTTTGGCATCTTTTTCATGACGTGTCGTCGGCGTAGAAATTACACGAAAATATTATATTAGTTATAAAATAAGGACGATATTTATTTAAAGACATGTACAAATTATTCGCGTACGCCACGGTTCTGCTGTGCGCCCTCAACGGAGTGTTCGGCCTGTACTTCCACATCGCGGAGACGGAACGCAAGTGCTTCATCGAGGAGGTTCCTGATGAGACAACCGTGATGGGTGAGTCCCATGTCTCCATTGTGATGTTTACGATTAGCTGTAACCTCTTTCTGTGTCCTTGCAGTCAATTACAAAGTGGAGTTGTACGATCCCCGCTCCAACGGATTCATGCCCTCCTCCCCGGGCATCGGAATGCACGTCGAGGTCCACGACAGCGACGACAAGGTGATTCTCTCCCGTGTCTACAGCTCGGAAGGACGTATTTCCTTCACGTCGCACACTCCGGGCGAGCACGTCATCTGCATGTATTCCAACAGCACCGCCTGGTTCAGTGGAGCCCAGCTGCGTGTGCACTTGGACATCCAAGTGGGCGAACACGCCATCGACTACGCCAACGTTGCACAGAAGGAGAAGCTCACCGAGCTTCAGTTGCGTATCCGCCAGCTGCTGGATCAAGTGGACCAAATCACCAAGGAGCAGAACTATCAGCGTTACCGTGAAGAACGCTTCCGTCACACCAGCGAGAGCACAAACTCCCGTGTGCTGTGGTGGTCGTTGGCGCAAACCATCGTTCTCGTGTGCATGGGCTTCTGGCAGATGCGGCATCTGAAGAGTTTCTTCGAAGCAAAGAAATTGGTGTAAACGAGAGCACGGGATGATGAGTGGGAGAAAATCTATTCTATTTCGTTTTTGATTTGGAAAATTTCAGCGCTCCAATTCTGTGTTTATACATACATCTTCTTTAGTTTAAATATCATCTCAACGAATTCGATAAGTCGCTGCGTCTTTTGTAAACAATGGCGTTTATTCATTTGATTTCTGGATTAAATAAAGCAAACATAGTTTTCGTGTCAACCATTTAAAACTTTTCCATTCAATTCCACATCCTCTCTTCCAAGGTAAATGGGCATAGATTGACGAATGCATTGCATTGGCAATTAAACACTTTAAGGCGTCCTTGACACTCACCTACCATTCGATTTCTTTTGAATATATAAATTAGTCATCTCTTATCGCGTAATTGAGTATATACATTGAGTTTTAAATATACAATTCAAGTGAGTTTAAGAGAAAGGAGCCATTTCCCCACCCAAGAGCGCGGTTAAAAGCCTCAACTAGGGCCCACATTGCGACACTTTGACACTATCTACGGTCATACTAAAGAGTAGTTCGAATATACTATCATCTCCGCCCCTATCTCAGATTAGTTATCATGGTTTAAGCTAGACATAAAGCAACAAAAGCATCAAATGCAAATAAACAAAAGCGTCTGGCGTAAGAAAGATAAAGCCGAGTAGAAGAGATAAGCGATCAAAAGAAACTCGAGCCCGAAGAGACAAGCGCAACAACGCATTGCAAATTGCATGCAGCAAGCACACAATCACTCGGAGCCACGGAGAAGAATCCCGTGCGAGCTCTCGGCGTGGAGAGATCAGTCCCGCTCGACACACGGACCTTATCGGACGGATTTCTTCTGAGTTGGCTTCGCCCAGAACGATACAAACAGCGAAGTAAACAAGTCTGAATATACATATGTGAAGTGATGCACCTTGCTGTCTTCAATTCAATTGATTAGTGCGGAGTAAAACAGTTCTTAGAGTTCGAGTCGACATTTCATGCGACGAACACCGCGGTGAACGACGCAAGCAACCGCCACTGTTGTGGTTTGAACCAGTTCAAGTGGAGCGCAACCGCTGCCAAAGGCCGAGCCGGAGCCAGCGAGGCGATTCCCAGCCACCAGAGGGTCGAGAGAAGGGACGGAGGAAGCATGTATCGGGCTACGTATATGTCGAGCGATGAGAGTGAGTGTTGAGAGGGGGAGGGAGAGAAAGAGGTCTTCTAGGTCTTCCATCCTCTTAAGGGCAACTGAAGAGAGCGAACCACATTCTCTTTTTTGAACCCTTTCAGCGCTTCCGGCCTTGGGTTCTGCCGCCATCTCCGAAGCCACGCGCGCCGAGCCCAATGTGGACACCGCTCTGAGAGACCGCGCCGGGTCGTGTCCAAGTTACGGCCTCACCGTCCGCCTGCCGCCGGCCAAGCACAAATATCCCTCGGCCGTGGGCTTCATCTTGGTCACGAAGTTCTTCGAGGCCTTCGCCGCCAACGGAATCCGAAGTGAGTAGACCTAGTTCAGCACGTGATCCCATTGGGTCCGCCGGAGGATTCGCCGCCACGAAAATCGAGACACGCTGATAAGAGCAGCAGCATCAGCATCATCAATAAGATGCAGCTGCAAACCTTGAACGCCGCCGAGAAAACAAAAATAAGTTATCACGAAGCTGTGCCCTCATTTGTGGAAACGCATATCGTTGAGAAAGAACTTCCATGTTGCATGTTAATGAACTTCCGAACATTCCTTTTATCATGTTTACACCCGCAGTTCGGTGAAATGAACTTCTGCTTTAAAGTCTTCGACGTGTTCGTTTTCAGCGATTTTGGCGCTCTACTTGCGGGACGATCTGTTCTTCAGCGAGAGCTTCGCCACCATCATGCTGCACATCTTCAACTTCTTCGGCCAGTTCTGCCCGATCTTCGGCGCCATCCTGGCCGACAGCTACTGGGGCAACATCCGCACCATCTCCAGCTTCTGCTTCCTGTACGCCATCGGGTGGATCCTGCTGATCATGACGTCGTTTCCCTCGCCGGGCTTCTCCGTGATGTACGAGCTTTCAAATTCGAATTCGCGCGCCTTCAGTCGTCACCGTCAACTGCTTTCAGATTCCTCGTCTCGATCTCGCTGCTGTTCATCGCCGTCGGCAACGGCTCGATTCGGGCCTGCATCACGTCGCTGGGCGCACTGCAGTTCAAGGTCCCGGAGCAGGCCCGCCAGCTGGCCGAGTACTTCTCCCTCTACTACTTCGTCTACTACTTCGGCATATTCCTGAGCAAGATTCTGCCGCCGCTGGTGCGAGCGAACACCCAGTGCTTCAACAAGGCCGGCTGCTACCCCGCAGTCTTCGGGACGCTGGGCTCCGCCTTTCTAGCTTCGTGGCGTAAGTTCGTCAAATCGAAATTACAGAAACCTCATCTATTTCCAACGGCCTTCCCGTTCCTTTCGTAGTAACTTTTGCCTTGGGGAAATTTTTCTACAAGCCCGAAAAACTCGCCGAGGACAATGTGCTGATCAAGTTCTACGGCTGCATCAAGCACGCCCTGGTCACGAAGTGGAGCCGGGGCCGCGACGAGAAGGGACCCCGGTACTGGCTGCACAACTCGCTCGGCCGCTACGAGGAGAGCTTCGTCAACGACGTGGCCAAAGTGATAAGGGTCAGTTCGTGTCAGTTCACAACGAGCATTTTCGTCATCCATTCTTCTCTCCACAGATCTCGAAGCTCTTCATCCCCCTGCCCATATACTTCGCCCTGCTCGCTCAGCAGGACTCCAGTTGGACGTTTCAGGCCTCGATGATGAACACCACGATATCAGGCATTACCATTCAGCCCGATCAGGTAAATAAATCTACTGTTTACTCACAAAGAACTCCTCTGATCGTCTCCGCAGGCGAAGGCCATGGGACCGATATTCCTCTTCATCCTGATCCCGCTCTGGCAGTATGTCTGCTGTCCTCTGATGAAGCGTTTCCTCCACTGCGAGCTGCAGCCCCTGAAGAGCGTCACCGTCGGAGGCGTTTGTTCGGCCCTCTCGTTCCTCTGCGCGGGCATTCTTCAGGTCTATATCTTCGTAAGTTCGTGAAGGGGTTTCTGAATATTTTTCCTATTTTGAGACGGAATTTCGCCACCAGAACCAACCGTACAAAGGCGTGAACATCGTTTGGCAAGTGCCCCAATTTGTGCTCCTGATGCTCGGTGAGCTGCTGCTCTCCATTCCCGGCCTTCAGTTCGCATTCACCCAGGTTGGTTTTCATATGTTCTACATATGGGTTCCTTTCTAATGCTTATTCTTCCAGGCGCCTGCTTCGATGAAGTCCGTTGTGACGGCCGCGTGGTTTCTGAACAATGCCTTCGGAAACCTGATTGTTGTGATTATCACAAAGTTGGGGATTTTCAGTTCTCAGGTTCGACCGTCACATTGACTACTCTGAAAATCCTTATGCAAATCTAATATTCCAGAGTGACGAATACCTATTTTACGCGATTTTGATGCTAGTTTCCATTATTATGTTCTCCCTGCTGGCCTACGACTACATCCTGCACGAACGCCTCGGCAGCTTCTATTCCAACACAAGCGTGGCGGCGCCGTCGGAAATCAGCAGCCTCCACGATAAGGACAACATTCCGAGCACGAGTGCCGCCGCCTTCCCGATGGCCGAGGCGAACCTCGAGAGCAGTCGTCGTGAAAGTACTTAATTCTGCGTGAAATGATGCGACTTGTTTGCATGTTCTATTATAATTTATTTGTACATTTCAAGTTGGTCAAAGATATGTAAAAATGGACGACAGTTGCTCATAATATAAAGGAGACCCCGTATATTGATGCATTGAAATAGAGAATTAATCGAGAATTTTGAAGACATATTGCAGTTCTATATAGGTGTCGTCTGGCAGGTCCGTGCAATGAATGGAGTTCATAGTTTTGCTCACCCCGAACTTGGCCCGCAGTGTGTGAGGTCGCAGAAGCTTCGCTATTTCCTGTACAAACGACGTTTCAAACAACATCAGAGTGCATATAGTTTATTAACTTACCGGGTCCATCGGGCCGCAGAATGTTCGAAATTCCTCGTAGGTGTTCTTCTTTTCATCGGCGCAGACCAGTTCCAAAGCCATGCAAACTCCACTGGCCAATTGGGCAACCATAGGCTACAGAAAAATTCTCGATAATGGAGAGAACGAATAAAACACACCAGAACTTACAATGTACTCCGGTAATATTCCCCGATAGACCTCGTAGAACTCCTCGCAGTTAATGCGCTCCAGTAGATGCATTCGAAGGGCCGTGATTTTGAATCCATTGCTGGTTATTTCAGATATGATTTTGCCCAGATTGCCTGAATGAGAGTTATTTATACTGCTTGTTTTGTCAGAATATGAGAGATGTATTCACCTTCCTTAATGCAGTGAGGTTTGATCACGCCCAGCGTGGCGTTCTTCAGAACCAAGGTCATTTGCAGTTCATTCTTCGAATCGAAGAAGTAGCCCAGGTCCTGGAAGCAACAGTCGAATCGGAAGTGCTTCAAAAGCTATTCAATTTCAATTTACTCTCGCAGCGTCCTCCTCGGTTTGCGAACAGTAGATTCCATTGCGGAACTCGTCCTTCTCGAAGAGGGCGATCAGCGGCGCCGGCATCCCCTCGCTGTAGCATTCCTTGGATTGGCTTTGGCAATATCGCATCTTGTTAACAGCATTGTCGGCGATTAATTCAAATCCGATCGAAGGTCCGGACAAAAGTTGATTCATCAAAACCCTACAAAACATGAAATGGTTCATGGTTGATACTTGGGTAAATAGAGAAAGCCACATACGAGACTTCGACGTCCCCCTTGTTCTTCTCTCCCAGAAAGGCCTTCACTTGCTCCGCCATGAAGCGCACCATGAGCCCTTTGTTAACGCTGAAGTTGCTGTCGATCAACGCGCACAGGACCGTTCCCAAGTGTTGCAAGATACTGTTCTTCAACAGAATGAAAGTCCTAAAAGAGAAATATTTCTCATACAAAAGGCTCAATGACGATGATGGAAGTCCTCCATACTTTTTACGATATTTGGCCAATAAGTTCTTTGTCATCTCGTCGCCATAGTCCACTATGTCGAATTGCCGACCGAAGATGTTGATTTTGGAGCCGACGAAAAAGTCGCTCTCGGACAAATCCTGCATCTTGGTGCGCCGAAGGAACACCTTCTTCGCTCGCTGGTCATACTGTCAATGAGTTCTTATTGAAATAAATGTAATACAAATGATTGATCCCCTAAAACTAACCACTTCGATGGCGTTGTCGATCGTGTAGAAGCATATTTGGAACGAGCGTATGATGGCCGCCTCCTCCTGGTACCACTCGGCGATGAACGTCAAACGGCGGTTCTTAACAAAGGACTACAACAGCAGAAGTATCAGTAAGAAAGAGATCAGCAAGAAATCAGCCTCACCATATGTGTTTTTATCAATTCCCCTTGTTGTTGACATAAAAAAAATTAAATATAATTGGTTGTTAGTTTCTGTTAATTCAAAAATAAACCGAAAACCCAATGCTTGTTTGTTGTTGGGCTTGTTTCCACGGTAACAGCTGTAATTAATTCAGGGAAGGCAAATCAGTCACTCAGGGAAGCTACAGGAAAATGTAAAAATTTTAATATCAAAGATCGGCAACAATACAAATAAAACAGAAATTCACCAATATCGATTGAGTTATAAAAAAGCATGATTTTATTTTTATATGCACTTTTTATTAATATTTTTAAATTGTATTTCTTCAAAACAAATCCTTGTTCAGTCATGCACTAAAACAATTTAGGATGATATTTCACACAACTAAAATAAACTAATGTCTGCAAATGCAAGTGAGATGAATTGTACAAAAACGTTTACGAAATAATGCCGAATCAGAATTTAATTGCAATTCCAACAAGCAAATTCAACAACAATTGTACACTATTTCCGCTTTTTGTGTTTCCTCCTTAAATTTTATACTCTAGTATTTTTGGTTTATGTTTTGAAAGCACACAAGGATAAGGTTTACTAATATGATGAATTCTAGAATGAATTAAATTCAATAGTCTTGGTAGGTAGCAAATGTGTGATTTGTTCGTTTTGGTAAGAATAAGGGTTTAATTGCAAAGACAAAGTTTCATTTCGTTAAGACTACAATGAAAGAATATAATATAATTTTATGATAGAACAATATCAATTTTAATTTAAATTACTGCCATATACGATTTCCTTTTTTCCTTTGGAGGAAAACATTTCTTTCAATTAGTTAACGCAATAGTTGTGTGTGTGTGAGTGTGTATTTTTCCTTTGTATCGCAATATATGCTATTAAATATTTCTTGTATTTATTTGTTTCTCTGGATTCTGTTTTGGGTCTAGTTTAATACACGTTTATTCTGCTGCTGGTGCTTCCTCTTCTTCATCGGGCTCATCGTTTTGTGATAAACTTGGAATATTGTCATCTGAATCATAGTCCTCGAGATCAAAGTCCTTCGACATGTTTTCGAACTTGTTGAAGTAATTCATTGGCTGCGAGTTATCTTCTGTAAAATTGTTAAATATTATAAATTACCATAGTATAAATTAAAATATATAAATATACCTTCTTCATCCTCGGACTCATTTTTCCATTTGCTGAAGTTCGCCTTTAGGAAATGCAATTTAGTTTTATCTCCAGTAAGCGAGGCCCAATATGGACCACTTTCTTTCTACAAGGTGAAAAGAACAAAAACAGAAATTTGAAGGTGAGTAGGGCAATTACAAATTAATATTTATTAAAGGCATACCTTATAAATAGTAAATTCCATACATCTGCCAATGTTCTTACTCGTCACGCGCTCAGGATCGACGGGTTTAAGGAAATTCAGTGTGACTTCGTATTTAATGTTATTGTCCAAAGCATTCACACCCTTGAAATTAAAGCTGTTCTCTGTAACTCTGCAAACGCAAGGCAAATGGATTAGCAGAGGTTAAATGTGGGTGCGTTGACACCTTTACTTACTTGTGGTCAATGTCTTTGCATTCTACATCGATGACGACGTAGAGCAGCTCGTGCCTTTGAGCCCAAGAGACTGGTGGAGGTACTGTTCTGCAATTCAAATTAAATAGGAACAATGAAATACAAACACAAAAGTCACATTCTAGAAATATTTAGAACTTTCTTAATTCATGATATTGGTTATGCTATTAGTGTAATTCTAGTATGCTTGATTAAACGTTGAGCATGAACATTAACGACTAACCAAGTAATGTGAATTGCTTGGCAACGAGGCGGCAGCAAAGTACGAAGTGCGGTGGTGATAAGAAGAATTAATGCATTCCAATTAGCCATTCATTCGAAACCTAAAACCTTTCAATTCCACTGCACCCAAAACTAACCTAAAAGTGTGCGGCACGAAGAGTAATCTGATTAGAGATTAATTATTCCTCAAATTTCTAAAACTTGCTAGGGGATGGCCTAAAACTATAAAATCTTCGGGAACTCTTGGGTTTATAGAAATCCAACACCTACTTTAGAAAACATTTTTCGATACACAGCCGCAGCCACAAACAGTTGAGAAACTTCTTTTGACATAACCTCAAATTCAGATGAATATGCGAAATCGAGAATTTCAAGATTGTACCGCAGCACGCCTGCAACTACATTAGTCACGGTGCGAATCGTCCGCCGACAAATGCAATTAATTGGAGTCGCATGTCAGCTTCTTTGGGCCAGAGATTGGGTTAATTAGTATCAATAGTTCTTCTTTCTAAAATGGACGCCGGAGGAAGCACGCGTACAGAAATTCACACATTCTCATTTTCGCCCGTTCTTTGTGCCTCCGCTGCCTTTGCCACTGCCCCTTGAGACTCCTGTCTCGCGAATATCGGATTTTTCAACATTTTTTTCGCTAATTCCACTTACCCTGCTGCTGCTGACATGTTGCAAATAGTTCAATTCAACCAGAATTTTCCGCTGATACAGTGATTATAAATAAAGTGATTGTAAATTCGTTTTACAATGCTTAAAAGTGTTTTAACAGACTCGCAAAACAACAACGCTCCGACCGACTACTTTGTGTAAGAAAAAGAAGAATTTTCGATTTCGATATTTAAATCGAATGAACATGGGGAAAACTGGGAAGGTCTATAAAAACTACCGAACGAAGTCGGAAATTCAGTTTATTTTCTTCAATTCTACTCTCTTTTCTTCAAATAGTCCTCTTCACTTTGTGTAAAGAAAAAGTTACATTCTTCTTGTGCGCTTTGTTTTTTAATTCATATTAATTTTTTGTGTTTTAATTATAGGAATTCCGAAATCACTTTCGAAGTAAAAGAAACTGCGACTCGTTACTTTTCCATTTTTTACCTTCCCTGTTGACCAAACGATTTGTAATTATTTTACTCGCTGCTTTTGACTGACTGATTTGACGTTCGATATTTTTCATTCTGTGTGAAAAATTATATTCGTTCGTTCGACATTCGTTCCTGCTAAAAAAAAAGGTAGGAACCTCCGATTACTTAACCATTTTTACAAAATTTTCGATATTACCACGGCATTTGGATAGAAATTTTGTTGAATTTGTATTTGTTATTCAAGTGAATTTGGTTTTGTTCGTTTTCAGAATGTTGCGTACAGCTGCTGGACAAATTGCCACCGTTCTCCGTGGCTCCATGGGGCTTTCGGCCCGTGCCGCCACCATTGGCTCGGTCCGTGCCTCCCACGGACATGCCGAGTCGGACGACGCCTTCGACAAGCGCTACGAGGACTACTTCAACCGCTGCGACATCGACGGCTGGGAGATCCGCAAGGGCATGAACGACTTGCTGGGCATGGACTTGGTTCCCGACCCAAAGATCATCGAGGCTGGCCTGAAAGCCTGCCGTCGCGTCAACGACATCGCCCTCGCCATCAGGTGGCTGGAAGGCTGCAAGGACAAGTGCGGCGACAAGTCTGCAGAGCTCTACCCCTATCTCATTCAGAACATTCGTCCCACTCTCACCGAACTGGGCATTCCCACACCCGAGGAGCTCGGCTACGACAAACCCGGAGCTGGCATTGAAATCTGTTTACGACATGTAAATCGTGTTAACTTTAGTGAGAATTTGTAACATTTATGAGAAGTGATCATTGATTAAAACTGAAATAAATTGAAATATTAACAGAAGTCAATAAAGTAATGGCTGGGCCCTCTTACGTAATGTGTGCTTATGCGTATTTTGGAGAGTTCGCGCAGCGCAGGCGAGAGTGAGGTTAGGTACGATTGTTTGGGCAGTGATTGGAACACCTCAATTTGTTTTTATTGTCTTTATTTAGTGTTGAAATTTTATTTCTTAAAAAAACACGCAATTTAATTAACCACAATAGTACAGATGTATACAAATAGTTCTACTATTCAAGATGTATCAGCTCAGTTCTTCAGTCCTTGGAGCAGTTCCGAAGCCTTCTCGAGGTTCTCCTGCTTCTTTATGAAACAATAACGAACGAAATTTTCGCCCAAATGCTTGTCGTCCTGGCTGTAGAAAGCGCTCGGGGGAATGCCCTGCAGTCCCATGTTCTTGGTCATCCACTTTGTGAATTTGTAGTCACGGTACTTGTCGGGCTCCGAGTTTATATCGATTTTCTTCTCCAGATTCGTCCAATCGGCCAGCATAAAGTAGCCGCCTTCGGGAATAGTGGGCTTCATGCCAGCATCGTGCAGGAATTTGGCCATGAAGTCTCGCTTCACTTGCAGCTCCACTGGCAGGCTGTTGAAGAAGCATTCCGACGAGCCCAGGCGCTCCATTTCGAGCTCGAAGCCACGTGCAACCGCCTCCTGAATGGGTGTGGGACAGGTGTACACCGAGTTCTGGTGCACCATCTGCATGTTGACGATCAAGTTGGCCGGTCCATAGGCCCATCCGATCTTCCAGCCAGTCACTGAGAAGGTCTTTCCGGCCGAACCGATCGTGATGGTGCGCTCCCACATGCCCGGCAACGTGCAAATGCGGATGTGCTGGGCCTTTTCGTAGACCATCCACTCGTAGACCTCGTCCGAGATGCAAAGCACATTCCACTTGTGGCACAGTTCGGCGATTTTCTCCAGCTCGCGTCGATTGAACACTTTTCCGATTGGGTTGTGCGGCGTATTTAGAATAATCGCCTTCGTTTTCTCGTTGAACAGCTTCTCCAGCTCGTTTTCATCGAGCACCCAGTCGGCTGAACTGATAGTGCCCTCGGTTTTGGTCTGTGTTCGATGGAATAGATTTAAAGTGTTTATAGAGTGTTTATGTTGTGTGCACGGAAAAACCCACCGGCTTCAGCGGAATGAAGCGTGGCACGCCGCCTGCCATTTTCACCATCGGTTCGTAGCAGTCGAAGAAGGGTTCGATGATGATGACCTCGTCGCCAACGTCGACGTGTCCCTGAATGGCCGAGTAAAGCGCTTCGTAGGCTCCCGAGGTGACCAGAACTTCGCTCAGTGGATTCACATCGCGGCCGATGAGTTTTGTGTACAGCTTGCTGATGGCTTGTACCAGACGCGGATGTCCCTGTGGAAACGAAACACGTAAATATCGAATAATTGAATATGTGAGAAGTTCCTACGAAGCCCCGCGTGTACTGATGCAAGAGCGGATTCGAGCTTTTCGCAATTTCGGCCAATGCAGTCGGTCACATAGGACGGACAAGGCTCGTCCGGAAAACCCTGGCCCAAGTTCAGAGGCTTGTACTCCAGCGCCAGAGTGATATACTCATTCCTGCGACACAAAAATACAACAGGATAGATATATAATAAACAAACTGAGCATGAGGTTGTTTTACCAGACACTCGGAGTGCTGCCCTGCAGGCGCTTGGGTAAGACCAAATTTGTCCATTACGACGGAGGAGCTGCTAATCGCGCGATGGTCCAGGAATGCTTTGGCAGGATGAAGAGGCTGTTTCAGTTGATGGCACAGGCGGCTGGAGGCGGTTCTGAGCATCTGCAGAAGACGAAGAAACACAAGGCATAAAATGTAGAATGAGTCGTCGCAAATCTTATCGGGGAGAGAAGTGAACGCAAATCTAAAGACGAGATAAGGAGCCCATAAAACCGACGACAGTCGACTCACTGTAGTTGGCTGTTTGCTACGATTCCCGCCGCAATTATCACAAGGCTATAAATGCAAAACTGTTGAATGTATCACAACTATTGCTATGCTATCGAATACTGTAGCACTTTTTCGCTCCGATCGCGCGGCTGGCAGGCGAATTGCATAACGTGACGGCGGGGGGAGAATCAGATCCCCCCCGCAGCCACCGAAGAGCGTCGGCCGATGCAGGAAAAACACTGTATTCTATAGCTAACAAAGACAATAAACAAATGGCGAAATTTACATGCGAATCCCACAGCAGCGGACAATTCAGGATCGATTTTGGAAACAGCGTTTGATTGCCAATTCTCCACTCTACGGACTATTTCTTTAACTCTTTTACACTGGAAATAATTTCTAATAATTGTTGTTATTTACATTCGGTAGTTGGCTTCCAAAAAATAAGAAAACAATAACAACAACAGCGGCAACGTGACCAAATCGGTTGAGTTCCACAAATCAGCTGATGGTTGTCGTCCACATTGTTCACGGTTGCATTCGAGTGTTTTTCACCACTTGAGGTGAAACTATCAACCCTACTCTGAGGTGATTTCACCATGGACATGTTGAATATTACAATATATCGTGAAAAAATGAAACTAGTTCTCGACTTTATTTACGCAAAAATATATATCTGTGGACTTTTGACATAATAACTTATGCCTGATTTAAAATGTTTGAGGAAATTGCTTATATTATTATTACGTTGCTTATTTTTTCAAATATTGTTAAATATTAAATTTAAAAATTGATGAAAAAAAACAAAATTTTAATTTTCTTATCTCGACTAAAGTTGTTTTGTCAAAAGCCCATTGAGATCCGCTAGATTGATAAAACCACCCAACTTTAAATAAAAATCATGCAGCATATTTTTTTTCTCAACATTTTTATTTTAATATAAAATTTCTGAAAAGAAAAAACTCTCATAATCTTAATGTTAATAACAATTGTTAGAGTTAAAATAAGTGTTACTTTGTTAAAATTAAGTCAACTACCGTCGAATATTTCGATGAGAAGAAATAAGTAAGTAGATCGAGAATTAAATGCGGTTAAGTACAATGTGGGGATTCGGCTCTGATAACGGTAACGGCCACGAAACGGTGCGAAATCGGTATAGAGTCTATACTATAGACTTTGCTTACACTGTTATTACGACCGAAATAAACTACTAACTTAAATCACAGATAACTATAGATATTGTTATGTTGATATGCGTTTCTTTTCTCCTCTGTTCTGGTTGTTGTTGTGGTTGTTGATTCTTTCCACCAAAGACCGTCGTCGGACTTAGACTACATGAAAATATGGCTACCACTAGGATTACGTGAGAAATTAATATGCGGATCATGAGTTAAAGAAAAGTTAATGTTAATTGGCTTCGCTCGCAGTCGCTCGGGCTCCGACCACCGACCTCCGTCGCTTCCGGCCGGAGTCCGGCCGCTCCACACCCACACTCCCCTGATGGCACTCGCTCCCCCCGGCCCCCGTGCGGCCGACCGCCTAGACGTGCACCTCGGGGCAGTCCTCGTCCTTGATCGAGGTGTACTGGACCTTCTTCGAGACGGTGTCGAACACGGGCGTGATCATGTACTTGATCTTGTCGCGGCTCACGTAGACCAGGGCGGCGACGAGCGCAACCAGGATCATGCTCAGCACGATCAGCAGGAAGATCAGCGTCGCCGTGTGCCCGCTCATCGGGGTCAGGTGCCCTCGGTCGAACTCCTCCGACCCGCCGGCGCCGTAGTGCGAGGCGGAGGCGGTGTTGAACATGAGCGTGGCCGCCTCGACGGCGGGGGCGCACGGACGCATGTCGAGCTCGAGGACGGGCGCCGGCTCGACCTTGTTGCGGTAGCACATGAGGTCCTCCTTGCGGCGCACGGTGACGTTGGTGGCCAGGAGCCACGTGTGGAAGGAGCTGATGCGGCAGTCGCAGGTGAAGGGGTTCAGGTTGAAGTCGACGATCAGGTTGGTGGTGCGGTCGGGGCGCGTCTCGAGCTCGTTCAGCAGCATCATGTCGTGGGCCTTCACGTACTCGAACTTGTTGCGCTCGAGGTCGAGGAAGCGCAGGTTCTTCAGGCAGCGCACCTCGAAGTTGATCTCCTGCAGGTTGTTGTCGCCCAGGTGGAGGTCGCGCAGACTGGGCAGGTCGCAGAAGACGCGCCGGTCCTTGAAGTGCGTGATCTCGTTCTGCTCGAGGTGGAGCTTCTGCAGCTTCAGCAGCTGGCTGTTCACGAACACGTCGTGCAGGTCCTCGCTCAGCTGGGGCGAGCTGTTGTCGTCGAAGGCGTTCGTCAGGTGGAGGCTCTGCAGGTTCAGGAAGTTCGAGAAGACGCGCGGGTGGTGGTGGTTGACCTCGTCCTGGTCGCGCGAGATGCTCAGGTTGTTGTTGTTCAGCAGCAGCCGCTGCACGTTCTGCACGTGGTGGTAGGACTTGCCCCGGATCTCGCGGATGTGGTTGTTGCTCATGTCCACCACCGTCAGGTTCTTGTAGTCGTTGATCGAGCCGAACACGTTCCAGGGCAGCTCGGGGATGTCGTTGCCGGTGAAGATCAGGATCTGCACCTCCTCGGGCATGAACTCGAGCACGCTCGTGTTGCGCAGGCCCGCGTTCGTGCAGTTCACCACGAACTGGTCGACGGCCTCGTACGACTCGAGCCCGCAGCGGCAGGCGGGCGGGAAGTTGGGGCCGCACGAGCCGGACGTCGGCCCGGCGCCCAGCGCCAGCCACTGGAGCGCCAGCAGGGCGGCCACGGCGAGCAGCTGCCGTGCGATTGTGTCCATGGTCGCTCTCTCTCTCTCTCGTCTCTCGTCCTCGGCTGAAACGAAGGAAGAAGGAGAATGGGAATTAGTTCGAATTTTCGCTATTTTCCTCAGACCGGAAGCCCTTTGAGCCCGTAAAAACCCCGCGAACATCGCATTAAAATACGCAGCAAAGAACAAGAAGCGCATAAAAGAGCAATGGCGGAGGCAATGAAAACAAAATGGAATCGACTTCCGGCGGCGAAAAACATCGCTCAGATAAATATTGGAAGTAAAAATTGTTTTTGTTTTTCATCCCCTTCCCCCTCAACTCTCTTCGACCCTCTTTGGATATGCAAACGAATCCGAGGGAATCTTGGCATCCGAATCCTTGCATTGTCGCGCCGAAGAGGAAGCGGGACAAAAGGCGGAAATGCGAGTGTGTCTGTTGCGCCGGAAGTCCGCCATTATTATTTCGCTAGCTGTATCTTTGCATGCGGCGACGGCGCCATTCCGAGGGATGCCAGGGCGCATCTCGACAATGGCCGAGATACGCCGGCGACAGCAGACAAAGCAACAGACACGCCGAAGGACGGGCATACGGCCAAAGGGGGGAAGGGGCAAGGGAGCTAGAGGGAAGAGCAGATAGTGAAGGGGAGAAGGACAGATAGAAGGAGGGACCGAAGGCAGATGTGAAAACTTCATTTGAGTCGTCGTCGTTTCTCTCTTTGCTTTGTTTTGTTTGAGTTCTATTGGGTTTTCTTCTACTGCTTGTTTTTGTTTTGACTTTTGTTATTGTTCTTCATATTATTGTTGTTCCTTTTGTTTTTGTTCTCTTTGTTTATCTTCTCTTTGTTTTTCTTCTCTTGGTTGTTGTTTTTTATTATTGTTGTTGTTGCTTTTTACCAACCCACCAACTGCTGCTTTCATTCATCTCCAGTTACAAATTGTGTCACTTTAACAACAGCAACAATTACAACAATAACAACAATAACAACAATAACAACAATAACAACAATAACAACAATAACAACAATAACAACAATAACAACAATAACAACAATAACAACAATAACAACAATAACAACAATAACAACAATAACAACAATAACAACAATAACAACAATAACAACAATAACAACAATAACAACAATAACAACAATAACAACAATAACAACAATAACAAATATCAGCCACCCTGAACCCTGATCTCGACAGCGACCACAATTCTCTCTCTCACTCTTTCTCTTTCTGTTTCCCTCTCCCTTTCCCCCTTTGATTGCTCTTCGGTCCATCGTTTGTCGTTCGCCGTCAAGAGAATCGTTTGCCATCGGCCACGAACTGCGGTCGCTATCGAAGTGCAATTGAAGTAAGAGCAACAATAACAAAAATTGTAATGGTAAAAACAACAACAATTACAATTACAACAACAATAACAATAACAACAATTGCAATAGCTCGAAGGGACGGCGACCTCCGCCCACTGGAAACTTTCATGACCGACAAACGACAAACGACGATGGCGACGACGTCGCGGATACCAATCTTTATCGATTGCTATAATTGATGTCCTTTGTGCTAGCACATGTATATATACAAATATATATGTATACATATGTAATATATTTACACAACTTTATATGGACGTGTTTCTTGGGAAGAAGAACTTGCGTAAGAGATGAATTATTTGCCATCAGAAGTTGGTGGCCAACAAAAACGAGTCGCCTCGCAGTCTGACCTTTCCATGGCGAAGCAGGAGGGGGGAGTGACCGCAAAGAGAGCGTGAGAGAGATGGCAATAGAGCGACCCCACTTTCCGAGAAACGAACTCCGCCTCCTCCCCTCGCAAGGAGCGGATCTGGTGCCATGTGCGGTTTCAAATTCGCACATTCGCTCATTCGCACTTCGGATGCCGCCTTCGTCCCTCTGATCCCTCCACCCTTCATGAGGAGCCCGGGCTATGAATGGAATTTTCGTGCTGCGAGGGTTCTTCTTGATGGTGGAGGGAAAATCACTCTCTCGGGTTAATTTTACGGGGCGACACATGCGGCGGCTGCATCCTGGCTGGCGACACCATCCGGCTGTGGGTGGGGAGTTTGGTGGAATCGGTTCGGATCCTTCGTCGAATCAGCCCTCACCGTGCTACCTCCAACGGAATCCCCACTAAACTGAGCTGCTGCAACAATAAATAGACCCGAGCACAGCTTGCAAACGAACCGAATTCGATGGAGCGCCAGGATCAGCCGAGGACGGACGCCAGAAGCCAGACCTCGTCCGTCGCTCCGTCGGCAATTTAAATGTCAGTCATTGTTGGAGTTGTTGTTCTTACTTGTTATTGTTGTTCTTATGTTCTTCTTGTTTTTGTTCATCTCAAAACCCCCGACCGTCCCCCACCGGACCCCGCCTCGTCCCCACCCTGTCCATCATCTGTTGAGCCAACTTCTTGACCCATTCACCTGGCCCCGACGGCTGAACGGCGGACGGCGCTTGGCTGTCATCCTCGAGTGAAGTGGCTGCAGTGGCACAGTTTTCTCCTCTCTCTCTCTCTCCCTTTCTCTCTCCATCTCCCTCTCTCTTCCTTCCTCCTCTCGTGTTGTTACTGTGGCCCTTGCGCCTTTCGTATTGTGTTTTTTCTACTTTTCCGCAACGTCGACATTTTATTCAAATTTCCCACGGAGTCTGCATCCACTTCAGCACCCCCGATGGGAGGGGCGAGAGAGAGGGGCGAGGGGGGGGGGTCTAAAGTCGAGGACTCGCCTCGGACGCGAGCCGTTTTTCGTTTCGAGTCGTTTCGTGCTTCCGAAGGACATGCGATTGTTTGCCTCTTGCGACGCGACGACGCGATGTCCTTTTGAACGAGTCGGGCCCGGTGGCTGTCGTGACTTTTAAGCGAAATTCATGGAGATGGAGGCAAGGGCAGGGGCGGAGGGATTGAGGGGGGAGAGGGGTTGGGCCCGTTGGACGCCTTGGTCGGGGCGAATTTAACTCTGTTTAAACAGGGGACTTTGTGTTGACTTCATTAAAAACTTTTCTCTCAGGATGGTCTCATGGTAATGAGGCTCTCTCCCTCTCTCACTCTATATCTCTGTCTCGTTCACCATTACGACGTTCTCAAGCTCTGTTAGAGTGAGTGATGTCTCCCTCTCTAAATGGGACCGAAATTAAATTAAACATTTCCTATTTGATTCCCACTCATTGCATTTGCCGTCAATCCAATTGACATTTAATTGAAACATCAACTCAAATCTCCGCGAGAATCCCTCGTTCACTCGTTCACCCTTCCCTCTCTCTCCACCAAGTTTTAAGCAAACCTGGCTTCGCAGCGTCGACCTCGATGTGGCAACGCCGCGGAGCCACCTGCAGACGAAGGCGCCGAAATCCTGCGGAGGCGACATCGTCTTCGTCGTCGACGACACACGTCCCTCCCCCTCCCTCTTGCCGTCTCGCTCCGTCCTCCCGGGGGGCCATCGTGCTGTCTCGTTCTCGTGCGTTCGCATTCTTCTCCACGTCGATGCGTTGACGAATTTCAAATTAAAGCTCTGTGCGAGGCAGACGGAGTGACGCACAGAACTAGACAGATAGAGATGGAGGGAGAAAGAGTCAGAGGGAGAGCGAGACAAATTGAGAGAGCAAGCGAGCGAGAGGCTGACAGTCGAGTGTTGGGAAGCGATCGGCCTGACAACGACGACGACGACTTCCAATTAGGATTCGATTTTAATTTAAAACTTTTTCGCTCTGTTCCGCCTCGCTGCCTCCGCCCACCGCCCCCCGCCTCCCGTCGTTCGCTGCGAAAGTTCGGGTCACGTGCGGCGCCGGAGGAGGCAGTCAAGGGTTAATTCCGCCTCCCTCCCTCCCTCCGAGACGAATTGGATCTTCAGTCGGAGCTTCGACTGCGCGCCCCAGTTCTCCGGTTGAGCCATCGATTGGCAAATGCTCCAAGTTGGCATGTCTTAAGTAGTTGGTGGATTGGATGGAGCAGGAGTTTTCTCTTCACCCCCTTCCTACCTCCCTCCCTTTATCCTCATCCCATTCGTTGCTTGTCTCCGGGCGATTTCAATGCTTTGCCTTCCATTCAATTCATCAGAGATAAATGGAATTTCATAAATAATCCTCTTACATTATCGCTTAACTGCATATTCACAGCACCGGATCCGCTCCCTCCGCCCCCCTCGGCGCCCCCCACATCGAACACTTCCGCTGCCATTCAAGGAAGCAACAACAACAACAAGAACAACTCTGCCCCGCCCACCCCTTCGCCCACCTGCGCCACACCGGCTGCCTTTGATTGCGATTACGCGGAAGCGAGTGTTAAAACTATTTCAGATATTGAAGAGGGAGCGAGCGAGCGAGAGTGAGGGAGACAGAGGGAATGAGTGAGTGAGAGAGGGAGAGTGTGAGGCAGACAGCGATAGAGAGCTTTTGAAATTCCGGGAACACTTGAGTGATTCTCACTTCCCGTCGTCCGCCCCGCACCGAGCCGGCTGAGGATTTTGAATAAAAGCATCAAATGATGCAAAATTATGCAACCGACAACAAACACCTCAAACACACACACAACCAAACACCGACACAATCACTCACTTCCACACAAACACAATCACTCACACACCTACACATTTTCACGTGCACCCAGAACCGAATCAAACCGAACCACAGGAGTTCCAGGAAGAGAGAAAGAGAGAGATAGCGAGTGGGAGAGAATTAAAAGGACAAGGAGAAATGGAGAAAGAGTGCACGATAGAGATAGCCAAAGAGAGAGCGAGATAGCGGTAGGAAGAAAGAGAGCGAGTGTTTGCTTGGCATGGAAATTGAAAGCACACGGAGACTTCTATGAATTCACTACGACGTCCCGTAGTAGCGTCCGGAAATATAAAAATATTATTTATTCTCCGTTCCATTCATAAATTCCGAGACCGCGGCAGACGGGGAGAAACAGAGACAGGGGCTGCGAGAGAGAGAGAGAGAGACAGGGAGAAAACTGCTTAAATGCAGTTGGGGAACTTCACGAAATCCCGCCGTATGCTGGGGTCACTTTATGGAGCCAGGAGGTGCTTTATTAGGACTTCCAATTCTAGAAATCGAGGGAGAGAGATGGATTGTGAAGAGATAGAGAGAGAGAGTGAAGAGATAGGGATCGAGAAAGAGAGATGGAGCGAGAGGGAAAGGGAGAGCGGGAGGTCCTTCCGGGTTAAATTATGACCGGGTGGCCGAGTTTGCTGTCGTTGCGGTTCCGTATTTGAACATTAAACAAAATGGAATGGAGAGGAACATAAGAGAAAATAAAGGAACAGAATGGAAGAGAGAACAACATAACGGAATAGGGGGGAAGAAGAGAGAAGATCGGGGAGAAAGATCGATGTGGAATAGCGAAGAACGACAGAAGAACGAATTCAAGTGAAGAAACTCCAGGTTTTCATTAAAGCGGTTCTCACTTGAGCCTCCTCTATATATCTGTCTCCCTTTCGACAGTCGCTCTCTGTCACCCTCTCTGTCACCCTCTCAGTCTCTCTCGGTTTCTCACTCTCTCTGTCTCTTTTTCTTGTTATACCCTACACCCTGTGGGTAAGGGTATATTCATTTTGTCCTTCCGTTTGTAACGCATTAAAGGAGAGGTCGTAGGTATGGAAAAGTATATATATTCTTGATCAGCGTCACCTCCTGAATCGATTTAGCTATGTCCGTCTGTCTGTCTGTCTGTCTGTCCGTCTGTCTGTCTGTCTGTGTGTCTGTGTGTCTGTCTGTGGAAATAGATTTTGTGAAGAAACGGTAAGAGATACTGACTTGAAATTTTGGATTTAGTATTTCTATATTAATAAGCTACTTGTATGTAAAAATGGACGTAATCGGTCAACGGACACGCCCACCTCCCATATAAAGCAAAAGGTTTATATGGGATATCTGGTGAACTATGGTATATATCGAGATGAAATTTTGTGTGTGATCATGTTCCACTGATACGAGTTTAAAAGACAAAAATGGAAAACATCGCCCATCGGACACGCCCACCTCCCATATAAAGCAAAAGGTTTATATGGGATATCTGGTGAACTATGGTATATATCGAGATGAAATTTTGTGTGTAATCATGTTCCACTGATACGAGTTTAAAAGGCAAAAATGGAAAACATCGCCCATCGGACACGCCCACCTCCCATATAAAGCAAAAGGTTTATATGGGATATCTGGTGAACTATGGTATATATCGAGATAAAGTTTTGTGTGTGGTCATGTTCCACTCATACGAGTTTACAAGTCAAAAATGGATAACATCGCCCTCCCATATAACGCAAAAGTTGAATATGGTATATATGATAAACTATGGTATATATAGAGATGAATTTTTGCGTCTGATCATGTACCACCGATACCAGTTTACATACTAAAAATTGACAAGCTACAGCTCAAAAGCTACAGCTCAATGTTGGATATGGTAAACCATATAGACAGTTATTAGATTAAATATTGCTACTAAGAGTTCCCAAGAATCAAATGGAAAATATCTCTTATAGGACACGAGCACCTTCCATACAAAATCGTAGATCTACAAGAAATCCAACTACTTTATGGATGTTATTAGCTGATGAAAGGTGGGAGTGAATCCAAGAAGAAAGAGACCACATCCAACTGAACCTCAATGGACGCCCATAAAAATTGATTATATCTTTTCAATATAAACGTAATGAGCAGGTGACGATTGAGAGAATACAATCCCTGCTGATGGGATCACAATCCACAAAAGTCAGGGAGCTACATATTTCCAAATGGCTGTTCATCTTCAAAGTGGAATCAATCACGCGGCACTATATGTTGCTTATAGTAGCGCAGCAAGTACTTCTGGACTTTATATTGTTGAAAATTTCTACCCTCCCAAGTCTGTTGTTGAATCAGATTTTGTCTGCATTGAAATGAACATCTAAAATAGGAAAAGCAACTAAAGGCACATTATGATTTTATGGCACACAAAAAATCATCGATTCAATTATTCTTCCATAAATTGCTGAGCTTTTATTCGCACTTTCAAGATATTAGCAATGGCACAATGCTGCAAACACCAGAACTACTTCGTTTTGTAGAAACATGGGCCCCTATAAGATTCCTAACTTCACTCTTATTCATAGATTAGACAATCGACACAAAAAGGGTATAATCGTGTTTGGAATACGAAAATAGCTTCAAATATATAATTTCTCTTTGAAAGAGGCCACAGTTGTGAAAATCGCACAATGGAGTTAATAGCATTGAAGTGTAATGATGCATTTTCACTAATTATTGATAGAAATTCACTCTTTTTCCTTTAATAAACGTTGTATGCAGGGTGTAGGGTATGTAAACTTCGGCCTGGCCGAAGTTAACAGATTTTGCCTGGGTGGACCAGGCAAACCGGGGGAGCGAAGCGACCCCGGTGCGCTAGTTTTTCTTATTGTTATTAATTTGCTGGGTAAACTTCGGTTATTAAATTTAAATTATGTTCGCACGCAAGTAAAAACACGGAATCGCGGCGGATGATGGTAATAACAACAATAACAAACTAAAGAACAACAACAACAACGACACAAACAACAGCAACACAAACAATAACAACAATAAAACAAACAAGAACAACAATAATAAACAGTATGAAACAACATAAACTCCAACACAAACAATAATAAAACACCAGCGAAAAATCAAGTTTCAAGCGAGAGAGTCCTTCGAGCGATCGCGTCCTTCCGGGAGCGACGTCGATGGAGCCGCCTCGAGTCCGGGACCCGTTGCACCTGCTTCGAGGAGGGGGGCGTGGCCCCAAAAGGCGAGGGGGAGGGAGGTCGTGGAACGCTAATAAACTCGTCTCGTCGTCGGTATTTCAAGGCGAGACTTCGAAGGGAACGAAGGAGAGAATGAAGGACGATGATGAAGGAAGGAAGGATGGAATGAAGGACGACGGGAAGAGTGAGGAAGGAAGGAGGGAAGTTGGACGAGGGCCCGTTGCCATGAAATGCCCTCGTCATCGGGAGGTGGGGGGGGTGGCGCATCCGAGGATCTCGGATCTCGTGTTTTGCATGCGCCATTTATAATCGTCCCAAGTGAAAAATATATTAAAAATTCAACAAATAAATTAAAACACAACCAGGGCTCCAGAAGCACTTGCCCATCTTCTTGTTGTTGTTGTTGTTGGTTTTATGGTCGTTATTGTTGTAGTCATCGTTATTGTTATTGTTGTAGTCATGTTTGTTGTTGTAGTCATTGTTATTGTTGTTGTTGTTGGTGGTCGTGGTCTCTCGCACACTCGTTGGCACTTCTGTAAAAGACACACCAACAATCACACACACACACTCACACACACTCACTCATGTCCACATAAACACACACTCACTCATATAGTCTTTCTCACTCACTCATTCACTTGTTCGTCCTCTCATGTGAAGAGGACGATCTCTCTCTCTCTCTCTCTTTTGCTCTTCTCGAGGAGAACAAAAGAAGTTCAAGCACTGCTTGGCCCTTCTTGGGAACCGAGGGCGCGACCGGGCCAGGATCGAGAGGGACCAGGGAGGCAGCGGGGAGGTGCCAGGGATGTACCGGGGACCAGGGACCGCTCGACTTGTGCCAAGGATGCATGCCAAGCATTACTCACTGCCTCGGCTGGCAGCATATTGCGAGGGATTAGTGCTGGGGACGGCGACGGAGCGTAAGAGATAAACATAGAGAGTGAGAGAGAGAGGGCAGATAGATTGAGAGTAAGAGCGAGAGGGACAGGGTGAGAAGATCCAGAGGTGGCAACGATTAAAGCCGAAAATAAAGGATCTGCGACGCCTTCTGCCGCCATTTGCTCCCTGCCCCACTCCCCACGCCCCTCGTCCTGCCACGCCCCGTATCCAATGCTAGCCTGCCTTCCACACAAGATTCTATTATTTTAGCTAAACGCAAGTGACCGAGGGGAAGAGTGAAAGAGAGAGGAACAGAGAAAGAGAGAGTGCGTGATTTACGATAAGTGTTAGTAACTGCAGTTTAAAAGTCCTTTTATTCATAATTTACTGTTATGCGATCGCCCCACTGCAGTTACACCAACGAGCGAGACAGACAGAGAGAGTAGAAGAGGGAGAGAGAGAGAGCCCTGGGAATTCGCCTTCGACTTAATGTTCCCGTTGGCCCCCTGATGAAGAGACATTTGGAGCGGTTCGTCTGCCGAGTCAATTAGTCGATAGCAAATGAGGGAGGGAGATGGAGACAAAGGGAGAGAGAGAAAGAGAGGAGAAATAGCTCTTTAATGCACGAAATAATGAACCGAATAAAAGGAGAGCGAATTGTCGGAAGCCGCCCAGGACGAAGGACCCTCGAGACCTCAGAAATGGAGAGGGCAAAAATTCATGTAGAAATTCAAGAGAAAAAGATAGAGGAAGCGATCCGACGAGCCCATAAAAACGACGCCACAACTATCGCCGTCCTTGTCGCACGCCTCGGAAGAGAGGTCGTGTCAGGCCAAGTTCCATCCACACCCATTCCCACGCCCTCGTCTCGCCCTCGCCCTCGATCAACAAGTTGTGGAGTGAATCGAATGTTAAACGAGCATCGGAGTGGTTCCCACACTCACTCACACACACACACACACTCTCGGCCAGATTTCAGCATGGATATTATCACAGCCATTTCCACACACACACACATTAGCATGCCTGAACGGTCGAGGGGCGGTCGGGCTGGGGGCGTGTCTCTCGCATGAACTTCCACAAACTCGATTTGATACATGTATTTAATCCAATTGCTCCTGATCCGCTTAGGGCTCCATCTTCATTACAATCGTCCGCATCAACATAATCCACGTTAACATCGTCACCATCATCAACATCATCATCATCATCATCATCATAGCCATGGGTCTAATCGACTTCATCATCCACTTCATCATCGCCAACGAGCGAAGTCATCAACGAAGTCATCATGAACATAATTAAACCCTCGTCAATGACAAATTCGAATGCATTTCCGTCCCCCCACCACGCCACGCCCATCGCAGGGGCGAGATAATTAAGAGAGAAGTACGCGAGGCATCTATCTGTGTCTTTGTCTACCTTTTTCTCTCCCGCCCTCGCGCGCTCTCTCGCTCGAACACGGGACAATGAATGCATCCCATCGGGTCGCCGTCATTTGGTGGATTGATGAGGAGTAGAGAAAGAGGAGAAGGTGAGGAGAGACGAAGGCAGGGAGGAGGAAGAGAGGAGAAATGGAGAACGAAGGAAGCGGGAGGGAGGAGAAGTTGATGCAAATTTCCATGCGAAAAATCAGGCGAGCGGAAGAACTCAGGGAACGACGATGACTCGCATCCAGTGTGAGAAACTGACACCGTGTCGAGGGAGTGAAAGAGAACGAACGAGAGGGAGTGAAAGAGAGAGACGAAGTGAGTGCAGTGGAGTGGATGGATGGATAAAGGCAGCTGGCGGTGGCTGCAGGGAGCGTGTCTAAGGTGCCCAGAGGGCGACGAGGGTGTCGCCGACGTCGTCGTCGCCATCGCTGTCGACGTCTGGCTGGCGGCGAGCGAATCCGACGACTGACGACTCCTGTCACTCGCTCGCTCGCAACTTCGCCCTTTTAGCGCGCGATCCGCGTCCGTGGAGCCCTCGAGAGGTCGCCGCCGCCCCCAGCCCCCGGCCACGCCCACTCAACACTCATTAGCAGCGGGGATTTATTGCCTGCACTTTGGTGTTCGGCGCACGTTTGACAGCGCCATCTATAAATGGCGGTGCCACCTGGACGAACCGAACGAAGGGAGAGAGGGACAGAGGGACAGAGGGAGTGGGAGGTGAGTGAAAGCGAGACGCAGAGGTCGTGAAGGAGACTTTAATTAGGAATCAGTGACTTGCAGTCATCGGGGAGCCCGGAGAGAAAGATCAAGTGGAGAGGAGGAGAAGGGCGAGAGAAGAAGAAGCTTTTAGTAAAGGGAAGAATGGGCCAAGAGAAAGGAGAAGGACCTCAGGGAAGAGAAGGAGAGGGATATCAGTGGATATCAACCTTCGGAAGGAAGGAAGCAGCAGGTTGTCGTCGGTGGAAAGTAAAAAATGCTCCATCGTTCATTGCGAAACTTTTACTTTGACTTCGCCTGGCACAACCACAATCGCCTCCCCGTGGCATCGCCTTTGTAGGCCACGATGTCGATGCATCCTGACCTGCTTCACTTCTTCCACCCCCTCCTCCACTAACTCATCTTCATCCATCATCGATGCGCCCTCAGTTGATGGAGAAACAATTTTCGAACTTTCGCAATCAAATGTCTTCGAGCGACGAGAGGGACAGAGAGAGACAAAGAGAGGGGAGGGAAGGGAAGGGGACAAAGCGACTTTTTGGGCTCGTGAATTCTAATCGAGGTGATTGGGAGGAGCAGGAAGAAAGAGAGAGAGAGAGAGGGAGGGCAAACATTTACCACTGTTGACAACTTCGACTCGGGAAAAGTTCCATCGTCGTGCAGTGAGGACGTGACTCGGGGCTGGCAGGAGTCAATTACCATGCGGGGGGGGGGGCGGCGCTTCAATGGAGACCGCCCAACGAGCCCACTGTGCCACGCCCCCTCCCCTCGTCTGCCCCCCCTTCGAGCGATGCCGATGGGAAAATCCGAAACGAAAGCTTTTTGTCGATGCCTTTGGAGGAGATTTCGGCGAAAACCTAATGTTTTTTCACCGGAGACATCGAATGGGATGGGATGGGATACAGGGTGCGGCATCGGGGAATCAAAAGCAACGACAACCATGACGACAACAACAACAATAACAATCATTACAACAATAACAGCGATACGAACAAAAGTCATCCCGAAATAAATGGGCAACGATTTCGTTGACTCAGAAACCGTGTCGTTGAGTGGGGACAAAAAAAAATAAAATAAAACAACAACCACAACGACAACGAACCCATAATAATAACAACAAACTAAAGAATAAAAATCACATCAACGAAAATCGAAATAAAACCCAACAACAACAATAGCAACAACAGATCTCAAACCGAAAGAGTTTTGTGGTTTTGGATTTTCACTCCTCTCGCTCTCTCTGTCTCTCTCCCTCTCTCTGATTCGGTCCCTTCGGTTATTTATGTGTGTGTTTGAGTGTCGACGGGAGAGTGTGAGTAATTTTGGAAATGTTCACACAAACACACACACACAAAGGGACTCTCATTCACACTCACACAATTGCTATAAAAGCATGGAAAAATGGAGCGACATTTGTGCTGCAACAACAATAACAACAACAATAACAAAAATAACAAAAAGAACAAAACCACATAACAACAAAAACAAAAATGACGACGACACCAATAACGATGACAAAAATAACAACAACAACAATAATAATAACAACAATAACAACAAAGCGAAGCAATCCATTGAGTGTTGATGAAAGTCATTTTGTGATTTATGTCCAGCAGATGTCGACATATCAGACCTGTATATATAGATATATGGCATTTTATTTCTTATTATTGTCGCTGTTGTTTCTTCATGTTATTGGTGTTGTAATTGCTATTGTTGTTGTTGTTATTCTTGTTCCTATTTTCATTGTTTTTTGTTGCTGTTTGCTGTTTATGTTGTTCGGTTTTTTGTTGTCGGTGTCATTTGTGTACAAGTATGTGTGCAGTGTAAATGTATTTGTGTAAAAGGTCATGAGCCATGTGAAAGCGATACAACAACAACACCAAGTCACAACAACAACCAGACACAAAAACTACAACACTCCAATTTTCGCAATTAAATTTCAATTAAATTAAATTCAATTCGATTCGATTTCCGATTCAATTTCGCAATTGAAGTGAATTGAAGTTTGAAAATAGCAACAATAATTTGGTGAATAACCCTGTGTCTGGCCGGTGGATTGAGCCACAACGAGCCAGCGTTGCCACTGTGACGAGTGCTTTAATAATTGTTGTAGAACTGCAGGAAAAACATCATCGTTCTCCCGGAGTGCGAGAGAGAGAGAGTGAGACACAAAATCTCCCAGCAATAACAATGAGCACAACAACAAAAACAACAACAATCGTCCATTGTGGCCGTTGTTGGCCCGATGGACAAGCGAAATGCACGACGATGACAAACCACGTCGTCGGCAAAAAGTCTAAGCGACTTCTCCTCCAGTTTCCCTTTGAATTTATGTCAATTTCAGACTTTTTCAAATCCCGCTCTCTCTCCCTCTATTTTCGCTTTGGTTTTCTCTCCTCGGCCTTGGCTTTGTCAATTTTGCCAATTCCCCGAGTTAACCCGTGAGCGCCGAAGCGGGAGAGAGACAGCAGGAGGAGAGTGAGACAGAAGAATCGATTGAGAAGTGAGGAAAGAGGAAACCAAGTGTGTGTGAAATAGCGAGCGAGGACGACTTTGTTCTTCCTTCGGTTCTTCCCCAAGGACTCTCTCTCTCTCTCTCACAAGCGACAACGACACTTTGTCCCACTGTGCGAGTCGTTTGCACCACGGTGAATGCGAAATGCATCGCTTGCCACGCCCCCCGGCCCCGTGGTGGGCGGCGCGCTGGTTGATTCCACCTCGTGCTCGGCTTTCGCTCGTACCGCGAGAAACAATTTAAATTTCCATTTCCCGCGCATCCGGTGTTGCCACCTATTCGTTTCGTTTCTATTTATTTGGTTGTTCTCATCGTCGTTGTTTGTTAGTGTGTCTGTTTTGTTGTTGTTGTTTTTGTTGCTTTTTAGTCTCTGTCTACTTTAACGCAGTTTATGATTGTTTTTTCATTATCTTTTTTTCTCTCCCTCTCTCTCTCTGTCTCGTTGTTTTTGTGATTTTTTCACTGTTGACATTAGTCGATGTTGTTGTTGTCCTCTCCTTTTTGTTGTTGCAATTTGCGGGATTTTCCATTTTTTTCATCCATTTTCCTCCACTCCAAGTTGGGTTTCGTGCAATTTAATTCAATTTGAATGTGAAATGAATGACAAAATTTTAATTCGAAAACCGCTCCGGCGACGAGGGACGGAAATAAAAGAGTCACAGAGAGAGAGAGAGAGTGAGGGAGAGGGGGGGAGGTGTGGGGGGAAAGAGAGGGGGAGACCGGGTTCCGCATTCAAAACGTGCGCCGGATGCACACGAAGGTGGGTCGGGCCCCAATGCGTGCGTCCGTCTCTGTCGTTGTGTGTGTTTGTCTCCCTCTCTCTCTCTCTCTCTCTCTCTCTTTTTGGCGTCATATGTGTGTGTGTGTGTGTGAGTGCTTGTTAGCGGCAAATGTTTAGTGCTGCCATCGTCGCCCCACCCCACCCCGCTCCATCCGCCGCCCTCCGGTGTCGACGGCTCGCGTGTCATTGACACGGTTTCCGATGCGACGTTGCCCACCCCGCGGTCCCCCGGCCGACCCGTTGCCCACTTCTGCTCGCTCGCTCGCGCGCTCATTATTCGAAAATAAAAACGTTATCAAAAGAGAATTTGTCGCAACAACAACAACATCGGCGGTGCATGTGAACAAAAACCCGTGTGAAAAAAGTTTTCGCCGCGCTTTGAAATTTTTGAAAGAGCGGCGCGAATTCGCCGCAACGAATGACTTTTTAATGGGCGGCGGTGAACGAGGTGTGGCCGAGGGGGACGGAGGGAGGGGAACAAATGAAAACAACCGCGAGTCGGGGGTCGAAGGGGGCGTGGCACGGAGGAGGGCGGCGGTTGAAAGACGTCGTTATCTGCGAAAATCTTAATTGATTCGAGGTCCCGCTTGAAACTTCCCCGAACGCGGTTCCAAACCTTTGTCAGTTTCTCTCTCCCTATCTTCTTCTCTTGCACGCCTGCTCTTTCTCATTTTCTCTCCCTCTCCGTCTCTCTCTCTCTCTCTCTCTTTCACACCCCCTTTGTAAACTCAACTCAAGGACCCTGTCCTCCTGCCGACTCAATATTCAAAATGTTCTCAAACTAAAGTAATAATTCCCGTCCATCCTCATTGAATCCCACTCGAGGCTCACGTCCACTTGGGAGTCCGACCACGCCCCCTCCCCCACTCACGGCCCACATCCGGAGCCTCCGTCGACGGCTTCCGGTGGCGGCCACTCGTCCTCGAAGCCGGTCGTTGATTGAAATTCAACGAGAAGAGCCGTTTTCGAGTCGATGGCGATGCGATGTCGAGTGTCGCCCCGACACCTTTGATCGGTTTTTAATGATATCCCTCCCACTCTCTTGTCACCCTCCCTCTTGTTATGCCTCTTGTCATCCCTCTCTATCTCTCTCCATTCGCCCGCCAACATACATTGCAAAATTCATCGATTTATGAGCCGTTCACAGTATGAGCCATTTTAATTAAATTTGCACTTAAAGCCATTCATATGTTTTTATGTTAATATTTATAGAAGCATGTATGATTGTGTGCATGCCTGAATTTGTGTCTGTGTGTGAAACTCTATAGATGCATATTTCATCTGCATGTGTGTGTGTTAATGTGTGTATTAATACATGTCTTTGTTTATATTTTATGCGTTGTTTTTAATTACGTCGACAATTAGCAGTTGGTTGCGGGAGAGTCGATTGCAAAGAGATTTGTGACCAGGGAGAGAGAGAGAGAAAGAGAGAGAGAGAGAGAAGGAAAGAGAGAGAAAAGGGGAGAGATAATGAGTTCTGGGTGTGAGAGAGAAGTATTGAAAATTAACTGCGACGAAAATATGGTGACATGACCCTGTATCGAAATCCCATGTTTCTTTGAGAAAGACGCAAAATTGCTCGCCGAGGTGGAAGGAAAGAGAAAGCGAACGCATGGAAGTCAATAATAGGAGAAAATCAGAAATTAAAAGAAGTAAAAAATAAATAAACAACTAAAAATACAAAAAAAATACAAATACATAAATGAGCAAATAAATAAATAAAGAAATAAATGAACAAATAAATAAGCAAATAAATAAGGAAATAAATAAACAAAATAGGGGAGCGAGAATTCGCGAATGAACTGACAAACACAACAAGAAAACATTAATTTGAAAGATAAATAAAAATAAAGACTCGTGTATAAAAACGACAAACATTGATTTAAATCCAAACAAGAACCAAATGGTGTATGAAATGATGAAAAATAATAAAAAATCGTAAAAAAATAATAAAAATCAGAAATATAAACGTGTCAAGAGCAGAGAAGAGAGAGAGAGAAACGACGACTAAAAACTTTAGCATTCGAATATGAAAAAGGCATAAAAACGCTGAATGATGAAAACTTCGACGACAGGAAATAAAAAATTAAATCAAACGAAAAAATTAAAGAAAAGCTTAATCAAAGTGTGTGGCAAAATACCAATAAAGGTAATCGAAATAAAAGCTAGCTTGGAGTAAATGTATTTCGAAACGAGAGGAAATCGCAGTGATCGCTGATGTAGGAAATATTCTCGCCACCACAGGGAGCGGACTTAATACGAAAATGTGGTTCGTTCGGAAGGAGGGAGGGGAGGGGTTTGGAGAAGGGTCGGGTTTCGGGGGGCGGGACCGCGTTGAGTCAGAGGCGGCTGAACACGAGTCGCCTGTTGCTGAATCGCTGAAAAATTGAAGAATTAATGGGAATAAACTTGGTTATTCTTTGTTACTGTTCTTTCTGTTTGAGTTGTTATTCTTATTGTTGTTGTTGTTGTTGTTCCAGTTGTTGTTATTCACATTCTTCATGTTGTTGTCATTCTTATTATTGTTGTTCATTCTTTTTGTTATTGTTTCTCTTTTTGTATTTATCATATTCTTATTCATATTGTTTTCATTCTTCTTTTTCTAATTCTTTTTATTATTCCTATTGTGGTGGTTGCTTCATTTGTTGTTGTTGTTGTTTCATTTGTTGTTGCTTCCGAGTTTGTGTCTGTTGTTGTTGTTGCTTCGGTTGTTTGTCTTATTGTTATTATTATTGTTGTTATTGTTGTGAAATACTGTATGCGAACTGCATACCAAATCAAGGAGTCAACAAAGTCTCTCACACACACACACACACACACACTCTCAATCTTCTCCCACAAGCACGTGGATTCAATCGCACACAAACACACACACATGAGAACTCTAATTCACACACACACACATACACCTGGGTGTTTTGTTGTCGTGCCGAACTCGCATCCGCTCTTCTTGTTCTATTATTAAAATATTGCTCATTGTGTCTGAGTGTGCGTGTGTGATACGAGTATGTGAGTGAGACGAATGTGTGTTTGTGTCGAGTACGAGTGTGTGTGTGTGTGGCTCTACCAGTGACTGTGTGTGTGTGTGTTTCCCATGGCAGTGTTTGTGCTTGAGTTTCGTTGTGTGTGAAACTCCGTGTTCCTGTTGGGATTCCTGCTGCGGTTCTTGTTCTTCTGCCACGCCCTCCGCCCTCTGCTGATGCTCTCCGCCTCCGCGCCACGCCCCCGCTGGCAACAAATCGTTTTGGGGATTTTGTGGGGATTTTTGTGCTTTGCTACCAAATTTGCGAAACTTAATGACATCATTTAAAATGCATGCGTTCGCCGTTCGTTCGTTCGTTCGCCCGCTCGTCGCTCGCTCATTCGCTCGTGTAGGCGGAGCTCGCTGTTTACACCGAGAGAAATTTAACATTTAATTCCCAAAAAGTGATAATAGAATTATGAAGAATTTGTTATAAAAATTTGAATTTTTCTAAAATTCATGAAGCTATGAAAAAAATTCGAATGTTTTCCTTGTTTTATTTGTTTTTTAAATTAAAGTATTTATTGCGATATAAAAATAAATATAAAAAATTTTAATTCCCCAAATTAAATAAGAAAAATTAAAAAAAATTACATCTGAAGAAATTTTAATGAAATTCGAGATTTTCGTAATTAAATTTAATATTCATTTTGTTCTTTCGTTCGTTTTGTAAACTAAAAATGTATAACGATAAAAATAAGAACAATAAAATTTGACTTCCCAAAAAGTAATTATACAAATTTGTATAAATTAAATGTGAAGAATTTTTAATGAATGATTAGATTTTTCTAAGTGTAGTCGAAATGAAGGGGTTGCGGCGAATGAAGGCGGCGAATTCATAATTCATCGCGGCCTGATGAAAATGCGTGCAAACGATGAATTCGTTAATTACGTCAGCCGAACAGTTCCCGATTGCCGACTGCGAACGATGCCGCTGGGCGTCGTTCGGAAACTTTCGGTAGAGGGGGGTGCGAGGGAGAGAGAGAGAGGTAAGAGAAAGGTAGACGGCAATAGATGATGCAATGAATATTTCATTAGCGCCAAATCGAATGTCGCACGCATTTTGAAGCTTAAAGTGCCAGACGAGGGAGGGGCGGGGACAGACACGCCCCCTATCCC
This sequence comes from Coelopa frigida, assembly GCA_017309665.1. Taxonomy (NCBI): domain Eukaryota; kingdom Metazoa; phylum Arthropoda; class Insecta; order Diptera; family Coelopidae; genus Coelopa; species Coelopa frigida. The sequence goes on from CM029561.1 coordinate 43,447,628, forward strand.
CACAAGAGCGCCACATTAACCCTTTCACTACACCTTCCTTGCCTCGTGGGTCGTCGGATTCGAGACAGCGATAAAATCCGAAAATGATTCGTTCGGAGTTCGAGGGGATCGTGGTCGAAAGGGGGCGGTGTTATGTTAACCACATGAAGAACAAGATCCGTGGGAGCGACATCAAGAGCAAAAACATGACAACAACAACATGACAACAACAACGTCTGGCAATAACCCTTTGAACAAGTTGTTCCCGGTCCCGAGTGCGCCGAATATCGATAAAAGGATTCATTGGCATCGCTCGTATCTGTGCGATACACCACACACACACACGCACACAGCCAGTATCTCACGGATACCTACGCGAATGGGAACACTGCGAGAAACAGGCGGCGGATTTCATATTTTTCCTCTCTCTCTCTCTCTCTCTTTCCCCTGGTTCTGGTGACGTCTGGCAACACCGGCAGCTCGTTTCGTGGTTCCAGCCAAGTTTTTTCACGGTTTCGCTTCCCTTTCCCTCTTCTTCTTCTTCTTCGTCGCCGTGTCGTGCGGGGGAGCGAGACGGCGACTGTTGCCGTCTCCTTCGTCTCCTCTTGTGGCCTCCTTCGCTGTCGCCACGGGCTGCGTCGGACGCTCCCCTCTCTCTCTCTCCCTCACTCACTCTATACCGCTCTCCCGTCTCGCTCCCTCCTCAGGCGATCGTGCCTTCTGTCCATTTAAGGATTCCCGTCGTCCGTGGGATCCCGATTCGCTCGAATTCCTCTTTTTATCCATCTCGCCTTTGATTTCGATTCTCTTTGCGTTTTATTCTGCTTGTCTCTTCGACATTGACTTTTATTTTGGGCTCTGTTTTTTGTTGATTTTTTGTGTTTTTTATTTTTTTTTTTACTTCAATTTAAATTTTATTTTTAACTCTCTGATTCATCTCGAACATCATTTCATTAAAGTGGTTTAATATATATTTTTTTATTTTTATTTTTTGTTTTTATTTTTTTGTTTTAATTTGTTCTGTTGTTTTTTTAATTTTACTATTTTTTTATAATTTTCAACTAGTTTCGGTTCCCACTCGATCCACGTCCTTCGCGTTTCGAGTCATTTTTAATTAAGTTGCTTGCTTCGAGGATCTTGTTTGGTTTTTGCGAAGTTCGCAGAATTTTTATATTTTTCTTAATCATCCAATACTTTTTTTTTGTCTTTTTTTATCATCCAATATTTTTTTTTTCTCTTTTTATCGCCCAATATTTTTTATTTTCACTTTCTCTATATCCAAATATTTTTTCATTTGTCTCTTTTTTTTTTTTTGATTTTGGGAATTTTTAGTGCCTACCCTTGTTGTTGTTGTTGCTTTGGCCAGACCCATCGAAACTGCTGACTTCGTCTGCGAGGAGGAATTCGCATATCTGGCGGCGACCGTGGGCCGGGCTCAGCCTACAAAGGACTCGAGCACACACACACATTAAGCACACAGATACAGGGCAAACACGGGCCGAATTCACATGTGGATGCCCTGTATCTACGGAAAACACACACATGTAGGTGTGTGTGTGTTGGGTCCGAATGCGGGACGGACGCCGGGATCGCATGGGCAGCAGTTTCAACAGGGGGCGGGCGTATCTCAAGGGGCCGAGGGTTGAGGGGTCGAATAAATTTTCAATCTGAAATCAAATATTTATTCCGAGTTAACGTGTCGCCGGGATTTGTGTCTTCGCATGCGGTCGACCCGGTATCCCTGAGATACTTCGGCCGATGCATTCGGATGCAAAATTTGCTGGGTGAAAGAGAGAGGGAGGGTGAATTTTTATTATGCCTAAGTGGGGCCTTCCTCGGAGATAATGTGACCTGAGATACCGAAACCATTAGGTACTGCATCCGTTAGATACTGTGTACCATCAGATACTGTAAACAATTATATACTACGTCCATGAGTTACTGCCCACCATGAGATACTGCTCGCCCCTGAGATCCTCTCGACTGAGTTTTTGATTGAATTTTCACAATTTTCCCCAACACTGGTCTCTAAATTAAAACTACATACGAAGTCGTCCGGTGAGAAACCAATTTAGATACTCCATCCGTCAGATAAACAAACCGAAAAGAGTGGGGGGATGACCAGAGGAAGGGAGGGGGAGCGGTTTCAGGACTAACTGGATTCTTCACTCCTCGACGGCAGCAACTTCTCGACTGCAAATTGGTTTTGCATCCGTTCGCTCGTCCTCTCTATCTGTCTTCTTCCCCCTTTCTTTCTATAACACTTCCTTTCTCTCTCTTTCCACCTCTTTCCCTCTCTCTCTCTCGCTCTATTCATCTCTGAGGAGCCTCTCGGTCTGTCCTTCCCTCCTTGATGTCTGTCCATCTGTCTGTCTATCGTTGTTTGTCATCAGGTCTCTCCGTCTCTTTCTCCTTTTCTTCTCTGTCTCTCGTTTGTCGTTTGTTCTCTCCTTCAGTCTTTCTGTCTGTCCGTCTGTCTGTCTATTTGTTTGTCAATGGCAAGCTCCACTTTTTGTTGTTGTTGTTATTATTGTTCTTGTTGTTGTTATATTGTTTACATGAAATCCATAACATATGCTCGTATCCTTGAGATACATTGTACAGCTTGTATTGTTGTCATTGTAGTTGTTGTTGTTGCTGTAGTTGTTGTTGTTGTTGCTGTTGTTGTTGTTTTTTGCACTTGTTCTCTTTGCTCTTGTTCTTCTTCTTGCCAAAGGTCTTTTTCTTATTGTTGTCGTTATTACTGTTTGTTGTTATTGTTGTTGTGGTTATTGTTATTGGTTTTGTTGTAGTTTTTGCTGTTGAACCTTTTGTTGTTGTTACTTTTGTTCTTGCCATTTCTATTGTTTTTGTTATTACTATTGTTTTTGTTGACTTTGTATTTACTGTTGTTATTTTTATTGTTGTTATTTTCAATGTTGTTATTTTCATTGTTATTTTCATTGTTGTTGTCATTGTTGTTTTTGTTGTAATTTTTATTGTTGTTGTCATTGACGTTGTTTACGCTGTCCGCGTGCTTCTTCTTGTCCTTTGCATTGTCGTCGAGGTTTGCAGCAATCGTTATTGTAGTCGTCGTCGTCGTCTCCATCGTCGTCGCCATTGTTCACTGCAACCCGATCCTCATGCTCGACACTTGCCTCCGTCTCGTTCCCCTTGGTCCCTTCAACCTCCACCTCCCTTAAACCAACCCCCTCCCCTCTCATCCTCCCCTCTGTCGACGTCGCACCACAAGTGGTTTCAGAGTGAACCCACCTCCTTGACACGTTCTGCAATTAAATGTTGAATCCGAAGTTCTTCACAGCGGCCTATTCAACAGCTACAACAACAACAACAACAATAGCAACAACAACAACAACAACACTCAGAGTAATAACATCAAGAATAACAGAACGAACACCATGAATAACAAGAACAACAACATGGAGAATAATAACAAAAACACCATGAATAACAACAACAAACCACCGTTTACAATAACAAATCCGATGGAGGCGCATCCACAAGATGCAGGGCGCACAACAAGTTGTTTCAGATGCTGCGCCGCGGTGTCTGCGGGATGAAAAGGGGGGCGGCCGGGAGAGGGAGGGACGGAGGGGGCGGGGCAGGAAGTGTGCTTAGCGACGGCGATGACTACGACGTAGGCGCGCACACACACACATACACTCACACAGACAGGTAAAAAACCGGGTGGGGGATGAGGGGGGGGGGGAAAAGGTGGCTGAGATACTTACTACGAGTATCTGCTAGATATGCAGATACTTAGGCGTATCTGCGACTGGAACTTGTTTCGCCGATCGAATGCGTCGTCGTCGTCGATCGGTTGCTGCCTCCGTCTCGTTCACTCGCGTTCTTTCTCTTTCTTTTCTCTCTCGGTCCCGCGGTGATCGAATGAATAAAATATTATCCGTCGGATACTTAGCGATGCACGAATCTCATTTGACTTTTGTCGGGTTTTCTTTGTTTTTTTTCTCTCTCTCTTTTTCTTTATTTTTCCTCTTGTTTAATTTAATTTTTTGTCACTCGGTTTGCACAATTTTTCATTTTATTTTATTTGAGTTTTTCTATCTGTTTCTCTCCCGCTTCGTATTTTAATTGATTTCTTATGCAAATTTCGTCGCTTTGTCTCCGGCCGTCGTTCGAGATTCTCGGCACGCACGCGTTCGCTCTGTCTCTTTCGCACTCTTCCCTCCGTCTCCCTCTTTCACTCTCTTCCAAGAGGAGTGTTTCTTCTATCTGAATGTCTGTCTGTCTCTCTGTCTTTCTGTTTGTCTCTCTGTCTATTGCTTTTAGCGACAGCGACAGCAGTGACAAAAACAACAACAATCGCAAGACGAAGGCGAAGCAGACGACGTTAAGAAGAAGAAGAAGCAGAAGCAGATGTCGACGGCGACGACGATGAGAAAAGTAAACAGAAGAAAAGCAAAACAAAAGCTTCACCGCACGATCGAATGAATCTGAGTCAGTCGCGACGACTCTCGTTGTGTCTCGCCGATACGCGATCCGTACCGTTCGCTTCGTGCCTTTTGCTGCGCTCGACCATGAGAAAGATACTTTTGTATCTCATCCGCCGTGCGCTGTATCCGAAAGTTTCCTCGATTGACTTCGCGACTTCGAAGTTCGCTCCTCGAAGCCAGGATCAGCCGAGGTCTGCGCTTCCTCTTCCCCGTTTCGACGGCAACTTGTGGTCTCAGTCTCTCTTTTTTTGTCTATTTCACTCTCTCTTTCGCGGTTCGTGTGTTGGCGGCTCCCCGCCCTCGCCCTGGGCCCGGCTCGAATTCAAATCTCGGCTTGGGCCAAACTGGTTTCGTCTGCGCTCGTCTCCCGAGCTTCGCGGAGTCCGACGTGTGCGTGGTCTCGTTGTTGTTCTTGTTGTTGCGTTCGTGTGCGACGTCGCGACGTGACGTGACGTGAGTGTGGCGTGGTGCGCGCTGTTGCCTGGGCCTCGTCCGACCCACCCGGAGACCGGTTCTGAACAAACTGACGGCCAAAGCCAAAGCGAGGTGGGTTTCGGCCCGAAGGCGCCCCAACGAACCCAATCGAACGGGGTCGAAACGAACCGAGTTCAACCGAACCGAGTCCGATCGAACCGAATCCCATCGACCCGAGTCGAGCCGATGGAGCAGCGTCGCACAGTGGGAAAAATTGCGGAAAAAATGATTTATTTTGTGTTCAAATTTATGTTTTTTATTTGTGTTTAGAAATGTTTTATTTAAAAAAAAAATTGGAAAAGTCTTCTTATGATTTAGTGGAGCAGTAAAAGACAATAAATTGTTCGCTCTCAAAACAAGTCATACTTTTAATTTTTTTAAAAAAAAAGTTATTACATACCATTTTAGTGTTTTAAAAAACACATTTATGTTAAAGAAAAATATATATTTTTTTGGTTTTTTTGATCAGTTACTAAAGTTTAGTGAATTCCAAACTGGAAATCTTAAATATATTAAATGAAAGACTCATTTAAAGTTTAAACAAAAATTCCGGTGCGAATCTTCCTTGAATAAATGCATATTTGCATATAAAATTAGGTGAAGAAAAATATAAAAACATTTTTTCATTTCATTTTTGAAATTAATTAATTAATTAAAAATGAAATCCTACGATAACTCCTTCTATTTTTTTTACATCTTTTGTATGGGATTTGACCACTGTGCGTCGTTCGTTTCGTGTCGAGCCCCGTCGGGTTCCATCGAACCTCGTTTGGTTGAATCGAACCTCGTTGAGCTCGATCGAACCTCCTGCGTTTGATCGAACCGAGGTGCGAGGTTCGAAGTCGACTGAAGCGGCCGCCAACGATGACGACAACGAAGGCGACGACTCTTCGTGGACAAATGCATTCGAGTTGTTGATGTTGTTGTTGTTTTTGTTTTTGTTGTTGCTGTTGTATTGGTTTTAGTTTCTTTTATATTGGTTCTTCTTCTTCTTCTTGTTGTTGTTGTTGGTTTGTTCTTGTTCTTATTACTATTTTTGTTGTTGTTCGTAGTTTTGTTGTTGTCGCCGACAAAATAAATTCGAAAACTTTCCGAACATTTTATTAAGCTGACTGTGCGACTGAGTGGGCAAGAGAGAGCGAGAGAGATGGGGGGAATGGGGGATGGTGAAGATCAAGAGAGAGAGGGGGAGAGAGAGAGAGGGGGAAAGAGAGAGAGAGAGAGAGACAAATGTTGATTGTATTCTAAATATATTACAGCTACGATTTCTTTGAGATACGACGACGACAAAGGTGGAAAATCTCCATCCGTCTGTCCGTCCGTCTGTCCGTCTGTCTGTGGCGAGAAATTCGAAGATACATATCTCACAGATGCGGAATGCTCAAATGACATCAGAGGTGAAAAGGTCTGAAGTTTCCGATCTGAATGCGTTTCGGAATCGAAATGCAATTGTGATGGAGATTTCGATGGAGACGAAACAAACTAATTGCTGTAGATACAACTGCGAGTCAACCCAAGCTCAAGCTGAGATACATCGACGACCTCACAGAGATACACGAGTCCCCGACACACGAAAGCCATTAATCAGAAAATTAATGGCGTCCGATTCATTGAGATTCAAACTTCATTCGGACACCATCTTCATTCAGATTCAATCTCACCGTTGAGATGCACTCATCATATAATCATCATTGAAATACAATCATCATTGAGATGCACTCATCATTGAGATGCACTCATCATTGAGATACACTCGTCGCTGAGATACAATACTCTCTCGGAGATACAACCGCACCTTTCAGATGCCCCCCTCCCCAGATACACTCGCCATCGCCAACCGATGCCTCGCATTGCGATTGATCGCCGTCAGCATTGTTCGAGATGCGAAATCGATGGATCTCGACTCGCGGTCGACGTTGGCGACGACGAGAACGATGATGTTGACGACGATGCTGACGCCGACGTCGGCAGAGGCGGGAGACGTGCCCGAGTGACGCCCACAGTGAGTTGATGACGAGACTTCGTGGCATCCGCTAATTAGGGATCAGAAAGAGAGCGAGAAACAAGGACGAAATGACAGACAGAGGGAGAGATGAGTGGATGAGGGAGACGTGTGAGAGAGATGAGTGAGAGAGACAAATGAAAGTGAAAGGCCGACGACAGAGACGGAGCGAGTCCTCTGTCCCCCTCGCTCCGGCGCTCCCCATCCTCGAATTGAACCCATCGCCTCCAAAGTGAACCCGATCCTCGCCCAAGGCTGGGGACAAATTGAAGTTAATGCGTTTCTAATACGAAGCAACGCGGCCGTGGCGTTGCCGGACCACTGCTAATCGCCCCCATAAACAGGGTTTTCGGCCCAATCGACCACCCGAATTTGCATCCCGTCGGCCGGATCCGGTCTTCGAGGATTCGCTTCCGTCGTCCTTCGGAGTATTTTTTTGGTCTTGGTGGAATTTCTTTTTGCCATTTTCTTTCTTTGTCTCTCTCTCTCTATCTCTTCGTCATTCTTCTTTTCTTCTCCTTGTGTTTCTTCTTTTCCTATTATTCTTCTCTTTTTCTTCTTATTCTGTTTCCATTTCATCGTTAGCATAGTTTTCTCGCTTCCCTTTCATTTTCTGACTCTCTCTTGCGATTCTCATTAGGCCAGAAGGAGACGAGAGGAGAGCGAAAGCACTCGACTTCGTCCCTTCTCGCTCACTCCAATTGGCTTTCGTTATCTGCTTCGTCCTTGGTCATTTGACCGCCGTCGTTTGTCCTCTTCTTAACGGGAGTCTGTTCCTCTGTTATGCTTTCTGTCCTTCTCTAATTCCTCTTCTGTCCCTTTCTGACATCTCTTTTGTCCCTCTCTGACTCCTCTTCTGTCCCTTTCTGACTCCTCTTCTGTCCCTCTCTGACGCCTCTTCTGTCCCTTTCTGATCCTTCTTCTACCTTGTCGTCCGTATTTCTCTCGATAGCCTCTTCTTCTCCTTCGTCTCAAGCTTCCTCCTTCTCTTCCTCATTCTCTTTCTCTGCGATCAGATCCTCCCGCCTCCCCTGCCACGCCCCCTCCCGGCTGCAGCAGAACTAATTAGTTTGAGTTTCGTCGAAATTTCGAATTTCGTCGAATGCTCGACGACACAAAGACGACGTCTTCGTCTCAGTCGTCGGCGTCGTCGTCTTCGTGGAGCTAATTTTCCACATGACTGCGATTCGACTGATTCGACTGCTGCATTTGTTGCTGCTGCTGCTTGCAACGGAGGGACGGACAGACGAAGGAACAGACGGACGGACAGACAGCAACAAAGCCAGACAGACGACGCTGCTTCCGTCTCATTCCCAGCCTCGTCGGCGTCTTCGGAGGTCGACGGAGGAGCGCGATCTTTGATTCATGTGCTCCGGACGGACGCACGATGGCTCGAAGCGACCTCCCTCAACTTCTTCTCCCTCTTCCCCCCTCTCGCTCTCTCCATCAACCCCCTTCACCCTCTCCATCCGACGGTAGTTGGAGCAATTCATTAGGCGAATTTGCCGCCGACGGAAAGCAAACTGCAATAACTACGACAACAATAACAACAACAACAACATGAACAACAACAGCAATTACAATCAAAACATTGTTACAGCAGGAATAACATTCGAAACAGTAATAACAACAACAACAACACCGATACCATCGCCTTCATCATCGCCGTCGTCGTCGGCGGCGGTCGAAGCCCCAGCCGAAGCGTTGCCACCCGATAATTGGGGAAACTATTTCCCATGCAAATGCGATAAATGGATAAGCCATAATAGAAAGGAAGGAGGGGGGCGAGGAGCGAGCGAGAGAGAAAACCTTGTGAAAGTGTCAGAGGAGAAAAAAGAATCGCGATGAGAAAAAATGAATGCATTTTTCACAAACACTGAAATCGAACAAGTTTTTCTTAGTGAAAAAATATTTGAAAATTCATTTAGTGAATCTTTCTCTTCATTACCGAGTTCTCCTGGAAATTTCTTTTGGCCTTCGGTTTGTGTGGCTTTTTCTCTCAGTGTATCAGGTTCCCTGAATGGTTTCCTTGGTGAAAGGCGGACAAACGCTCAGATGTCTGCCGTCAGTCAGTCGGGGGCCCTTCGGTTGGCCCCTCAGGGGAGGCGGGGGGCGTGTCTGCGTATTAAAATAGTCACAATTCTCGGTTCTCATTTTTCCACTCGCTCCTCGTCCACCCCCTCCTTCGATTTGGTCTCGTCCCACCTTCGCTTCCCCCCGATTTCTCCCGCCCTCCTGGTTTTCGAGTTATTTTCGCCTGCGTTCGGAAATTATTCGGTGCTTGGCGACTAAAATATCTGCCACACAGACAGAGAGACAGACAGAAAGACAGGCAGAAAGACAGATAGAATGAATGAATGGATTATTTTCTGCCCCCTGAAGGAAATTCCGATACTTCACGCGTTCGCTTGGAATGAACTATTTTTTCATTATCGTGATTTCTTACTTTCAATGAAACATTTTTCCAAAAACCCCGAATCCCCGAAATCCCGGACGGACTGCGAGCGTCTGGCAACCCTGGTCGCGATTTGCCTGCGCTCATTCTGATTTATGGGCGACCGCGACGACTGCAGGGCGGGCAAATATTTTATGAAGTGGCAACGCCGGCGCATGTGTGGAAATGGCTTAATGTGGCCGGGAGCTACGCACGGCGTTGCCACCCTGCGTAATTAGCTCCACCGCAGCAGGAGGAGGGCAGAATGAAAAGAAGGGAAAATAGAGAATAAAATGAAAAAGAGAGGAAAATGGAAAAACTCTCAAAAATTCGGGTGAAAGGATTTGCAGCAAATGCCGAACGAATTGTGGAAATGCGAAGCTGCCAGAACCGGGATCCGTCAGCGGCCAATAAATCCCAAGAGGTCCTTTCGTCCCCCCCCGCAACCCCCTGCCCATCGCTTCCGGTGGAGTGGATTTGGACAAACCCGGCGCTTCTGTGGCTTCCGGCTGCTGCTGCCGGAGTTTGAGCCAAGTTCTCGGGAATTTTCAGCGAGCGCACTTTGTCAGCTTCTTCGCTTCGTCTGCAACTATTTCGCCCTCTTCTTCTTCTTCGCCTTCGTCATCATCACTTTCTTCCTTCTCCTTTTGTTCTTCTTGCTTGGGGATCCATTTCTCGTTGTTATTGTTTTCGCTAATGTTGTTTGTTGTTTTCGCCAGGAAGTTCGCCGCACGTGGCGTCTTCTGTCCATGTGACTGGGCACGCTAGTGTGTTGGTGAGTGACTGCGAGTGTGTGTGTGTTGGTGAGTCTCTCTGTGTATGTGTTTGTGTGATTTATGGTTCGTTAGCTCGCCAACAGCACATGTTCGTCTGAGCTTTCGACTTCCAACACGTCCTGACGGGGGTTTTCTTATTAAATCCAACAACATTGACAATATCAATGACAACAACAACCCCAATCACAATAACGACAACAATAACAATCACAATAATGACAACAACAAGAATCACAACAACACCAATAACAACATTAATACCTTCAAGAACAACTATTAAACTAGTTGCTAGGGCGATAGAACAGGAAGAAGAAATTCTAATGCGCGAACCGGAGTCAAATTGCTGAGCTGCATTATTGATGGGGGGGGGAGAAAGTGAATAATTACGGCCATCTTGAGGGGAGGGGGAAACTGGTGTATTTCGGATGAAGTGGAATTAAAAGTCCCTTCGCGGCGTTGCCACATGGGGTGAAGAGAGAGAGAGAGAGTAAGAGAGAGGGTGGCGTTGGAAAATATTTCAAAAACAAAAGCAAGAAGAAGGAACTCCTCTCGCCCAAGACCGAGGGTTTCTCGTTCGGGGTCGAGTGCGATGTTTGCCCTCTTCTTCCTTTTCCTCTTCTTCATTTTCCTCTTCTTCTTCCTCCTCCTCCTCTTCTCTTCTCTTTCGCCTCTTCCACTTCTTCTTCACCCTTACGTGACCCGGCTCGTCCTGGCGTGTCCTTTGGATTCCTGACCTGCCGTGACGCGTTCCAACGTGTCGATGTTTGCGCCCGCGTTGACGCTCGGTTTGGCGCGCAGCGGTCACGTGGTCACGACATCGGCCCCAACTCCAACCCGGCCCGAAGCGTGTCCGAGCGTGCTTCGGAGGCGATGACGTGTCGGGGGGCGGGAGGCGGGCAGGAAGTGGGTATAGTCAGGAGTCGCAGGTCAGGGCGACGTCGGCGTCAGAGTTAAACGAAGAAACCAGGGCTGACAAAAGGCGAGCTCACGAAGATGGCTGGAGATGGATGGGGTGAGAGGAATGGTGAGGAGAAAGAGGAGAGAAAGGCGGAAGGATAAGGAATAAATTTCCACGTTTAATCACAGAGAAAATATTAGCAAGTTTTTCACTGTTCTCCTCGAGAGAAATGCGATAGTGGACACACACACATACACACACACACATTCACACGCACGGTGGGGAGAGTGGGAGGGGGGGAAAAGAATGAAATATGAAAAAAATAAAAATCCCTCCCTCGGTCGACACAATTTTGACGGGTGACTCAGCCGACAGCGGGCGGCCGCGTGAGTTTTCCGAAGATTTTCTGCGTTTCTCCGAGTTCGTCATCCGTTGTCATTTTTTCTTCTCGCTTCTCTCTGGATTTCTATTTTCGCCCTCTCTTGGATTTTTCTTTAGAAGTTGAATTTATTGCTTTCATTTGTATTTTCCTTCCTTGTTGTTGGCTTGCGATTAATAATATATTGAGTTGGGAATATAAAAAAAACATGTTTATTTATATAAATAAAAAACGCGATTTATATTAAAAATATATTAATTTTTCACTTCTCCAGTACAGTACACTTAGGTCAATCAACCCTTCTTTTTTAACATTGTCTACTCTAAAACACAAAAGTCCTTCAATTGCAAAAAAACTTTTATTTAGGTTGGAAACCCATTTTGTTTTCTGTAGACTTACTTTTTGTATAGTTTTAATTTATGAACAATAAAAACGCTTTAAACAACTATTTTGGTCCTAAAACAATGATAAACTTCAACAATCTGATAAGCATAACCACTCGCGGTTTTAATTAGTTCACGTTATCCCAAGTGTACTGTATTTTATGTTTTCAAATATTACTCTAAAACAAATTCTCGTCCGTATTTTGTTCGTACTGTACATAAAAGTTGATGCTGCTTCCAGTGGTCTTCAAACTATAGAAATTTTCAAATGTTCAGTTTGGTTCATACTGCTTTAATGGATTTCAAACTGTTTTTGTAGCGATTTTTAAACTGCAGTGCTTCTCATATTTTCCTCAGTTCTAGTTTGCTCCGTACAGGACGCTTCCAGTGACTCTTAAACCGCTCACACTCCGAAGCAGCGACGAAAATTTGTTCGCTCCAACAGCAGAATGATTGCCTACTTTGAGGCTCAATTCTCTCAGCTGCTCTACAATGAAAAAAATTCAGGGGACCGGAGGAGACGATCTCGCTTCCTCCCTACTACTGTTATCGAGGCCAGTTAATTTTTATTTCCCATTGTAAAATATTGCTAGTTGAATTAACACCTCGGCGCCAGAGGTTAAATAAACTGGGAATCGGAGTCCTCGAGCATCCAATCAAATTTTGCAACGAGCTCCAATTTCGATCGAATCGAAATCTGATGACGCTTGTCCAACACAGTTTCTCGTTCCAACTGCAACTAAGCCTAAGTGAGAATTTGTGTAAACTTCTTCGGAGGCCGTTGGAGCAGGCGTCGTCAACAGGTGGATGCCGCGATCCCCCGAGGAGTTGAGTTGGAAACGGGAGGAGGAGAAGTTATCCTGTTATTTGCCGGCATTTGTAGACGACGATAACCTCGAGCTGTTGCTGGCCATGTCCGACCGTGGTCCGAACAGACGTTTCTAATCTCGCACTCGGTTGAAAACTTAATTCGTCTTCGGTGCTTCGGCTTCGGGCTATCTCCTGCTCCAGAGAAGATAGAGTGAAGGATTTATCGCTCGCCGCGTTCTGTCAGGACGATAAGAGGAAAACGAGAGAGAGAGAGATCGAGACCGCGACTAAGAAGAGGAAGAAGAAAGTGTTGCACTGGGTCAACGATTCGATCTCTCCGTTCTTCGTCCCTCTTTCTGGCTGCTCCAACAATTCGTTGTAGTCCAGAATTTCGTTATCTTTCCTTCTGAGGAGTTTGCTTGAGGAATTCTTCCTGAGATAGCATTGAGTAAGAAGGGAGCTCCAGGAGAGTGAATAAACGAGGAATAAACAAGCGGAATGAATGTTTTATTTGCCCTCGGCCATAAACGGTGTCGACCAAGCGCCGGCGTGAGACGCTAATCTAATCGCGATCGGGGAGAAGGAGGGGTTGCGAACCACCCTCGAGACGCCTCCGACTGGGGTCAAATCGTGGGAGCGGTCGCCGAAAGCTCCGGTGATTCATCCCCACCCTTCAGTCTATCTCTTGGCCACACTCTCGCTCTCCCTCTCTCTCTCTCGCTCCCCGAAGAGGAGGCCGAAAGCTCTTTAATCTTGATCCAATCGAGGGGAGACTTCGCGATTCCTATTTTGTTGGTGTTGTTCTTGTTGTTGGCCGGGCTTAATCGAAAATTATCAACGCCGTGCAACGGGCTGATAAAACGCGGCCCGAATTCCCATCGATTTCGGCGTTTGTTTGGCGCCCTCCCCGCCAGTCACCGTCGGAGCCGCGCGGACAGCGGACGTGTCAGCCAACCGCTATATTGTGTGTGTTTGTGAGAGTGTGTGTGTGTGAAAGCGGGAAGATGGATCGCTTCGGCACTCGCTACGACAAGTACACGAAGGTCTGGAGCGGGCCGAAGGAGTCGCGCTTCTTCGACGTCGACTGCTCCATCGGCAAGATCCTGTTCGCCTTCATGCGCAACAACCCGACGAACATCTGCCAGGTGGGTGCCACGCCCACCGCCCCCTCTCGCTCTTAGACTAACGCCTTGTTGCTCTTGCCAGATTTCAGACGCCGACGGCACGGCCCTCACCAACGGCGAGGCCATCGCCTTCGCCATCCGCATCGCGCAGCACCTGAAGGCGATGGGTCTGAAGCACGACGACATCGTCGGCATCGTCGGGGCCAACACGACCTACCTGATGCCCCTCGTGCTCGGCTGCCTCCTGAACTGCACCCCCTTCCACGCCGTCAACCCCCACAGCGACGAAGGTTCGATCGATTCTTTGCTTCATCACAGAACCCCATCATCCGTCTCGCTCTCTCTCCCGCAGCCACGGTGAAGCACCTGTTCGGCGTCACCCGCCCCAAGCTGATCTTCTGCGACGGCAGCGCCTACGCCAACGTCAGCGCCAGCGCCAAGATGCTCAAGGCGAAGGTCTACACGCTGAAATACCATCGGCCCGACCTGCCCAAGGTGGAGGACCTCCTGGAGCCCACGAAGACCGAGCACTACTTTATGTGAGTTTCGTCAAAGAGAAGTCAAAGGTGGTTCCTAACTTGAGTCCCGTTTCTTCGACAGCCCCGAGACCCTGGGCGGCCTGGGCGGCGACCAGACCGTGGCCGTGCTCTGCACCTCGGGCACCACGGGCATGCCGAAGCCCGTCTGCATCTCGAACGCCGCCTGCCTCTTCGACTTCGGGTGAGTTCCGCCCCCCTCTCTCGATCTCTGACCAACCACTAATCGACTCCTCTCCCAGCTTCGTCACCGGGCAGGACGTGCTGCTGTCCTTCGGCACCGTCGACTGGTCCTCGGGCCTGTTCAACCTGCTCTTCAGCTGCGGCCACGGCGCCACTCGCATCATCACCGACCGGCCCTTCTCGCCCGCCTACCTGGCCGAGCTGCTGGCCAAGTACCGCGTGACCATCCTGACCCTGGCCCCCCAGCACGTGGCCGCCCTGGTCAAGAGCTCGGCCGTGACTCGCGAGTCGTTGGCCAGCGTTCGCTTCCTCAGCATCGGCGGCGGCAACTGCTACGTGCCGACGCTGCTGGCCATGCAGCGGCTGCTGACGACGGGCTGCGTCTCGCACGGCTACGCGCTCACCGAGTGCGGGGGCGTGGCCGCGAACATGGGCGTGGAGCGGCCCGCCTCCGTGGGTCGCCTGGTGCCGGGCGTCCGCGTCAAGGTGCTGGACGAGGCCGGCCACAGCCTGGGCCCGAACGAGACCGGCGAGATCCTGGTGCACACGGGCCGCCACTGGAGCGGCTACTACGGCAACCCGCACGAGTCGAAGCGCATGCGCGACTACCAGGGCTGGTTCCACACCGGCGACCTGGGCTACTTCGACGGCGAGAGCCACCTGTACGTGGTGGACCGCAAGCGCGACGTGCTCACCTTCCACGGGCTCGACTACTGGCCGCACGAGATCGAGGCCGTCGTCGCCGAGCTGCCCGACGTGCTCGAGGTCTGCGTGTTCGGCCTCTGGAACGAGGTGGACGGCGACGCGGCCGCCGCGGCCGTGGTCAAGGTCGCCGGCAGCCGCCTCTCCGAGCAGGACGTCGCCGAGCACGTGGCCCGCCGCCTGGTGGCCGAGCACAAGCACCTGCACTGCGGCGTCTTCTTCGTCGCGGCGCTGCCCAAGACCGGCAGCGGGAAGGTGGTGCGCGAGCGGGCGCGCGACCTGGCCCTGGGAAAGAAGTGGGTCGTCCAGAGGAACTCGAACGGAAACGGAGTTGGCCGCCTCAGCCTGTAATCGTTGGCCGGTAGTCGTAGATTTTAAGCATTAGTTGTAGTTGGATCGTCTCAATTGAATTGAATAAATGTTCCCTTGACCACACTCGGCCGTCTGACCTTCGATACGATATCGCCTTGTTTGGCCCTCTCTGCGTTATCTTTCATTCTAGCTCGCGACATATTTTCTCTCTTCTCTCAAGCTCTCTCTGAAAGTTATTTGTTATCTTCGAGTAATCGAATATAGGGGAATATTTATAGCATGAGAGAATAAAATACCTATCACCAATACTTTTCAGTCTGGCTCGCGGTTGTGGAGTTCATAAATTGGAATCTTTTGACTTCAATATTCCAGTTCAATAGGAATAATAATCAATAATGGAAGGAGAGAGGAATTTAATGGAAATAAAATAAATGAGGAGGAGGTTGATGGAAATCCTCAACATGACGAAAGGCAAAAAAGGCTCAAATTAGGATCGACTCAAGTCCAAGCTGGAGGCAGAAGTGAGAATGAGGGATCTTCCTTTACATCCTCCTTTTATTCGAGTAGTAAATGAACAATTTGCTTTGACCACGACATTGTATGGAAGATTTTCCTTGACGGGACTCCGCATGAGACCGACCCGAGGGGAATCGATCAGAGGGGGGTAGGGTGAAAGGGGGTCAGGGAAGGGGTCTCGCTGTCTTCCTGCTCGTGGCGTTTGTCATCGGGGCACCAGCAGCAGCTCGCGTTCTCGCACCTCGTTTATTTCCGCCCACAAGAGGCCGCAGACTCTATGATGATCTAATCCAGTTCCTGCAATAGTGATATTTTGTTGTTGTAGATGTTGTTGTTGTTGTTCTTGTTATTCTTCTTGTTATTGTTCTTGTTTTATTAGTTGTTTATCGTTTTTGTTTTCCACATGGCAGCCTTGGCCCCGTCGCTGGATCCTGCTGTGCCTATTGCATATGATTCGAAGATGATGTTCGCACGATCTTCCGTCATCTCGGCTAGCTCCAAGGAAAAGATGGGTCGAGTGAGGGAGAGAGAGAGAGAGAGAGATAGATGAAGACGAGTCGAGGTGGAAATCAATTTCCCCACGCTCTGGCTGTGATCGCTCCAGATGAAGGCCATAAATAAGTCAGCCGCTTTATTGGGCCACGAGCGAACGTGACCGGCCTCCAACCGAGAGAACCTCGGGACGATTGAGTTCCGGATGGAGTTTTGGGGTTGTAGATGGAATTGAGAAGGCGGTGGCCAAAGAAGTCTCTTCTCCTCTTCTCCAACTGGTCAATTAAGAGTCGAGAATTGTGCGACAAAGGTCAAAGCAGAGAGATCAATCAAAAGGCTGAAGGATGGCGTCATCGTGGATCGCACTTCGCTCCCTCCCCTATCTGTCTCTCCCTCCCTCTCTGCGGCTGCGACAAATTGAACCAGCAGATGCGGAGCGGGGCGGGGTTGCTTCGATTATCGGCGCGATCGATCAAAATCTCGGCTGCATCGACGGCTGGTCCGAGGAGGAGGAGGAGGAGGAGGACCTCGAACAATGCCCGCGACACTCGCTCAGCGCGGACGGCATCTGATAAGGACCTCAATTAATGTCGCTTGGTGCAGGGCAGGACACGGGGGATGGGGGCGGACAAAGTGCAGTCTCGGGCCGCGGTCTCGTCGTAATCTGATTAACTCCGGCTTCTTGCAAATCCGACCACTTCAAAGAGCTCGTCTCGCTAACTGGCCACCGAGGGCTTCTCTCGATGCTCCTCCGAGGACGACGACAGCAGTTGGCTGCGATGGCGTCTGGCGATAAGCTCTGTCAATCCAATTATCGCAGGCCCCCGACCCTGGACCGCCCCCGGCCCTTGTCATCGGCTGACTTTCGGGCCTCCGTCTCTCGATGGTCGATGGTGCTTTTTTCGGTCCCATTTCGTTGTCTTCTTTTGATTGATTTCGATTTCGCAGGTTTCCCTTTCACGCGTCCCTCGGCGTCCGAATATGGAATTTACTTTAAGCAGCTTTGAAGGGCCTGCACTCGGGGTCATCGACTCCTGGCCCATGATGCAACATCGCGACCATGCGCCAAGAACCAGTCGGACCTGAGTCTGAGTCGAGTCTTCCCATTAATGGGTCTGGTCAATGGAAAGTGAGTTATCGGATGTCATGCGGGAGGTCTCCTCGAGACCTGAGACACGTCGGCGCAAGAACCTTCTGGGAGGGGTTTCTTCCTCATTTTCCGTCCTTTTCCGGTGCTCCCGACACGCAAGCGATCCTCGTGGTTCCATTTCGAGATATCGGCCGATCGTTTGCTCTCGCAAATAGTTGCCGATTGCAAATGGGACGTCGCGTGACCGGCTCCAGTGGACGAGGCAACAACAACAACGATAACTGGCTGCCGTCGAAGTCGCGTCCGCGTGCGTGGAAAAGTGTCAAGGGGAATTTCGCCGAGGGTCGGAGGGGCTCCGGGGGAGTCGGCGAGTGGCCGCTAGCCGAATGTTAGAATGTCCGCCGATAGATAGCCGCGAATGGCCGACAAGCGGCGCGTCGATAAATGACAATTCGACATGGAAAACTAATTTATTCCGCATGATATTCTCGCCGTCTCGAGTGAGAAGGGGCAGGGGCGGAGGGGGGCAGGAAGACGATCTCAATACGCGGCGACGTCATCGTTGTTTACGTCGCCAACCGGCTACGAGGAGTCGTCGCGAACCAGTTTCCGTGACCCGCTGAACCCGGGAAATTCCAGGAAATATCGATAGTCGATAGTCGGAAGCTAAAAATAGCCTCAAACAATTGAATTTATGGAACCTCGAGGGACCCCTTTCGTGCCCTATCATCTGTCCAACCTCCTCCTCCTCCATCCCCGGGAAGCCACTCAATTAGTCCCTTCAAATATCTACATAAATACATGTGTTGTTTCGAAGGCCCTTGAGTTTGACATTGAACTCGACGGCCCGACGGATGCTGCGTCCTTCGCGGCAACAATGTCAAGATCACGATCACAGGCTCGGGACAGACGTCTATCCCCAAGCATTAATGAATTCCGATTGAATCAAGATCCGGATTCTGATTGTTCGCCGCTCAAGTGGGATTTAATTGAAGCAAAATGCCTCCGGGAGCCGCGAGGAGTCTCCCAGATATGCCGAAACCCATTAGGAGGAGGCTGCCAAGTGACACTCGCAGGATCGGGTTTCAAATCCACTTCAAAACAAACCCCGAAATAACAACAAGATCACGACCGACCCGCCGTCAATGTCATGATCAAGATCACCCTCAGCATGGTCCTCAAGAGCCCGAGCCTCGTCTTCGTCTCTCTCTCTCTCTCTCTATCTCTCTCTTGTGGTCCCGACCATCCCTCGCTCGTCCATCTGTCATCGTCATCGGGTTGCGATCCAGCGTTCACGATCATTTATGAACATCATCGTCAACGTCGCCAAAGTGTTCCCACAAATCACCGGCAGTTGCCGATCCAGCTTATAATTATGCCGACCCAGACATTATTAAGTTATCAGCGCCCGCGCGATCCCTTTATTAGACGATCGTGTTCCTCGCACACCGTCGCCCCCGCCTCCTCTCTCTCTCGCTTCTCTTCTTGTACTTGTTCCCCACCTCCTCCTCGAGGCTTCCTTGTCGAGGTGATCGTCGTCGTCGCCTGTTGCTGCCGGGGAAAGGGTGCCCTCGTCGTCGTCCCCTCTCTTTCACTCTCTCTGTGAGTGATCTCACCCTCTCTCTCTCTTCCTCTGTCTAACGCAACATCGGATCCCGCATCTCGTGCCATCCTTGTGCGATCAATAATTCATTCATTGATCACTATTGTCGACGTTGTTGGTGCTCTTGTTGTTGCTCTCGTTGTTGTTGTTGTGTACGTCGCCTCATCATCACCGATCGATGGTTCTTCTTATGGGTGTTGTACTCTCGTTGTTGTTGTTATTGCTATTGTTGTTGTTGTTGCCCTTCTCCGCTCAAAAGAACGCTCGCGGCCGGATGTAAGGTGTCAAAACAAGCGGCACGTTTTCATGCCCTGTCGATTCGTCGGAATTTTACACGAAAATTTATGTGCGCCTCTCGCCTTCGCCTTCGCCACGACCCGTGCCCCGCCCCTTCACCTCTGCCCCGTCCCGCCCCCGGCACACTTCGGCCGTCGCGTGCACCGCAATCGCTGCTGACGCCATCGGTGCGTGGCGCATGCGTCGTTCGTTCGTTCGATCGTTGGTTCGTCGGGGTCCTGGCGTCGCCCCCACGGACCGACCGCGCAGCTGCGGTCGAGGGGGGCGGCCTCACAAGGGACGGGGTCGCGGAGGCTCGTGTGGAAAGCGGGCTCCATGGGTTCAAAATAGAAACATTAAATTACAGAACAACAACGTATCGAACGCGATCGATTAGGACGATCGATTCGAACGTGGTTTGGACCGATTTTCTCTCTCCCTCTCTCGATGGCTCTTCTCCTGCGGTTGGGGAGTGAAAAGTGAATCTGGTCGATGGAGAATTTCAGCTGAATTCCTTCTCTACTCTCTCCTTCGCTCCTTTCTACTTTCCATCCTCCACCTCTTGTCGTATAAGTCCAGGAAGTGTTCGGAGCCGGCGTCAACCCGAGAAATTTGCATAATTACCACGAGGAGTGGAGCGGGGAGGGGGAGGGGGTGGAGTGCGATAAATTAAACAAAATAAAGGCTCGTAAAAATAAAATTAATAATAATAATAATAGTAATGATGATAACGAGAACAAGATCAACAACGAAATAAAACAACCAGAAATTAATCGCATATCAAGGCAACGGTGTCAAGATGATAAGTGTACCACGATTACCGCGTAAATTATAGGCTTGGGGCATGAATCAGTTACAGCAACAACTACTACTACAACAACAACAACAATAGCAACAACAACAACATACATCAACTGCAGGAACATCACTAAAAATAAGTGAAAACAAACAGCAGCCGCGATCGTCGATCGTTGGTCTTCGGTCTTCGATCGACGCGAGCGCCTGCGCCAACGAATTATGTCTTCATAAAGGGACCCACTGCAAGGGACCCCGCCACGCCCTCTTCCCCGCCGCCCTTCGCACTCTCCGCGTGTAGTTGTAATTGCAGTTGTTGCAGGCCCACAAATGAAGATGCTGCAGCTCGTCTTCTGCAAGTATTTGCCTCGTTTTCTCTCCTCACGATCGATCGATCGATCGATCGATCGATCGGAAGATCGATGTGGTGTAGGTTGTAGTTGTTGTTGTCGGTGTTCGTCCTCTCGTTGTAAGCGGAAGTACATGAGGGGGCGTGGGGCGGGAGGGCGTTGGTACCACGAAAAGGTGTTGCCGTCGCCACCATCCCCATTAGATCGTTGCTAGATCTCGGCTCGTCGATCGCGAACCGTCGATCGTGGCCCGAAGCGTTGGCAACACACACAAAAACACACTGTTAACGACCGTTGGGTTGAGTTGGGTTGTTGTTGTTGGTTTTATCAGCCACATTCATCGGCCACTTAAGTGATCGACATGCGTCTTGGAAAATCGAACCCCGCCACGATCGCTAGTTGTTCGCGAGGTTCCGCTGTTAATTCGATCGTTGTCTTTGTTGCTTTATCGAGAGTCGTTGTTGTTGTTGTTGGTGGGGGCCGGAGGGGCGTTGTCAATGTGCGAAAACCGCCTTCGAGTTTAACAAGCGCGATCGGCGCTCATTTATCGACCTCTCGCCGGAAAGGATGCCATGAATCAGCCGACAAATTGACTTAGAACACAATTGGATACAATATTTCAGAGCTATTCTCGGATGGGCCACGGATCGCAAATAATCACCGCGATACCGTCGATAACCGATGGCTTTATAATCGAGTGTTCTGATCGATTCACTCTGTGATCAATTTAGACTATGATTAATTCTGTTGATGATCAATTCAGCCGAATATCAATTCAGCCTGTGATTGATTCAGTCCATGATCGATTCTGTCTATTATCGGTCCTTGAGATGAGGAAAATCGCGTTCGATGAAATCGATCCTAAAATAGCAAAAGGGACGAATGAGTCTTAGTGGAGATCGATTTATACTAACCCTTCAGATCACTCTTTCGCCCACCTTGGAGGTTCCTTCAGCCATGTGCCAGATTGGAATTGAGAACCTCGGTCGAGGTCTGACTTCGCATTTGGTTCCCTCCGACCTGCGACTCGTTCAGCTCCACCCACTCGCCCCACCTGGCGCTCCCCCGACTCGGAAAATGGCGCCAGCCGACTGCGCCATTTGTCAGAGCCGTTGAAACCGAATGCTTCTGACATTTGGCGGCATTCGTTGGACGCAGACGACGGACGGCCCAGACGTCAAAATGTCAACGGGGCCGCGAGTGACGGCGGCGTCTGCGCTGTGATCATAAATTAAGCCCGAGCTCGGGTTGGGCCCGTGTCTGGCGTTGCCACCAGATAATGAATTATTATCTCCGCTTTTATTCTCTATTTAATTATAATTCGGTCTTAAAGATCGCTAATAAGCGCAATTAATCGCAAGCCTACGCTTTCTACGTCGAGTCTCTCTTGTTCTTGTGGCTGTAACGTGGCGTTGACAGGTGGTAGCTGTCAGAGAACTGTCAAACATTCACATTCCCGCCCCCGACGTCGCGCAGGAACAGCCAATCGAAGCGGAAAAATTATGGAAATCTCTTGCTCCAACTTGGCTTGGCGAAGCCGGGCGAAGAACGATAAATTGCGATTTGATTGCGGAATAACGGGTGGGTCTGGCTCGGGAACAGAATGTGTCGCGAACTCTGAAGATGGACATGTCAAGAATCACACACCCCATTCGAGACCTTGTTGTCTGGATCCTCCTACTGATGGCCATGAAATTCTATTCGATCTCCTTCCTTCACTCGTCACAAGCTAGATCTTCATACTTCACTCCACTGCACTCCAATTGATGACCATGAAGTAATTAACCTGAATTTAATTTTGAATACTTTTCGTACTCATCGTAGAAGATCATTAAAATACCTCTTTCGTATAATGCCAATGGGGCAAACTGTTCGAGACCTTGTTTTGTCTATCCTCCAATTGAATTGATTCTTCCCTTCACGTCGATTCCTTCATGCTTCGATTTCAATCAATTTCTCTCTGAAGGGGTCTTAAAGAGATATTTTCATGACCATGAAGTTATTAACCCGAATTTAATTTTTAATTTTGTACTCTTCGTAGATCATAAAAATATCTCATTTAAATAATTCCAATGATCTGATGAAGAATCTTTGGATAACCAATTTCATTGTTCAGACACCGACCACCAAATTGTCTGATCTCGACACGATCACCGTGAACCCTTCACACTCCGCCTCTTCGTCGATGGAGCACATCCAAGTCCTTCATGGGTCCCTGGAGTTCTGAACCGATGCGGAAAATCGCTCGGGTCCCCAATTGGTGCCGGGTAGCTTTGACCCAAATTCCCCCACTGCATGCTCCATTAGGAAGCCAAATGAGGGTGCGCAGGGAGGGGGAACGAGGAGTCCCCCCCCCCCGACACACGCACACAACGAGGGCTCTGCAAACGGAGCATGAAACACACACACGGCCAATGATCGCTGCTGTCAACCGGGCCGCTCCAGGGGGGGAGGGCGGATGGCGGAAGTGTTGAAAAGCGTGGATCATTAATCCCGAGATCCTCGTTTGCAACATTTTCACGACGGCGGGGATCGGGTGCCCGAGCCGTCGGAACCCCCCGAAGAGATGTCTCGGGAGCAGCGTCTGGGACACACTTAGATTAGAGAAGCTGTCAAAGAGGTTGTCAGCAATCAGTCAGATCGGCGCAACAACAACTGTCTCGGCAACATCGCAAACAACAACAACAACAACACGAACAACTCCACCACTTCCTGCGCCCCCCGTCGTCCGCCACTCGAAGACCGGGAACGCGAACAGATGCGAGTTCGAGTTCTGTCGATTGAAGGAACGAGAGGAGGAGGAGGAGAACAACAAAAACGAATGCCTCGAATGAGGCAACAACTAGGATCACCGATCGACGATCGACAGCGACGTGTGTCTGGCGCTCGATGGCAGCCGAGAGACATGACATGTGTAGAACAGGAGCGACAACAACACGGGAGCATCGGACGGTGATGAAGAGGTGGGAAATAGAAACAGATCGGAGTTGTTCTTAGTCAAATCCATCAGTCGATTGCGAAAGTCTGCACCTGGGACGAGATTAGGCTAAGTTGAAAGAGATGTTCAGGCGAGAAAAGCGACTCGGACACGTCCACGCGGTGTCCAGAGACACGGGTGTCCAACAGATTCCAGACCGACCTCAATTAGAGGAGCTTTTAGCGAGGAAATCGGGAGCAGAAGCTCACAAGTGGGAGATAAGCAGCGATAGATTAATGGCTGCATGAAAGAGGCCGCGACTCT
Organism: Coelopa frigida; assembly: GCA_017309665.1. Taxonomy (NCBI): domain Eukaryota; kingdom Metazoa; phylum Arthropoda; class Insecta; order Diptera; family Coelopidae; genus Coelopa; species Coelopa frigida. Next base: position 43,471,437 of record CM029561.1, read on the forward strand.
TCATGCGGGTCTGACCAACGGACCGTAAGAGTTTCCGTAGTGTAGTGGTTATCACGTGTGCTTCACACGCACAAGGTCCCCGGTTCGAACCCGGGCGGAAACAGACCGAGATATTATTTTTTTTTCATTCGCTTCGGTTTTATTTCTTTGCACAAATTGCATATAATTTGCTATCTAATCCAATGTTCACTGTAAAAAGTCGGTTATTTTAAATTACTATATAGCAAATCACTTTATTACTGAGTGTTATTATTTAGATTTAATCATTAATTTATTCGTAGTTATTTCTATACCACTAATTACAGGAATTTTATGGCTTGAAACTGTTTTATTTTTATCACAAAAAACTAAAAACTGTTTTATTTTTATTACAAAAAAAAAAAAACTAAAAATTAGATAACAACCATGTTTATTTTCGAGTCACGTATATCAAATTAATTTAATGTACTAATTTGGGTGAAAACTCAACAGAAATTAGAATAAGAATTGGACTTAGAAGTAGCTGTAGAAGTGGGCTATCAATTAATTAGCCGGGAATGCGGGACAACAACTGACCCGATCAACTGACAACAAGTCGTTCGATCTATTTATCATATCCTCAGACGATACATAAAATTAAGATAGTGCAATATAATTTATTGGAACGATATCAATCGGATCACTAACAACAATAACAAGAACAAGAATAGGAACAACAAAGACAAGAACGTGCGCTTGCACTTCACAGTTAATTTTATTCACTGACCACACGATAAACTTTGAAGAGATTAACAAACATCGATTTGCATTTTACGAGATTTATTACCGATAGACACAGATTTCTATGCAGATGGCGGCGTGCGATCTTTCAATGGACTCATTATAAGAGAGATAGACCTGAATAAGGCAAGGGTTTGGAGTGAAGTTGGTCGGAGGAAGGGTTTTATAGTCGTAGGAACTTATTTCAGTCCTTGAAGGAAGTGACTCTTGCTTATGCGGGCTGTTCTCAACCGATTTTGAGGAGCTTCCCATGGACGCCGTGGCCTGGACTCATGCTAATTGCCGCGGCCTACGTGAGAGTCCCACCAACAGTTAGGCGACCATTCATCACTCACTCGCCCGTCGATGGGAAGGACTTCATTCACAAACGAGACAGACGACGAGAAATTATAATTCGGCAGGGGCTCACGAAACTCATGCGCCTTCCATAAAGAAAGAAGTCCATTCAAGGCGACTTTAATCGTGGGCTCGCCGAATGAATATGACATATTATTGGGATTCATTGTTCGATCGGCAATTTGGAGGCAATAAAATGCAGACATTATTATTATAATTTTCGCGTTAAGTTATTTGCACGACTGACAAATTTATGGCATTATTTATGGCGCTTTATGGACGCATCAATGGAATATTCCTGCCGGCGCCTCAGATCGTGCGACAGAAGCAGAAATCGTGGGACCAGCCGCAGAAAGATTTCGATTCGTCCGGTTCGATAGCAGTGATAACGAAAATAGTCCTCCAAAGGATTTCCCATAGATCTCTCTTGACCCCCTCCCTCGGCGATTTCGTCCCCTTCCACGCGATATCGACGCCTCTAATCAGGCGATCGACATCGATTCTCACACCAGGCCCGATGACGACAGCCGAACCTCCGAGGAGAGGAACCTCTAATAAATCTGATGCAACATCGAGATAATAACCGGCGGGATTTATGGCCCAGTCGCATCCCCCTGACAGCGAGCGGGAGTACTCGGGACTCCTTCCCGAGGGTTGCGAGACTCGTCCAATGCGACGGCGACACGATAACTCAAACGCCAGCCACGGCCACGGCCAAACTCAAATAATAACTCGAGATTCTTTACGACCTGCAGACGCTTCGATTTTCGGCCCGAACGACGGAGGGCCGAGTGTGTTGTGGCTGTTGGTGTGGCCCGAGGTGCTGCTGGTGATGCCTTGATTTATCTTCACTCGCTCCTCCTCGGCCCCACGAATTTCAATGAGTCGCCGTCCATCGGCCTTTGGTTATCGCCGCCCTGGTAATGCGTCCGCGCCACCGTTCGACACATGCGCGATCGCCGATCAGCGGTGACACCGGCGATAACAGGCCAAGCGCGGTCGAGTGGAGAACGAGAATCGAGAGCACCGGGCGGCTTCGTCAGCCGCAACTCCCACTCCTTCGTCGCTTGGTCTTCGTCTATCGATCTCCGGTCTGTCTCTCCCGATCGCCCGCCTCTCGTGTCTCCTCCTTTGTCTCCTGGGCTCCTTGGCGTGGTCACGTTCGGCCGCGGTCTGGGCGCGCATTTGAATATTCGGCCCGGCGACTGACGTTAATCGACGTTAATGAAACTTGTTTCCACCTTTATTTCGGCGATTACTTATGCGGCCCAAACGCCGCCGCTGCGGTCACGATCGCTGACGACACTCGGTGACACTCACCGGGGAATTTCTCAACAAAATTTCCGAAGCCATCAAACGATTTTATTATTTGTGACATTCCAGATGATGCGGTTCCAGCAGCTGCCGGCTTCGGGGAAGCGGCCACCTGGACAAACCACCAGAAGGGATGGACAGGAATAGATCTGGCCGGAGATCGGCGTGGCTTGGACCTTGCTTCCTGCGAAGATGCAACCTGTCTCGGATCGTGGTTTTCCTTTCACGTAGGAGTCCGTTGCATAATTCATCACTCGGCGGAGCCGGGGATCGCTGATTGTACCGCGTTGTAACTTAATTAGCATTTCCAACTGTTATTCGCACTGAGAGAAAATGATTGCTCACTGATTAATTGAAAGGCAAGGTGAAAATTTTGAATTTGAAAATTCAATACAAAATGAAATTTGAAATTCAAATGTTCAGAAAATCATGAAATTTCCGAAAAATAAACATTTGTTTCTTTGGGTATAATTTGTTTGGGAAGAAGATGTTATATGAAAATTAAAAATTTGACAAAATATTGATGATACTAAAATTTAAAAATATAAATAAAATAGAAATAGATGAAACACATTTTTTTAATTTAAAAATTATAAGGAATTCTAAGAATAAAATAATAAATTATATTAGATTTAAATTTTCACAAAATCTTGATGATATTAAAATCAAAAATAAACCGCAAATAAATTACTTAAATTTAAAACCTCAAGAAAATATAAATTATATTAGAAATTTTAGGAATTCATTTAAAAAAAGTCAAATGTTTTAAATAATTGAAATACAAATGCATTACATGAAGTGCAAAGAATACTTCTAAATTCCTCGAAAGCACTCCTTTTGGGCTTGCAGTGTTAAAATTCCAGAACTTGAGTCCGTGCTTCCGGTACACGCGCTTGTTGTTATGTTTGTTCGACGACGTCGAATTGAAAGTGACATGCATTCGGAGCGAAATGTCTTCATTTCCATGCAGCATGTTTCATGTTGCATGTTCTGTCGCTCTGTCCTGTCCTGTCCTCTTCTGCCCTGTACGAATGCATTTTAATTAGATTAGAAATTTGCATATTAATGCGGTCCGCCTCGCCGCTTGTTGTTGTCGATGGCATTGTGTTACGTGCGATTCCTCTAACGTTGCCAACGGCACGACGATGCGACGCGTCACGTCACGTCATTGCGACTCCGCGCCTTCGACACCGCGCCATCGTCTCCACACCTCCAACTCCGCGCCTCCGACCACGGTCCCGCCTTTGAGGGCTTCTCGAAGTCCAAGAGCAAATCCAAGACCAAGATCAAGTCCAACTCCAAGTCAAAGTCGAGCGCGAAATCCCGCGACTTGTCCGCCTTGGACCGCGATTCGGTTTCAATGTCGCCGCGGACACGTTTCTGCCGTTTGGCCGCCGCCGCCGCCGTCTAATGGCAGGGCAGATGTCTGGTGTTCGCCAGTCGTATTTCATCGCCAAGTGCCCGGTGGGCGGACGGCGGGGGTCGGCGATCGGAGCCACTGGCTCGTGGCGAACGCCTCACTTTCACCCACTGCGTCGGCCACTCGCCCACTGAGCATGCAGTTGGCCATCGAGTCCACCATCGGTTTCCGTAGTGTAGTGGTTATCACGTGTGCTTCACACGCACAAGGTCCCCGGTTCGAACCCGGGCGGAAACAGACGAGAATTCTTTTTTTTTTTGTTTTCACTCAACTTCTCTTTTGGCCCCAAACTTAGTCGCCGCTCACTGTATCGTCATCATCTCATGAACTCTCTGTATCATCATCATCCCATGAACCCATCGTCCCGTGAACCCATCGCGATCGGGGATCGGTCCAAGGCGTCGTTTTATGCGACTTTAATGCCTTCCTCAACAATGCGATGGAGGGTCAGTGGAGAGGGGGAGGGGAAGACACAAAGAGCGAGCCTGAGTCAGATTCCGAGCTCCGGTGACGAACGTTGGTGGCGGAACCTTTTTTACGACCGCTCCTTAATGTGTTGCATAACATTGGGCGCACTTTAATGGCTCGTAAAATTTTGAATGCCCTCTCGTCCCCTCCCCCGTCCGCTCGTGCACACTATTGGACCCGATGTCCTCCGCCGCGGGGACGACGATCGCAGCGATGCCACCCAAAGGGATTCCGATGTGGTCACCGTTGTCGTCATGGGTGTTGTTGTTGTTGCTGTTGTTGGGATCGGGCATTGTTTGTTTGATGTGACTATTTTATTTCAAAATATTTTGACAGCTCGCATGACGGTTCCTTTGTGCCGCGGACAAAGGCCGACGACTCCATCGCCCGTGATGCCCGCCGTAGGGGTCGGGGACCCTCGAGGAAGGTGTTTGTGGGCGCTCGAATGGGACTTTGATAGATTTTAATGTTGACAAACGGGTGGTCCTCAGTTGCTTCGGAGGTGCTCGAGTCGAGATGCGAGAGGCCGAATTGAATTATGAGGAAGAGGACATCTTTATGGGCTCCATTGTGGACTCGCAGGGGTCTTCGAGGACAGGGGGAGGCGCCTTAGGAAAACGAAAGAGGTAATCTGAGAGGATGAGCTATGCAGGAGGTCCCAGGTCATCCTTCACCTCGATGGACCGAGCGAACATTTGCTTCGATAGCTCACAATAGTGAAAAGAACGTTCTTGAGTTTGACTACTTGAGGTGTTTCCCTTTCTCCTTTTCACTACACAGTGATTTCACTTGGCAAGTGGCTGTGTTCGGACTGGAAGCTGAGTGGGAAAACGAGGTATTGACCAACGGTCGACATGAGTTTCCGTAGTGTAGTGGTTATCACGTGTGCTTCACACGCACAAGGTCCCCGGTTCGAACCCGGGCGGAAACAAATTGGGGTTTCTTTTTTTAAATTTGTCATCAACTTTTTTAGATGACAAATCGCTGTGTCATCTAAAAATAGAATAAATGTAGTTACCGAATAGTTTGTCTAGGTACAATAATAAATATTCCAAGTTAACACCGTAGTTTCTTTTCAGTCTGTCATTATCGAAGTTGTTCATGGGGACAAACGACCACTTGTTCTATTTGAGAATTAATTTCAGAATTCGTTTAATAATTCGCTAGAGATATTCAGAGCTTTCATTTAGCGAGATAATGACGACGACCAGCTTTGAAAGGGCGCGATTTGATTGGACTCTAGTCTAAGTCTGGAGCCAATCGAGTGTTGGAAACTATTTTTAGAACGTTCACTCGGAATCTCGAAAACCTTCGTGATGTTTGCTTAGTTCCAGCTGTCTCCACCTTCCCCCTGCCGCCGTCTCCAGCGCCCCACGGAGCGAGCTTTCGTCTCGACCTTGAATTCAAAGTTCTGGCCAGAGCGCTCTCAGTTTTCGTTCGCACTCGATCGACGACGGACGCGTTCCAGAAACGACACGACATGACCGAACGACTTGACGCAATCATCTTCGGAGCCACGGGCTTCACCGGGCGCATCGCGGTGGAGAACGCGGTCCAGCTCTACGAGGGGCTGCGGTGGGGCGTGGCCGGCCGCAACAGGGTGAGTTCAATTGTCCAGGGACCTCTTTAATTTCTCTGACATTCGACTCCAAACAAAGGCCAAGCTGGAGGCGCTGCTGGAGGAGGTGGGCCGCAAGGTGGGCGCGGATCTGTCGAAGGTGCCCGTGGTGCTGGCCGACGTCAGTGACGAGGAGTCCTTGCGGATGATGGCCCGCAAGTGCAAGGTGAGCGGAGACCTCTGTCACCTCTGAGTGATCCACTAACCCCGGTTCACCCCCCAGCTCGTGGTCAACTGCTGCGGACCATACCAGAGCTTCGGCGAGGCCGTGGTCAAGGCCTGCATCGAGGCCGGCACCCACCACGTGGACATCAGCGGGGAGCCGCAGTACGTGGACGGCATGCAGCTGAAGTACGACGCCCTGGCCCGCGAGCGCAAGGCGTACGTGGTCTCGACCTGCGGCTTCGAGAACATCCCCGTCGACCTGGGCGTGGCCCACGCCGAACGCAGCTTTGCGGGTATGTGAAGAGAGCGAAAGAGAGGGCGAATCACACGGAATTTATCCGCCCCGCAGGCACCGCCAACTCGGTGGAGGCGTTCTGGGAGAACGCGCTCGACGCCCCCGGCCCCCTGCTGCACTTCGGCACCTGGGAGAGCTTGGTCTACGCCCTGAAGCGCGGCCTGGAGGTCGCGAAGCTGGACCGGCAGGTGAACGCCCTGATCCCGCTGCCGCCGCTGCAGCCGAAGCTGAAGACCAGGTGAGGCTCGGACTGTCTTCGAAGCGCTTCCTCATTCGTCACTCTCCCCCAGGCTCCTGCAGCGGCCCGAGTTCCTGGACAGCTTCTTCCTGCCCATGCCGGACTCGGTCGCCCCCCGTTCGCAGCGCCTGCGCTTCAAGTTCGAGCAGAAGCGGCCCGCCCAGGTCGCCTTCTACGTGGGCTTCCGGTGAGACCCACGATATCTCTCTCTCTGTCTCTCTCTCACTCACCCCTCTCTCGCAGCTCCCTCCTGTGGACCCTCCTGGTGCCGCTCTACCTGCTGCTGCTGGTGCTGCTCGCCCAGCTGAGCGCCACCCGCGAGCTGCTGCTGCGCTTCCCGCGCTTCTTCTCGCTCGGCGTCATCTCGCACCGCGGCCCCTCGGAGGCCACGCGCCAGGGCCACCGCTTCTCGATCACGTTCCGCGTGCGCGGCTGGGCCGAGGGGCAGCCGCTGGACGAGGAGCCGCGCCGGGAGCTGCGCACGCGCGTCTCCGGCCGCGACCCCTTCTACGGCCTGACCAGCCGGATGCTGCTGCTGGCCGGGCGCACGATCCTGCAGGAGGCCCACAAGATGCCCTCCAGGTAGGTCGGCTGCGCAATAGCGGACTCTGTCTCATGCCTCTCTCTCCCTCAGCGGCGGCGTCCTCTCGCCGGGCGCCGCCTTCGCCCAGACCGGCCTGATCGAGGCGCTCCACCAGGAGGGCCTGAAGTTCGAGGTGCTGCAGTAGGAGCCCGCCTCAAATGAGTTGTTATTATATTGTTCTCTTCAATTAGTTGTATCCGATTAGGCCATTAAATAGAATGCGTTTCGATGGTCGATGATCGTAATTTCATTTGGCGTGATCTGTGGTTAGCGCGCTCCCCTCGCCGCTCGGTGATCGCGGCCCCCGGAGCCACCTGTCAGCGGCCCCATGATTTATGCCGAGCGCCGCACGATCGCTCCATCGATCGATCGATCGATCGCTCGAGTGGCGACCGCAACCGGTGCAGCTGCCGGACGGGTCCCGGTCTGGCCCCCCGGTCTGGGGCCGACTCTATCTTAATGGCTGACAAATGGAGCCACCGCCGGTTGGCACGGCGACGTCTGTCGGATGCAATTGCGATCGCGATTTCTCTGCTCACCCTCCTGCCCCCTTCCCCCCATTCGATGTTTGCTCACCTCTCGACCTTTGGAAGCTTCCACCTGACTGGTTTCTGCTTTGGGAGGAAACACCCTGTAGCTCAAGTGGCGAATGACGAAACCCGACGAAACCCGACGACCCTCCGCCGGACCCCACGACCAACAACGACAAGGCAAAGCTCGACGAAGCTTTGGCCGACCTCGAGTGGCCGACGACGACAGACGAAGTCGCGATGGCTGATGTTCGTCAGGGTCTCGCGCCGTTCGATGCTCATCGGGGGATGTAGCTCAGATGGTAGAGCGCTCGCTTAGCATGTGAGAGGTACGGGGATCGATGCCCCGCATCTCCAGTTGGATTTTTTTATTATAAATTTAAATAAACTATTTTTCGGATTATGGTATAACTCTCAAACAATTTGCTATTGTTGTTTCATTTAATGTTTGGATAAATTCTCTATTTCGCTTTTCTTAAATGATATCACATTTTCGTCATATTTTTGTTGTACATTCTCATGTTGTTATTTACTTTACAAAATAAAACAAATTTAAAGTAAATATTAATGTTTTTTCAAAACCTGCATAATTTTTTTTAAACAATTTTTTTTTCTCTTTTCTGCTTTGTCTCCATTTTCCTAACTCCTGTTTCGACTTCTCTTAATTGGAACTGCATCCACGCCGACAACATGTTGGCGCCGTCGCTTTGAAGTTGTCCACCACCAACAACAACAACAATGATTGCACAACAACAACAATAACAGCAACACCTTCAAGTGTTTGCCAACATGTTGACAACAAGTGGGTGGCAAATATTTGACCAGATAAGGAAGAAGAAGAAGAGGAGTCCAAACGACCGAGAGAACTTGCAGAATGGAAGAAACGAGTGAGAGAGAGAGAGATGGACGATGTTATCCAGTGTTAGTGAAAATTCTTGGAAAGCTCGCGAATAAGAGAAGTTTCGGTGCTTTGAAGCTCCACCTGTTGGCCCCGATGATGCCACGCCCACCTCCCCCAATCTCCCCTCGATCGGCAGGCGGCGATCGCGTCTTGGCGGCAGATAAATTTATCATCGCTGACTTTTGACTCGCGATGACAGTTGGGAAAACAATAACAATAACAAAAGCAATAACAGCAACTGCAACTGCAGCGATAACAGCGGCAACAATAAAAATAACAACAACAACAACAACAGTGGTCTCAGACACCTTCGAGCGCCGCCACCAGAGAGCGCTGAGCAAACAACAAGAACACGATCGATGCAAGTGTTGTTGTTGTTGTTTTTGTTGTTCTTATTGTTCCTAATGCTGCTATTGCAATTGTTATTATTGTTGTTGTTCTTTGCTTATTTTCATTTCCAGCTATTGTTGTGGTTGTTGCTTTTGCATCAACTGCTGCTGGTCGTGTTTGTAAATATTCTTCTGGCCCCAGCTTCATGGCGAAACTGTGGCAACGCCGCGGCGCCGCCGTCGTCGGCAGCCCGGAGGTGTTTTCGGTTAAATATTGGTTCTGCGGGAATTTTTCGCGCCAAATAAATCTCATTGTCGCAGGAAGCTCTCCGTTTTCCTCCGCCCTCACTCCTTTCGAGGGGTTTCTCTGTGGCTCGGTGTCACTGGCGAGGTTGTTGTTGGTGTTATTGGTGTTTGTGTTTGTAGTTCATTGGGTTGTTGTTGATGGTATGGGGTTGTTCTTGCCGCTTGCTAAGTCATTCCATTAACTCGCCGGGAAGTTAATGGGCATTCGCGACAATGGCGGCGACACTTTTATGGGTCCGCCCTGGTCATGCGGCGCCCATCTTTCGGGATTTAAATTTCCTCGTAAATACCTGCGTTCTGCGAACCTATATTTCTAAATCATACGATTTTTTTTCTTAGTTCGCTTTTTGGAATTCTGACGAAGCGAAATTTCCGACGAATTTTGAACTTAGCGACTGGAAATTCTTCAAATGGCGGGCTTAAAATAGAAAGGGAAAGTTCATATCTCCTAATACGGTTATTCAATTGTGACGACCCCTAAATTTTTAAATTTCTAAATTTCTAAATTTTTAAATTGTAAATTTTCGAAAATTTACATTCATGGAAATCTTAAATCGTTCATATCTCCGTAAATACGCGTTATTTCGCGAAAAGGACGTTAATTCGTGACGACCCCTAAATTTTTTTTTCTAAATTTTTTAAAATTTCTAAAATTTTTAAATTTTTAAATTTCTAAATTTTTGAAAATTTTACAATTTTTCATGGAAATCTAAATCGTTCATATCTCCGTAAATACGCGTTATTTCGCGAAAAGGACGTTAATTCGTGACGACCTCTAAATATTCTAAATTTCTAAAATTTCTAAATTTTCGAAATTTTACAATTTTTCATGGAAATCTTAAATCGTTCATATCTCCGTAAATACGCGTTATTTCGCGAAAAGGACGTTAATTCGTGACGACCCCTAAATTTTCTAAATTTCTAAATTTCTAAATTTTTTAAATTTCTAAATTTTTTAAATTTTTGAAAATTTTACAATTTTTCATGGAAATCTTAAATCGTTCATATCTCCGTAAATACGCGTTATTTTGCGAAAAGGACGTTAATTCGTGACGACCCCTAAATTTTCAAATTTTCAAATTTTCAAAATTTTTTAAAATTTCTATATTTTTAAAATTTTTAAAATTTCACAATTTTTCATGCAAATCTTAAATTGTTCATATCTCCGTAAATACGCGTTATTTCGCGAAAAGGACGTTAATTCGTGACGAACCTCCTAAATTTTCTAAATTTCTAAAATTTTTAAATTTTCGAAAATTTCACAATTTTTCATGGAAATCTTCAATCCTTCATATAAATAAATAAATTAATTTAAAATATTCAAATCATAAAAAAAATATCAACGAAACACTAAACTTTGTTTATTATTTTTAAATTTAATTTTTGTAAATACTTTTTTTCATGTTTTAATATTTTTAAAAAGCATTTAATTAAATTTTGCAGTAGTACTCTTTTAAAAATTTGGAAATATTCAGGAACAGATCGTGGAAACCGAGATGATTTATTGAGTACCATCAATGAGCACTTGGGTGGTAACGACCCTCATTTAATCATTCCTAATTCACTCATTCCAACGTCCATCCCACACTCCCAGGGAGCCCACATTCTCCCACCGAAAGGGATCGAATCGGGCCAAATTGAAATCGATCGATCGATCGTTTGGTCGAGTGTCGGCGGCCACTCGTGTCGTGCTCCACTTTGGGACAGCAACAATGGCAGTAGTGCAACAAACTAGCAGCAACAACATCCACAACAACGACAACAAACATAACAGCAACAACAATTACCGCTAATCGACAACAACAGCCACTATACCGACAATAGAAACCACTAATCCGACATCAGCAAAAACAACAATAAAGTCAGCAACATCGACAACAAGTACATCAACAACAACAAAAAACAACGGCATCAGCAACAACAACAACGTCTGCAACACGATGCGAGCGAAAATTCCTATCGGTTGTTATTGTTGATTTTTTGATTGTTTTTGTTGTTAAGTGAGTGTTGAGAATATTCAAGCCAGACATAACAACAACAAAATTCAATATCAATAACCAAAAACAACAACGAACGAGAACCCCTAACAACAGAAACACGAGCTGCAACATGAAATTTATTGCAACATAAAAGCATAAAATTAGTCGAAAACACAACAACAATAAAAACAACTTTAAAATATCGCGAGTAGAACAACAATGGCAACAATAACAAATGCTGCAGCAACAACAAAGGCATGCAACAACAATACCACCATTAACTAATGCTACAACAACGACAACAAATGAGAAACAACAACAATAGCAGCAACAACTATTTCAACAAATATGGAAACAATTTCATTCATGACTTCCTCTGAGGCCACTGATGCAACAACAACAGCTATAACAACAACAACAACAGTAGCAACAACAACAACAAGAACAATCGATGTCACTCTTTGCACGTTGGCGCGCGACTGCTCGAAAACGTGGCAACGCCAGACAAGGCCATCGACGCCTTGCTCTCGCTCGACTCGTCGAATGCCACGACGTCAGCATCGTCGGAAGCTGGGATCGTTTTGGTTGCCATCGGCAGCAACAACAACAACAACACCAATGGTAGACTTGACTTTGAACGTGGTTCGAAATGTTACCGATTTGTTGTTGTTCTTGTTGTTGTGGCTAGAGCAAAGTCGTCACTCTTTGGGAAGGTGAAGGAAACCGAGATGACGATGGATTTGCTTGGAGCCCATTTCGAGCCAAGTTCAATGCCTTCAACTCCAAATGAAGATCGAGGGCGACCCGGAGGACGCAGATCTGAAGACTTCATCCCAGGGACAGCGAGGACCGTGATCAGAGATTGACCTATAAATCGACGATGGAAAACTCGATGGAAAACCACGGGCGAATCTCGGTTCTCAATCGCCCAAGAGGTCTTTGAAAATCCACGTTGTTTGATCGATTCCCACCGGAAGCCACGTGAAAGAGACCGACACGAGGGAGAGTGTGAGTGAGGGAGAGAGTGAGTGAGGGAGAGGGCGATGCTTTTAGGCTCTCTCAATATTTGCTCCGAGATCGCGATCGAAGCAAACGGAGCAAAATCAACGGAGCAGGAGGAGGATCATGTTACCATTGGAACAACAATGCCAACCACAACAACAACAATGACAACCACAACAACAACAAAAACAATGACAACCACAACAACAGTAAAAGGTTCCACCAGAACAACATCAACATCAAACAAACACGAATGATGAAAAAAATCCAAGAAAACAAATCAAATAATTTGCACGAAGTCGTTGCAACAGGTGACAAATGTTTGACAGCGACGTCATTAGAAAGAGAGCGAGAGACAGATGGCGAGGAGGAGCAGGTGCCAGGGAGAGCAAAAAAGAGGGAGAGGGGGGGGGGGGGGGGAGAAGCGGCCGAATCCCGTTCGAAGTGTGGGAAACGCAGGCAGATGCGAGCGAGCGATCGAATTAGTCAAGTGCTGCCAGGCTGAGATGGATTCGAGAAACGTTATCTTGGCCACAGGTGGAAGAGGAGCGAGAAAGAGAGGGAGCATGAGGGGGGAGCGAGTCAGAACAGAAGAGAGAAAGATGGATGGATGGGAAAAAGTCGAGCCAGCGACAGGCGGCGATCGCGAGGATCAAAACACTGTCAGACGGGGCTCAGACGAAGATCATTCGATCATGGCTCAGACTCATTCCATCATGGCTGAGACTCTGGCCTCAAGTCAAGCTTCGGCCTCAAGTCAAGACTCGGCCAAAGTCGGGTCTCGCCGTCGCCTCGCATCCGACGTCAGACGGAGTCGAGTCGCTGACGCCGTTGCATTCAATTTACCACATTTCAATCAAATTTATGTCGGAAACGTCAGCGATTCGATGCGCCTCTTTCGGCCGACCGATGGACCAAACGACCCTCCCCTCACCAGCATCCCCCACCGGAGAGGAAGAAGAAGAGGAGGAGGAGGAGGAGGGAGCGGCTCATTAGCCTCCGGATGGAGGCGCGGAGTGGGTTCAGGGCGGGTCGAGCGGGAACCTAATTGGATTAGCCGTTCTCATCTGTGGGCTGTCACCCAATGCCACGAGTGCCCGAGATGGATGGATGGATGGCTGGGGAGATGGACAGACGGACGGAAGGACAGATGGTCAGAGGGAAGGACGGACAGAGAGAAAAACGGTCTGTGAGGATTGCATAATCTTGCTTGCGGAAGCGAGAACACGATCAACATGGCGGGGAGAACATGAGAAACATTCATAAATGTCTGATGGAAACCAGTATGGATGACATGGTACCGTTGTTGTTGTTGTTCTGTTGTTGTTATTGTTATTGTACTACTTCTTGTTGCCGTCGTTGACAACTCGCACAGCTTGTCAATGTCCATCAGTCTTCGCTCTGTCAGTCACCCGGTCGCCCTGTCCACGGATCGATAGATCGATCGTTCGTTGTGTTTTGTCCATCTGTCTGTCGAGCGACGCAATCGACAGGCGGTGGGCGGGGCACGGAATCGGGGTCGGGGTGGGCGGCGGCGAGACGCGGGTCGCCCACATCCCACATCCCGCGTCCATCTTCGGCTGCGCGATTTGTTCACGGTCCATCGGCGCTCGTGTTCTTGATTGGGTTTCAGCGACCAACCTTTTGTTCTTCAATCAACAACCGCAATTCTCCCTCCCTCTCTCCCTTCCTCTCCCCCTCTCTCTTGGATGACCGCGGTGTACGTGCGAATCGACACATTCTAACAACAACAACAACAACAATCGATCACCCACCCCCACTCGCTCCATTGTTGCGAATTATTTGCGAAAATCCACTTCACTTCATTGCGATCGCCTCCCCTTCGCCCTCTCTGTTGGAGGATCTCTGCACGCAAGCGTGGAGAACTCGACACGATCATGTGGCGCGATCAGCTCGAGGGGTCACGACACCGCAATTGAGAGCACAATGGGGCGATGGACTAAATGCGGTCAATGACAAACATCTAGGGCGGCTCCTTATATTATTTCCACCAGCCTCTTCGCAAGCACCCTCAGCCTTTTCATCCCTCAGCATCTCTCCATCCTCCCTTAGCTTCAATAATCGATCTAGGTGACCTCGAAGTCCCGACTCCGTGCTCCAACTACTGAGTAACTGCTGGCCACGTGCGAGTAAACGGTTGGCAAATATTTGCGGCCAACAACGAAACCTCAGTTAGCAGTTTACCGCGATTCTCAGGCGCTCTACTTCCGGTCATTACCATCGATCTCCTCCCACCCCACGGCCGACGAGAACAAGAGGCGGATCGCGGTAAACAAAACTACTGCGGACAAACAGATAGAACGGACGGACAGACATGTGGGGACGGACATTTGGTCATACGGTCGCCTTCAAGTGAATAAATAAACACGGCTCCTGATTATTTTTGAATTTTCACACATTTCGGTGGGCGTCAAGATTAAATACGAATTATTTAAGATGTGCAGAAGTGTCAACGCGACCGACGCTAATGTCGTCATTAACACGTCGCCCCCTCTCGCTCTCTCACTCGCTTCCCCCCGCTCTCTTCATCTCGGTTGCTCTGGGGAGATTGAGAAATCCTCGTTCTGAATAAATAGAAAATATTTTCGCAATAGCAAGAAGGTAAATATTATTCTCGGATTAGGGTGGAGCGGAAAAGTTGAGATAGATATAGACAAGTGATATACGACTCGGTGTCTGAAAATAAATTGTTATTTAATCATTCCAAATTCGAGAAAATTCCACTGAGAGGACTGACCGTGGGGGAATGAGACGGCGATAATGCTATCGATCAGTGCTTTCAAGTGGAACTCGAAAAAATCAACTCGTCAAAACCAAGAAACCAGATGGAAGAAATAAAAATTGAACTTAAAAGCAGGAGAATAAAAAAATTAAATTCAGAAGTTGGAATAAAAAAAAATTTGATGTTCAAAAAAGAAATTAAAAACATTAAAATTGAAAAAATAAAAAGTAAAAAGTAAAAGGTAAGAATAAAAAGTTCAATAAAGGAAAAACACTTGAATTTAATAGTAGGAACATAAAAAAATTTAATTAAAAGTAGGAAAATAAACAAGAACAAATTAGATAAATTATAGCATGGAAAACAACAAATTTATAGTACAACTGTGGGCCGATCACGAAAACGTTGTTTATGTTGTTCTCGGCAACAACAACAACAACAACACCAACTGCTATCAACCCTCTCGCACCGATCCACGCATCGGCCTAAAACAGACGCCAACCCCCTCCCGACACCTCCGCCAAACACCCCCGAATCCCCGAAGCTCCGTCTCCCACTCAAGTGCTAAAAGCAAAAGCCTTTTTCTGCACAAACAACAGCAACAACAACAATAATAACACCAACAAAAACAATAATAAACATTATCATAGAAAAACATGGCTGGCATAAGGCAGAGTTCATTGGCTTCTGGGGCTGAACACGCAGGGTAGAACAACAACAACAACAACAATAGCAACAACAATAGTAATACACTAGTATAATGCGAAATATTCTATTGTTTGACATTAAAATATGAACGGTTTCCTTATTGTTATTGTTGGTGTTATTGATGTTCTCGTTTATTTTTTGTCCGAAAAAAGAATTGCTGATTGGCTTCACGAGCAACCACAACCACAACAACAACAAAAACAACAACAACGACGACTACAACAATTTCGCGAAACTACGCACAAAACGTCCTATTTCGGGGAAAGTATTTCGAAGACCCTCCCCAGAAAAAAAAATGAGCAGATAGAGCGAGCGAGAGGGAGCTAGTTTTCGCACGAAACCAGAAGCAACAACACGATCAAGTGGTGATAATACCACGGCACATCAAAGATGGCGGCCCAAAGTGCGTACAGTGTGGTTGTTGTTGCTGTTGTTGCGATCAAAAGAGCAACAACCCCAAACGCCCCCCACGTCTGCCCCGCCCTCGGACTCGGCCTCGCCGAACCATGAACTATTTTCATTACTGATATTATTACGTTTTATTGCCATTTATTATTTTCATTGTTGGTGAATTTACGTAACGACATTTTTTGAAAATCGAGGCAATTGTAAAACGGAGATAAAACTGATGAATTCGAATTAAGGAGGATAAAATACAGAACGGAAAAATATGGAACTTTTTTTAATATTACATAAGGGATTGGAACATTTAAAAACAGTTAAAAAATAATAATTTCCACACATGTGTTTAAGGAAATCAAATAGAGACAATTCAGAAAAGCAATAAAAAACCAAACAAATAATAAACAAAACTCGATATAGAAAAGCATAAAAATAAATGGGCAGATATAAAAAGGCAACAACTCGATGTTCCAAACACTTGTCAATGCGAAATATTTCCATTTCCACCAGCGACAACTGATAACAAACAAACAGTCAGCTGCGACTGTGAACTTGAAAAAAAGAGGAGCCAAACCAAAACAAAACAAACCAGCGACGGACGCAAGACAAAAAACAGAGCATAGTAATTGGCAGAAATGGATAACAAATCACGCATACGCCCCGCCGCCCCCCGTCGACGTCGCTGCCCGCGCAGGCGACGCGTGATTCCATGACGCGATATTGTTGTTGCTGATAGTAGAATTATTGCTGGGGCTGTCGGCGTTCGTATCAACAAAACGATCAACACTTTCGTGGCGAAATTTGGGGCGCTCGTGCTCTCCCTGTCTCCCTCTCTGTCGCTCTCCCGCTTCTCCCGCCTTGGACGATGCGGCGCCTTGTCTCGCTCTTGCACTTCCATTCCATTCATTTTATTCTATTCTATTTTATTATCATTTTTATTTTATTTTTTTATTTATTTATTTTCCATGTCTTATTCTTCTATTTCCTCAAGCGCTGGTAACTGGAGAAGAATTGCCAACTAGTGTAATCGGCCAATGTCAGGGCCGAGAGAAGAGAAAGGGGGCGTGGAATCGAATGCAGGGAAATATCATATAAAAGTGAAATAAAACAATTTTTTTAATATTTTCAATTTTTAAAATTATTTTTTATTTTCGAAATTTAAAAATATACAAATTCTAAGAAATAAAACAACAGATTCTTGAAAACAATATAATTTTTAGAGCCAAAATGATCGAGATTTTTTATTGTGTAAATCCCAAAAATTGAATGCTCCAATTGTTGATGTCAATGAATCCCGATCGCAATCAATGATGCCGATTCAGTAGTGAAGTCGTTAAAATCAGAGGCAAAAATATCCCCCCCCCCCCCCTTTTGGAGCCCACGACACAGAAACCGAGTGTAAACAACGTAATCGTTATCAGCGAAATATGTCCGAATAATAGAGAGAGAGATAGACGCATGTCCCTCTCTCCGCCTTTCTCGCTCGCTCCAACGTATTCGCGACTACCGTTAGACGCTCAAATTGGCAACACTGTCGCTCGCGCCGCAACACGTGCTTGCGTCACGCTCCGGCGATCATGTGGTCGCTCGCTCGCTCGCTCCGGCAGACGTCACAGCCGACGGACGGACAGACAGACAGAAGGGGGAGCGAGAGAGGAGATGGACGGACGGACGGACAGCCATGGATCGGGTCAGACATGTCTCGGGTGGCTGGCAGAAGGCGTTCAACTCAAGGTGAGCGCGCGCTCGACTCGCGCTCTCTCATCGTCTCTCTCTCTCTCTCTCTCGCCCTCTCTGTCTCTCTCCCTCGTTCTTTCGCCCTCGTTTTCGCGAGCGCTGTGGGAAAGTTTTGATTTGCGGAGAGCGCGCCGAGCGAAATTTCATTGCCAAGAGCAACAACAACCGTGGGCCGGGAGAATTCTGAACAGAAGCGGGAATGGGGAAATAACTAAATATAATAATTTGCAAGCGAACTATGCTTCATCAGCTTCAGCTTCGGTTTCAGCTGACAACGTTTCAGCCTACGACGTCTGCCTGATCCGAGTCACGTAGGCATAGAAGTGCTCGCCTCGCCGCGAGAGAGGGGCAGAGCGACCCACGGAGAGAGAGAGAGAGAGAGAGCGAACGAACCCTCGCTTCGCAAATTTCGATGGGGGCCGATGGTCGGCAGCATAGCGAGGGGTGGCTGCGAACCCGAAAGAGCGAGTGCGAAGACGAGGGCGAGGGCGAATTCGGCGAGCACGAAGCATATCTCCCTCCCTCTCGCTCCGGCCGAGCCCCTCTCGGTCGCTGAACTTTACGACAGTTTCCTGAGTCATCCAACCCTGGTCAACCCCGGTGGGTCTCCGAGGGCTCGGATCTGGGTCCGGGCTGTTCTCCGGGCTGTTCCGGGGTCCACTGGCGCTTGCTTCCTCCAGTCACGTCCACCGGAGTCTCCCAGTTCCGACCCAGCCACCCCCAGAGCCTCCCATCGCAATTTATTCACGGCCTGTGACGACTGTTTACCAGCCAAATTGCTCGACTTCGCGACAAAGACACTTGCACCTTGGCTCCCTGTCTACGTGACGCGTCCCAAGCAGGCCGCCGTCTGTTCTGTGTGCGAAATCAAATTTCACAACTTCCCCAACTCGTGAGAATCTGGTGCAATTGCAGTCGTTATCGCTGGCGACAATTAACTCGCCCCTGGAACTCGATACCATCGATCACTCCATCGATCGCCGGAAACCGCGGTCCGGCCTCCGCCTCCTCCGAAAAAGCAGTCGTAAAATCGGCAATCGACGGCAAGTGGAGTCCATCGACGAACGTTTCGATGAAGTGGACGAGAGCGAGAGAGGGAGAGTGGGAGAACGGAGCTCCGCTCGTGGACCGCGAAGACGGGCGCCGATCAATCATCGCTCTGGGTCTCGAAACGGGGCCGCCGGAGAGATCGCTTTGATGTGTGTTTTCGTCATCGCCGCGTTTGTTTCCCCAGGCCGCGAGGAGCGTAAACAAACAACAGGTCGATATTATTTCTGCAACATGCATCGGCGCGAACGGAGACTCACCTGGGATCGCGCCGATCTCGATGGTGATGGTGATGATGATGCCCATCAGGAGAGCCATTCAGAATTTTCGCGCCATTCACGGAATCGTAAATTAAATAGGGCGCGTCTTCAACCAGCCTCCGATACCTACCTCGAGGCCAATCATCTGGAAGGCGGAACGAAAACAAATAAACACCGGGTGGAATCTAACAAGAAATCATAAAATCCTCCGGTTTCGAAACGCCAGCAAATTAAAGAATTATAAAGTCGAATTATCGATGGAAATATGCGGAGGGCATGAGGAGTCCAGCAATAAAAAGGCCGAATTATGTTTTCATTTTCTTTATTTTCAGTCTTAAAATATTCATTAGCTTCCATTTTTGTTTGTTCTTCTATTATTTGTAATTTCGCAACATACATAAATCTTAGGCTATTTACTGTATATATAGGTAATACGCGTGTATGTTGTTGTACTTTTCATCGATGACTCAGCAGTGGTAGGAGGATAAAATCGAAAGTTAATTGAACTATGAAAATAAATACGAACTCTTAGATTCTTCATTCTACGGCTAGAGATATAGAAGTATATTTACAAAAATAAAAATAATATAATAGCAGGAGACTTAAGCCTACTGGGGGAAGCGGTAGAGAGAGATGGGGATAGAGAGGAGGCCGTTCCAGACCCTCTGCGCCCGGCTGCCGACACTTTCCCCCCTCGTGGGAAACGATGCCGAGCCCGAGGCGCGAGGTTCGATCTGGAAGCTCTTAACTCGCGATCTTCAGTTGGTTTTTGGTGGCTTTATGCTATATGCGAATAAATATACTCTACTTGTTTTATCTTTCTGTTGCTAAAGGTACGAATGAGTAGCTTCTAGTGAGAAACAAACAAGATACATAGAAAAATAATTACTTAGGCTAGTGGGTTTTGTTTGATTCGATTGCGGTAGTCAACTTTTGTACATTGCTAGATCCGTAGCCGGAGGCACCAGTGCGTCATCCAGAGGAGGGCCAGCAGTTGCCAGAGACCAAGGCCAAGCGGCAGGCTAGAGGGGGCGAGAGAGAAAGAGAAGACAGACATGTGGGGTTTAGGGACATTTCGAAAGCTCTCGCAGGAGTACAACTAACATAGACGGGCCTTCGACAGAAGCATGCAGGCCATTCTCATAACTTTGGGCTACCTCTAGACCTCGATCGTAATACTGACGATCGTCCATGGAGCCATCACTCACATTTAGTGCATGCATTTGGACATAGTGCCAGCTCTTCGACCGTATCAGGCATCGATCAGTCAAGTGTCCATGTCGATCGATGCTGACACGGAGTGATCCATGCAAAGTTATGAGAACTCGCTTCATGCAGGACTGGAAAGACACACGATTGGGGGGAAAGAGGGAGGAACAGGAGGAGAGAGAGATAGCCATACCATCGCTTGTTAGGGAATGCGGCGGACTTTGCAGCTCTATTGGTTCATGCAATATTTTCAAGTCTACAAATCCGACAGAGTTACTTCTAGAATGAATACAAATAAAGCACATGCAAAGGATTACGAAAAAAGTCCACTTAAATAGTAATAAAATGTTAGATTAGAATGAGAAATTGTTCATGACGAAAATAAAGACAGACGTAAACGAAACATAAACGAAAGAGAAGGCACACATCGAGACAAGGACGAGACAAGCAGCTGGGCTGGGGGCGAAGGGGTGGGGCGGCTCTGCTCCTGGTCGAGTGGGCCGGGTCCTGAGAGAAAGTCCTCGCGCAAATCCTTCGGAAATAAAAACACCAGCGTTTCGTTTCAGTTTCATAGACTATATATAATTGTTTTCGCAAATAATTGTATATAATTTATTATCATTCGTTCTTTTATTGGTAGATCTTCAAGTGCTTGCGTCAGATACGGTTCGCTTGTGTGTGTGTGCTCACACGCACACAGAACTATTCCATTACATTCAAAAGTCAGTTGTGTGTTTGTTAATTCTTTGACTCTTTTATTGATTGTTTTTACATAGAAAATCGCAGGGCTGCTGCGGTCGGTTGGACTCAGCCTGTGTCGGTGAATGTGTGTCTGTGAGTGTGTGTGTGTGTGATGCAGTGTAGATGTCGTGTGATTGTGTGTTTACATTAACTCATACATCTTAAATTAACGTAATGTTAGTTAGATTACAAAAAGGAAATACATTAAGAATTTAAATAGAGTGGTCGTAAGGTATTTAAAATAATCATAATCATTAAATAACTAAAAGTAATTATGAACATACGAACTTAAATCGCTGTGGCTACTATTTGCATTGTTAGTTTTACAAGTTTGTAGTTACGTTTAACATAAAATAAATAGGTTACATAGTAGAGAATAATAATAATAATTTAATATTGGATGCATTGTGACAGAGTTGTTGTTTATTTTTTTGTTCTTTTTTGTTTTTTTTCTTTTTTGTTTGTTTGTTTATGTGTAGAGCGATGAGTTGAAGATTAAGATGCATTTAGTTTAGATATTATCTTTTTATGCTTTTTTACATTGTAGTTAATTTTTTCGATTTTTATATTTTTTTTGTAATGGTTTTTGAGAACTAATTTTTACTGAGAGGCAGCGAGGTTTCTTAATTAATCATTAAATTATAATTACTTGCTATGTGTGCGACTATTTACAAAATTACAATTCATCTTCTTGCGCTACAGATTCGTGTTCTTCATTTCTTTCTTTCCTTCGTTCTTCGTGCTTTCGCCTCTACTCCGCCTACTTTCTGTTCCGAATCCTCGAACATGTGGATCGAGGTTGGTTGGCAACGCGAAACTCACTCATCATCGTCTCTCGATTCTTCGTCAATTGCTTGACGCTTCTCTGTTCTTATTATACTCTATTATTTCACTTTTTGATTTACTTTTGCAAGACCTGTGTGTGTTCGTGTTAGTGACTATGGGATGTGAAGGTGTGTGTATGTGTGTGTGTTGGCCTCTTATCCTAAATTCTTGAGTTTCTCAAAAAAAAAACGGAAAACGAATTCCTTGATTCAGATTCTGACAATGGCTCTGGGACTGGGATTGGTGGACTAGGGGATGGATTCTGGGTTCTGAGTATTCTTGAAGCAGCTTCTCCGACGTCTGCTCCAATGGCTGGAGCGACTCGGATCGGACTGATTGATTTCCTCTTACTATATACACTACAAGCGTGCGAGGCGGAGGCTCCGGACCGTGGACAGGAGCCAACTCTCGCTGGCGAGGGGCGTGGCTCGGGGGAGGGCGCGGCATATACGGACACATGTACACCGGCCTCGACGACGGACTAAACCTATAAACGAGTACGTTATTTCGAGATGGAGAAAGACGCGGGAGTCTTTCTGTGTCAACCGAAGGATTCAGGTTGATGAGATGGCCGACACGGACCGGGATGGGCGGGTGATGGTGTGAATGTGATGGTGTGTGTGTGTTTACGTGTGTTTGTGTTCTCTTGCAAATTACACTTAGACATTTCTTCGACTGATCGTTACAATGTTTGCTAGTTGTTTCTCTGTTCTCGTTAAATGCTTTTGACACTTTCAGTTTGTTTTCGTTGGTTTACAATGGATTAAATAAAACGATACATAAGTATAAGTATAAAATTTAATATTTACCAAAATGCAATATGTTTTTGAAACTACAACAGAATCGAGAATTAAACAAAAACCAAAAATAAAAATAAATAGATCAAGTTAATGCCAATTCAATACGTAAATCAAAAACCAAAATCAAAAGAGAAATTTAGAGAAAATTTAGAGTAAGTAGTTAATTTTGAAAACGTTTCAATTCAGTTTCAAAAACAGAAATAATAACATGGTTGTGCTCGAATTAAACATTCCTTCCGACTAAATCATAAGTAGACAAAATAATAACAATTTCATGTTTACATCCAGATTAGAAAGAAACTCGAACTGAACTCGAGGTCGGATTCGAAAATGAATTGAAATGGAAGTGATTGAATCGAGGTGGAAATTTGGAAAGTGAACTCACAAATCAAGCTGGTCGTAGTACAGGAAGTCCTCGGCGCCGCCGGTCAGGGGCGTCGGCTCGTCGCCTCTGCCGGCGCCGGCGTCGTCCTCGTAGCTCTCGTCCTCGGTGGCTTCGCCGTCGTTGCCTTCGCCCTCGGCCTCCTCCTCGTCGGCCTCAGCCTCAGCCTCGGCCGAGTTCTCCGCCGAGTCGTCCTCGTCGGCATCGGCGTCGGCGTCGACGTCGCCCTCGTCCTCCATCGAGTCCGAGAAGCGCACGTTCCGCTGCTCGCGCTCCCCGCGGTCGCTGGTCGTCTGCGCGTAGGGCGCGAGGCTCTCGTAGATCGAGGTCGTCACCGCCGGCAGCGCGGTCGACGTCTCCAGCTGCAGCGCCGCCAGCATCGTCGTCGTCCTCCTGGGCCGCGGCGTCGTCGTCGTCGTCGTGGACGTTGTCGTCGTCGTTGTTGTTGTTGTTGTCGATGTCGTCGTCGACTGGTTCTTCTTCTGACGTCCTCCGCCTCCGCCGCCTCCTCCCAGGCGCTTCGACCCCGCCTTGGGGCCTCCGCGTTTCTTGCCTCCTCCTCCTCCACCCGCTCCACCTCCTCCTGCGCCGTTCTTGTTGGCGTTGCCACCCGGCCGGCCGTTGGCGTTCAGCTTCTTGCCCCGCCGATTGTTCGGCCCCTGGCCGTCGGTGCCGAGGCCGTTCTTGTTGTTGTTGTTGTGGCGAGGTCCGCCCATGGCCAGCTTCCGGTTGGCGTTTTTCTTGGGGCCGCCGTTGCGTTTGGGCGTGCAGGCAACACCACCAGACTGTTGTTGTTGTTGTTGCTGATGCTGGTTGTTGTTGTTGTTGTTATTGCACTTGGGCTTCTGATTGTTGTTCGGGTTGTTTTGATTGTTCCGCTTCCTCAACGCCTGCGGCCCTCGTTGGCAATTGTGCTCGTCCTCGTTCTCGTTCGGGCGGCACTTTCGGCGCTTCTTCTTCTTTTTGCCGTTGTTGTTGTTGTTATTGCTGTTGTTGTTGCTGCTGCTGCTGCTGGCAGTGGTGCCACCCTGAGCGGGCGCCTTACCACTATTCAGTTTGGTCCTGTCGCCGACAGCAGGAACAGGAACTTGGCTCGGCGACAGGGCGCCGGCGTCGCTACTACTATTGCTACTACTACTGCTACTGGGTCTACTGCTACTACTACTACTATTGCTACTGCTGCTGCTGCTGCTGGTGCTGATGCCACTGCTGGCGCTGCACTGCGGCCGCGGCTTGAAGTGCTTGGTGTCGACCAGCTCGACCAGCGGCGTGCCAATATCACAGAGTTGCCGGATGCCGTGCTTGATGCGGTTCGCGCCGAAGTTCTTCGCGATCAGCTGCTCGACCCGCTCCTGCGGCACCGTCTCGGTGATGGCGTTCGTGTAGGTGGCCAGCTTGCCGAGCGAGCGCGTCGGCGGGATCTGCAGCCGGCGCGGCTCCCCGTGCCGGTTGAGGGCCAGGTAGTAGACCCGCCGCGCGTTCGAGTTGTAGGTGGAGGAGTAGGTGTTGTAGTTGTGCTGCTCCATGTTCTCGTTGAAGACGCAGTCGTCGGTGAAGTCTTTCTGCAACGGAAACCTACGGTAAGTGATTTTCAGTTATTCTCAGGTGGTTCGCAGGGGTCGGAACCGCTGGCTCGATCGGGGAGGGTGGGGAAAGCGTTAACAAGACGCATGGGTCGACGATCCCAACCCCCCCGTTCACCGTCCCCCGGGCGACATTTGACGGTGTTGACATGAAGGCGAAAGTGTCGGGTGAGGAAAGGGACGCGGGCTTCCGAAAATAAACCTCTGACTTAGTGACCCACTTCGCCCCCCTCGCGGACCCAGAGAGGGGCGGAGGCGAGTCGTCAACAACAACAACAACAACAATGGGGCACCATCAATAGAAATCGAAAACATTATTCAATCGAGAGGTGGCCAGCGAGAGCGAACGAAGGGGAGAGGGGAATAGAGCGAGACAGAGAAGTCGTTGCCCGAAAATAACTTCGAATGCAGCATCCGCTTAATCGCAGTGCGTCCAAAGGCAGGCGACATCAAGAACAACAACCAACAACAACAAGACCGAGAAAAGTGTCAGCCAAGTGGGAGCGAGGGGGAGGTTGGGCGGGAGGGGGCGTGGTCGCCTCCCACTCGGGACCTGCAGGGCGAACGGAAAACGCGTGATGAACAGCGCCATGAACATGAAGCATGCGAGCAGTCTGTCCGTCTATCTGTCCGTGCGTCAGACATTCGTCTGTCCGTCCGTTTTAATGGCTGTCGGACCGCTGAATGGCAGACGGTCTCAGATGGCAGACGACTCAATGTTCTAATGGCCGTCCTCGGGTTCCTCTGGTGGTCCTAAAATCTGTCTGTCCTTTGGTCACTACTTCTGTCTGTCTGTTGGTCTTTACTTCTGTTTGTCTGCTGGTCTTTACCTCTGTTGTCTGTCCGTCCATATGGCTGTTTTTACGAGGCCAACTCGTTCGAGTCGTCGTGAAAATGAAAATTCGTCGCCCTCGGTAGAGTGAATCGAAGAAGGAAAGGAAGAAATAAAGAGATCAAATAAAGTCTTGAGTTTTTGGCAACTCTTCCGAGTTCGCAAGGAAAATAAGACGAAAGTTGGGCAGTGTTTTCAATACCATGCACTCAAAGCGAAGGAAGTCAGAAGAAGTTGAAAGGAAGTCGAGTGAGAGCCAAATGCACTTCTGTGCCAGCAATAAAAAACAAGTCGGGGAAACCATTAGAGAAGCCAAGAACGAGGCTGAATCTGGGTCAGTGGACGGAAGTGGCGTTTATTTTTAGGACGAAGGTCAGAGGTGAAGGAGCTTCCCCAGTGTGTGGGAGGCAAATGGATCGCATCACGAGTGTTTAATGGAATGTTATTCACTCGTAATAATAGAATTTAAGAGCCCATTACAAATAATTTCGAAATTAATGTCGTCGCGCGGTCGTAACTCGGCGGCATTCGGTGGGATTACAGAACTTTTTGGTTTGTTGGGATCGCAAGCTGAACTCATTCGTATTTGGACAGTTGCCCACCTCGGCGTCGGCGTCGCCGTTTGCGTCTCCGTCTGCGAATTCGGGAAGCAATTAATGCATGTGATGCCTCGACATAAATTTCCCACGTCCCTGCTCCGAGCATCCTCGAGCCCGGTGGAAACTCACAAAATTACGATCCTCGGCCGCTTATCGCGCCGCGAGATGGAAACGAGCCGATCGAGATCGAGGGCGATCGAGAGCGATCGACAACGGCCGCAGATCGCAATCAAAGGGCCGGCGATAAGGACGGCTGCTCATTAACGCAGGACGTGTCGGAGGAGGCGCGGGACCCGACGGCGGAGGAGACTCGATCGATCCATCGGAGGAGTCGGGAGAGGTCGAACCGTCGTTTTGTCAAAATAGGTGTGACCCAGGGGCCAATAAAGTGCGCTTCTTTACGAGCTCGAGTTGACAGACGGAGGCTCCCTGGGGCGAAGAAGAGCCGAGAGTCGTGCAGGAGAGCCCGAAGGCGACGATGACGGGGACGAAGAAGACTGAGACGAGCGGCACCTGAGACGAGCTCCTGGCGAGGGCGAGGCGACTTCAAAGGACTCTGGGGGGAATTCTAATTCCAAATTGTATTTATTCAAAACGAGAGTGGGATGGTGAGGATGAGGATGAGCAGACGTCAAAGGGTTCTCGGAAGCCTCGTCTGGCGAGCCAAGGGCGTGCGTCACGGGCCAAGAACTCGGGGCGACGGCGTCTGGCGCTGCGACGAGGAAGGAGTTATTTTTATCCAAGAGACACCGAGGCAGACGTTGGACGCCGCAATCGTCTCCTCTCCTCTTTGGCGAAGGCATTTCAAGTTCAGTGCAGACATCAAAATCAAATGCAATTAACAACATTGAACTAATTTCGCTGTCAAGTCATTAAAATTCCTCGACAACTGAGAGAGAATCGACGACAACAACAACTACAACAACACACACATGTTGCATGCAACAAAAAATCGTCGTGCAATCAACACAGACACCGGGCAACAATATCAACAACAAATAAACGACAAGATGCAACACTGTTTGTCGTGAGGCGAAATCGCAACATAACGGAAGGGACGATGGGGCCGGGGGGGGGGGGGATAGGAAAGACGAAAGAAGCAACACTGATTTGATTTTCAAACTCCGAGCGTTCATTTCACGCTTGTTGGGAACTCATTGAAGAACCACAAGAGGAGACCAGCAAAAAAAAATCCAAACGTATTCGAGCCTCGAGCACAAATGTCAACCACAACAACAAATGCAACAACAACGCCACCATCTAAAATTAAACCCAGCCACGATGGTGGGGCGAATTTTTGCCCCGTTCCCCTCTCCCTCTCCCTCCGTTCCATCCGTCACGCATCAAGTTGTCAGCACTGCGTTTTGATCGGCGTTGATTTTCCATGGAAATAAAATTGTCAACAAATATTTAATAAAAAAAAAACAGCCGCCTCTGCCCCGCCCCTCGGTCCATCTCCCGGTGCAACCGATGCATGTGCCCAGTGCTGCCCCCCTCACATTTGCCATGTGGGCACACGTTTCGTCACGCCGACGACTCGTCATGCTGTTTCGAAATTAATTGGAAAATTACATCCCCACCCACCCCAGGCGATGGGATTCTGAGGGAGGGGCGAGAGGCAGTCGCGAAATTAGCATCAATGGAAAAATTCCGGGTAGACATCGTTGTCGAGACGCCCCGGCAGACGGAAGAATTTTCTTCGGCAGACGGAAGAATTTTCAGAGGAATTTTCCGACGAACTCTTATTCAATCTTTGGGAACCCCCCACCTAAGTCTCCTATCACCATGCTCACCACAAAACGACGATGACCACGAAGAAGACTCTTCCATTACCTCAGTCACACCGCCTCCCAACCACATCAGAGACCAGGTCCAGGGACTCAAAATGACCAGAGTCGAGGAGGGGCGGAAAGTCCATAAGTCAAGTTATGATTATCTGACGAAGACTCCGAAGGCGAGAGGTATTGAGAATGGTACAAAAGCAACACGAAATCGGAAAAGACAATGGAATGGAAATACAATAAAACTCAACACGAATCAATAGGAATAAAATCCTCAAAAGGCAGGCGTTCGATGACTATTGCCATGGTTCTGATAATGACGATGACGACGACGATGCTGGTGACGACGGCCTGTGGGGATCCTCGATCGGGAGAGGCGTGAATTAATTAAGGTTTCAGATCGGGCGAGCGGGACAGGTGGAGTGGAGGGAGGGACAGAGTGAGGATAAGTCGAGGAAAGAGCCTTGGATTCAACTCTAGCTGAGGTTGATTCCGCAGGAAGGAAGGAAGAGATGGAGAGCCGAGAGGGAGATGGAGAGCCGATTAGGCCACATCTTAATGGCACAAACCCGGAGTCGGAGAAGGAGTTGATGGAAGACCAGAGGAGGAGGAGGAGGAGGAGTGGGACGACTTTGTCGCCGTCTGTGTCTATCGGTGGCGTCTGGATAATTACAACAATAACCATGATAATGAGGCGATCGTGTCTGGAGACGACGGCGGGCGACACCGACAGCAGCCGCCGCAGACATCGTCAGACGTCTGCCGAGCCTGATGCCGGGGCCTCCCACAGCGTCGCCGCCGCCGGCCGGTGGAAGCGTGATTGACTCTGCGGCCAGGGAGATGGATTTTTAATTAATGATGGAGAGAACTCGGAGGGAACTCGCAGCGGACGGGAAAATAAATATGCAAAAGAGTCAGCCTCGGTTGCCTCCCGGGGCGGCGTCGGTCGGAGAAATGGGCATGAAATTGTCAGAGAGATGGTGTACAAATATTTGAAGTACTATCTGTTGTTGTTATTGTTGTACCGGCACCGAGGACCCTCAAGGACAACCGATGGACCCGTAATTGAGCGTGACCATAGCGAATGGTCCCGGCGCCCGAGCCGAACCATTAGGACGACGATCTTGGGTTCGATCTTCTTTCGGCACATTTAACACAACAACAGACGATCGGCGTGCAGGAGTTGGGGAGAGAGCGAAGGGATCAAGTGCAGTTGGTAAAAAGGACGCAGGATTCAACCAAAAAACCCCGTAAACTCGGGTCGGTTCCCGGTACCCGAGGCTGAAAAAACGGCGCTCCGAATGTCACATTAATTTTTCCGATTTTCCAAATCAATTGCTCGCGCCGCAGGACACTTCGGCCTCTCGCCGTCTTCTTCGCCGCAGGACAATCGGACCATGACCGACCTCACTTATCACTTTAGCTCGTTCCCACTCTCTGTCTCGCTCTTCCCTCTGAGGACTCGGTCGAGTCGACGAACCACAAATCAAATCGAGGAGGAATCGATTTCGGATCGGGAGAAAAAAGAAAAAAAAAGGCGAAAAGGTCCTTAATTTCGGTTTGTTTTGTTGTCGTTGTTGTTGTCATTGTTGTTGTGAAATCTGCCTGCGCTGTGTGAAAAGCGCATGCGCAGCTCTCTTTGTGCCCGCTCGCACACTGGACCCGACTTTATTTATTGCGTCGCCGATCGATCGAGGCTGTTGACAAATCGGCAGAGCGCGTCCTGCATCCTTCGGGCGGCGGCCCGAGGACGACAATGACAAAGCGAGGATGGTGTCGACGGTTATTTATTGTCGTGCCAACAACAAAGGAGCGCATTGTCCTTTGCCCATTGTTGTTGTTGTTGTTGTTGCCAGGACTCAATTGTGTGTGTAATGGAAAAGGAATCACACACCGGAAACCCTTTTTTCTGGGAACACGAGATCCCATTTCGCTCACAGGCAGAGGGGGAGGTTTTTTTCGAGGGTTTTGTCACAATTTTTTTGTACATTTGTGCACTTTTCCAGTTCTATTTGGGTACTTTCTTAGTACTTTTTGAGTACTATTTGTGTATTTTTTGAGTACTTTCTTTGCACTTCTTGAGTACTCTTTAGGGATTCTTCTGATTTCAGTTCGATCTCGATTGGTGATCACTACTTACCGAGCCGAAGACCGAGCCGCACTGATCCATGCACAGGTAGAGGCAGGTGGCCACGCCCTGGATTTTGATGCGCCCCACATCGACAGTCGATCGCTGCAAAATGGCTGCGGGAGAGAAGAGAAAATAAATCAAATTAAAACGTGACGAAAACAGGCTGTGATGGAAGAGTTTAAAGATATATGAAGAGGTTTCAAGGGGTTATCAAAGGGTTTCTCAAAGGGTTTCTCAAGGAGTTCACTGGGGGCTCTGGAGGAGACAGAAGCGGACACGTTTGCCCCACTTCCAGGACCCCTTCGGCCACGGTTCCCCGACACCCCATTCATCACCATCCGCCGACTATCTTTGAACCCGCCTTTGTTCAGCCCGGCGAAGTCGAGGTGTGAACACCGAGTCCCGATCCTATTAACATGTTAATTACTTGGGGCCCGGTCCGCGTCGTTGGACGGCTGCCCTTTTGAAGTGACGGCGATCGATCGATCGAGAGTCGCTTCAACGGCCTGGGCCATAAATCATGAGAACCATCAGGATATTGTGTTGTCATTATTGTGTTGGAGTTGTTATTGTTATTGCTGTTGTTGCTGTTGTTGTCGTTATTATTATTTTTGTCGTTGTTGCAGTAGTCGTTGGTCGAGTGATCATCATTCTTGTTGCAACGACCGACTCCTCCCCGGATTCTGGGCCCAAATTGAGTCATGTCGAACGCGAAATTAACCAGGCCGACGTCTCATTAAATGGTTTCGCAGGCTCCCGTCGATCGTGGAGAAGGGGGGCGGCGGGGCGGGGGGTGTGGCCGGGTCTGCCCTCGTCAAACCTGCTCCGCGTGGCCATGTGTGGTCGTCAGCTGGTCGTGGGCCGGTCGCGGGCGGCGCACGTCAAACGAAAATTATTTATTTTTTGCGCGATTCGCGATTTTTTGCCCATCGTCAATGGGCAAAAACTCAATGAGTTTGCAATTTTTAATCTTTTTTCACATGATTTCGAGTTTTTTCCATCGTATACGTTTTTCTTTTTTTTCTTCGATAGTTTTTTTCTTTCACATTTTTACAATTTTTTATATTAATTTATCATAATTTTTCGATAATTTCATGTCCGATTTTCCGTTATCGTCCCGATCGTTCACACGTGTTCGGCCAGATGCGGCCAAGTCCAAGGCGGAGGCGACTGCAGC
The DNA here is from genome assembly GCA_017309665.1 of Coelopa frigida. Lineage (NCBI taxonomy): Eukaryota > Metazoa > Arthropoda > Insecta > Diptera > Coelopidae > Coelopa > Coelopa frigida. Next base: position 43,502,634 of record CM029561.1, read on the forward strand.
CGGTTCAGGGGACGGCGGCCGGGGCCTTGGCGGATACGGTGGCAACGGAGTCCCCACGGTGACTGGCAGAAGTTTATCAACGTCTGGCGATAACGCTGCCAGCCGTTGCACCCTGGGCTAAACTCGTCGTCACTCGGCCGCCGATCGTGCTACAGGCCGATAACTCTGGCCAATTTGAAGATTTCACCACAATGGGATGTTCGAGCGATTTCGTTTGGGCCACGTCAGGGCGAGAAGTGTGTTAACATGCCAGCGAATGAATGGAAATGATCTTGTTCAGTCATCAAAAGGGGTCGAGATCTGTTCTTTATCCGTTGTCGATGAGGAAATCGATTATTTTTAAATGTCTTAAGGGCCAACGAGACATCTCAGAGAATCTCAGGAGTGTTCCAACGTGTCCCCATTAGACGACGTCTGCAGAGATCATGGACAAATCCCCATCGAAGCGATCGCTCATTAGCGTCGACGCTCGTCCGGGAGCCGAACTAGTGCGCGATCTGCCCCCAATTGACCCACATCTCGAAGGCGCCGAGCCGACGAAGGGGGGCCGAGGGGAACTTGCTTGCGGAGACACGACGTTTATTGCCGCCCATTCATCTGGGGCGTATCTCAGGCATTAACCACCTGCTCGGCCTGAAGTGGCTGCCACCGCCGCCCCCTTTTTTGAGGCGGCGGAGGGGGCGGGGCGAGGTGCCGGACGGCGGACGGAACGTGACACGAAATGCACGAAAACTCATTCATTTTTTCGCCATTCGGATTCGGAGTCGAGTTCGAACGCGGCGGGAAAATCATAAATTTTCAGCCGATCGAAATATTTAGGATCGTGTTGTTGTTGGTACTGCAGTTGTTGTTTTTCTTACTTGTTGTTCTTGTTTTTTTTGTGTTTTTGTTGTGACTGCTGTGGAAAGCTCAAGATTTATGTAGGAAACGAAATCCGAAGCCAATAAAAAATGTCTCCGATTTTGCTCTTTTTCCAAACGATCGGTTTTTTCTCTCGCCCCAAGCACACGAGTTTTGTCAATGGCGATTTTTTTGTTGCTTGTCGCTATTTTAAGAGGCTTAACGAAATCGAAACATAAAGAGTCTGTCGCAGATATTCGGTCTATCTGTCCATATATATCGGCCGGATTCGAACTCACGATCTCCTGTTTACTGGACAGGCGTTTTGACCAACTTCACTTGGCGGACACGTGAACAGATATCTGAGTGCAGTGAGGTATCTCTCAGATACGCTTCGAGCGACAACAAGAATTGAGATTCAGATGAAGATAACTTCGGGAGGAGGAATCGTCAGCGGAAGGCAGGAAATTAAAGCGAACACGGAGAGAATTCGCTCGGGGAAGCATTCAACATTCAAATGAGAAATGAATGATAAGATACGCCGGAGCGGGTTGCCACCCCGACCAATGCGGCGTCTCTCTCGATTTTCCGCTCAAATTTCCTCATAATTTCAACACAATTCCCCGTGCAAACAATCGATTTTCCGACGAAGACCCCGACGGACGAATGTCAAAAGGTCAATAAAGCGGTTATTGACTTCTCGAGAACTTCGGCCACGCCCCCCACCACGTCCTCCCACACACAAACACCAACACACAAGCGCATTGCGTCAGATGGTGCCGGCGTTTCCCGAAATTACGACCGCTCGCATCGCAAATAAATAACGAAAATAAAAACGAAACATGTTCTGGTTCCTTTTTCCCACACACTTTTCCCACTTCTCCTTCCTTCCTTCCCCCTCCCCCATTTCCAATCTCTCTTCCCGGATCAATATCACTCTCTCTTTCGCTGTCTCTCCCACTGTCCCTCTCGCTCACTCCTCACCTCCGAGAGGTCAGCTGGAGGTGAACCATATTTTGAGACGAAGTCGATGGAGGCGTCGCGAGAGCAGGAGGCAAAGTGGTGAGAGCGAGATGGCGAGAGGAACCGAACACGCGCCTCTCGATTCCGTGAAGAGGCGGCCGCCTATGAAAGGGGAAGGTGGGAGGTGGGGGTGGAGGCTGAGGATGGCACCAGATGAAAAAGATGACGAGGATTTAGGAATTTGTGTAACAACAACAACAACAATAGTCGTAATGAGGAGAAAAGCCTCAGAAGAACCAGGGGAACGTTTTTTATTGACGGAAAAACAAACTTTTACTTGTTACGAGCTCATCAGCGGGGTTGCCACCTCGAAGTAGATAATTTTTGAAATTCAATATTTTCATAATTTGTTAAATTTACAAAAAAAAATTTATTTTTACTCTAAAATAAAAATGTAAATAAAAAAAATATATTTTTCAAACAATTAAACTCGAACAAAGATATTAAAAAACAAAAATTTTAACAAATTCAAAAATTTAAATTTTTAACTTTTTCCAATTTATAATTTAATAAATCGAGCAAAAATTAAATTTTTTCATCATATTTTTTGATTTTTGGAGATGGCAACCCCGATTTGGACCCACTCGAAGTCGTCGTTTGTCATTTGTTTTTGCTTTCATCCAAGCAGTAGAAGTGTGTGCTATTGTTGTTGTTGCACTCGAACATATTTGTTTTCCAACAAATATTGAAACAAACGAAATAAAAACGAAACAAGGAAGTCTGGGAATCGTCCCGCGACCCTTTCTCGGTTTTTACGACCTGGCGCACGATCGTAAAGTTCGACAAACAAATCGCACGCCTCTCGCCGTCCGTCCGCCCGTCCATCCATCTGTCTGTCTGTCCCGACCACCTGTCTGTCCGCAGATCGTCGGCATTTCCATTGAAATCGAAACCGAAACGCCGACCCCGCCCCGCCCCTGCTCGACCTCCGCGCGCGAGGTGTAAAAAGTGTTGAACTGAGGCCGAGGCCGTGTTGTTTGTCGCCCTTCAATATTTATCAACCCGCTCGAATTCGGCGGAATTTCCTCCGAGGCACCTCGAGCACTCTGAGGTCTGTCTGTCTGTCCGTCCGTCCGTCTGTCTGCTCGCCAGATAAGCGCCGTCGTCGCTGGAGGGACGAGAGGAGCGGGTTTTGATAGGAATTTCGAACTGAGTTTCTTCAATTTGAATGCCATCGAGATTGCTGCTTCCCAGTTTCGAAACTTGTCTTTGAGATGAAATACTTTTTTTCAGGCACTTTTTCATCCGAATGTAGTGATATAACTTTCGAGGATCGTATGTAGATTGGAATACTTTTAAAATTTTGAGGTATTTTGCTTCCAGAAAGAACTGTACCGAAAGTGGCATCTGCCGACAAGTGCCCCACGGATATCCAAGTACTTGTATCCGTGGGATGCTTGATCGACTTGCAACAGTCGAGGATGAACTTCTGGCCAGGTGTCTGTCGTGGCTTCGCTGTTGTTGACTAATAAAATTACAACAACAACAACTGTGCACACCAAATGAAAAACAAATAACAATAAAAGCCAGAAAAATCTTCTTCTCTTTCGCCCTCAGTGAGGAGGGGGAAGGCGAAGAGTGGGGGACGTGTGGGGCTCCCAAAATAAACACACGAAATTGTCGGGGCAGCTGGTGGCAGCCCCGACGTCGAACGGTCAAAAGCCGCATCGAGATACACGCACATGCACCGCCCGTAGATACAAGTGCATCTGCTGGATACGTGCATCCACAGATGAAGTTGTTTGAATACGTGTTGTTGTTGTTGTTGTCGTCGTTCTACTTGTAGTTAATTTTCCCGCCTTCACTACGATTTTCCAGAATCTCCACACTTGTTGCAGTCGTTATTGTTGTTGTTATTGTTGTTGGAGAAAGCACTTCACAGATACTTTTTTCTCCTCCTCCTTTTCTTTTTCTCTGTCTCCCTCTCTTTCGATCCTCTTACCACCTATCGATCTGTAGCAGTTACCGACACGAAACATCTCAATCTGTGAGAGCGACATCTTTGTATCGCTGTATCTATAGATTGGAATGCATCTCGAACTGGTTGTCGAAGTATCTGCATTTCGCAGCGACGGCAACAACAGGAACTTCTCTTCCTCTTGGATCCACTTTGCCTGCGTTTCTTGAGTTCTTTTCGAAAGTTTCTCATCAATCCCTTCCTCTAATTTCGATGCAACATCCACCAACAACAACAACAATATCTAACATCTACAAGATTCTTTCGACATCTGGATATTTTTCTTCATTTTCAACCTTGTTGTTGTTGTAACACTGGTTGTTGTTGCCACTGGCGATGGTGGTCGCTATTTAAAAAGCGATTTGTTAGAATTTAGTTAAAGTTTCGAATGGACCACCATGTGACATTGTTGTTGTTGCAGTTGTTGTTGTTACTAGTGCTCATCATATTTTCGTTGTTCTTGTTTCTCATGTTACGATGTCAGTGATTGTTGTTGTTGTTGTTGTTGTTGTGGCGTCTCATCCTGTTGCCGGCCGGGAGTGTCCGATGGAATTTTAAATTTAGAACATGATTCGAATCTGTTCGTCGTCGCCGTCGTCGTCGGTTGACATCTCGTCGCTCGTCTTGTTCTTCCTCACTTCACATCGACAGCTTCCTGTTGTTGTTCTTGTTGTCAAAGGGTGTCTCTGTCTCTGCGTTCGTATCTGTGTCTGTGACACCCATTGATCATCATTATGTTTTTTGGCATTCCTAGGCCATGTCGTTGTCCATCTGTTCGGTCGGCCATCCATCTCGCTCACTCTCTCTCTCGCTGTCTGTTTTTTGGGCATTTGAGATGCTTTCAACATGCGTAGATACACTGAGTATCTCGTGGATTATGTTGATTCATCCAACAGAACGGAACGGAAGGGTTTCGATTTCGTCGTCGTCGTCGTTATTGTTGTTGCCTTCAAACATTTTAAATACTCATCCATCAAGAGGCTCCATTAATTGTCGAACAACTGCGTTCTGTATCTGTATCTGATGTCCCCAAAGTATCTGAGTATCCCAAGACATTGAGCTAATTCGGGAGTTTTTGAATTTGGTCGTTCTATTGTCATATTTCACATTTATTAATGTTAATGAGCTCGGCACATGGACAGATGTCCATCTGCATGTCTATCTGTTCATTAATCTCGGCCATTAATTAGTCTCCGCCCAAGTATCTGAGGGCGCTTCATGTGTCCAACTATCCGGAGACCCTTTCCTCATTGTTGACTTTCTTCGAATATCCGTCCGTCCAGCTGGCGACCATCAGCGATGCCTTCACGTTCGCCATTCCAACGAGCCCCACCCTCGCCCCACCGAAGCCCACATTTATTTCCACGACGTGTGCATTGGACAAACGATGCAAATCGATCGAAGAGGGCTTTAAATCGGAATAAGAGACCTCGAAATTGAGAGAGAATCGGGAGAAAAATCGAAAAAATGTTCCTCAAATTATTGAAAAAGCAAAAACAGAAACGATTCGACACAAAGCCCGGTTTCGTCGCCAAGGAACGCGGGCTCCAGGTTTTATTTAAACAACAAATTAACCGTCATTAGCCGTTGTCACGAAGGCAGAACACGCCGAACGCGGTGGGGGCGGGGCAGAAGGGGGCAGACGTGGTGGAGAAGAAGGTGTGACTGGGTGTCAGAAGAATTTTTATTATTTATTTAATCGGAAGATAATTATGTCGTCACACCGCATCACGTTCCGAGCCAGCGATCCCTCCATCAATCACCGCGTCAATCCATCGATCGATCGGTCGATTGGGGAGGAGACGAGGGGGGCTGCGAGTGTGACATCAGAGCCATTGTCATTGTCAAGTGGCAGCCGCACGTTCGCGGCTGACATTTCAATTATGACATTGCATCGCATTGCATTGTCTGATGTCCGTCCGTCCGGCTGTCCGTCTGTCTGTCTGTCGCCCGATTCGATGTCGTCGTTTATTAGTCCCGTGTTTATGCTGGTGATTTAAAGAAGCTCGAAGCTCGGCGTGTTGTGCTTTTTAATTACGGCAGCTTTTTGTGGTCGTTCGTTCACCCGCCGCCGCATGCAGAACGGAATTTAGAATTTGATATTATGTTCTTCGATTGATTAGATTTCGAAAATAATATGTTTGGGATGGGGTTTAGATAGGAAAAATATGAAAAAAGGATTTTTTAAATATATTTTCTTCAACCTATAAAAACTAACCTTTCATACTAATTTTATAATATTTTCAAAATAGTCTGAATTTAATATTTATCACGACTTTGTCCTTTTGGAACCTCCCACGAGTCATGGCCTAATTCTCCTCCCCCGAGTGCCCTCGAATTCTTGAAGGCGTGGTCCAAATGTGAAGTGAGCAATTAGACCCCAGCAACAACAACAACAACAACTTGGAGAACACCAAAAATAACCTCACGTCGCTCAATTAATCGACTGTAAAAATAAACTTCGATCGAAGGAATTTGAAAATTTCGAAATTTCAAAAACAACAACAACTGCTACTACTACCATACTATTACTGCTACTACACCTACAGCAGCAACAACAATAATAACAACATCGGTGTTGTTGCATTCTAAAACCAACAATAGAAAAGAAACAAGAAGAAGAATAAGAGCTCTAATCACCAGCGGACAAATTAAGATGCCATGGAACTATTTTTACAGACGCCCATAAATCAAAGGGATGGAGCGATAGGGGAGGGGGCAGAGAGAGAGGGCGGGGCACCACGCGACGGGCGGTCCCACGAATTAATGCAAACTATTCTCGAGTTGTTGTTGTCATTCAACAATGTTGTCTTAAAAAGGCTTTAAAAGCCCTCGAGGAAGGATTAACCGAAGTTCCACGGGGACCTGGGGAGCGAACAACGAGAGACAGACAGACGGGCAGACAGATATTGTTGTTGTTGTCTCCGCCCCTCGAGGGAAGGATGGGTGGTGATGAATTTATGACAATTTTATGCGCCTCGCGAGTCATTAAAACCACATGGAAATTCTTGGGAGGGAATTGTATCCATGGAGGAGAGTGAGATAGAGTGAGAGAGAGGTGGCGATGGAGTAAGGGAGATAGAGAATGACGAATGGAGATGTTCTTCTGGGGTTTGTCTACATTTAGGGGGCGTGGTTCTTCCCCTTTTAACATTGGGGAGATTCATGCAAATCGTTGGCCATAATTTTCCCATTGTTTTTGTGGCCTCGTTGTTGTGTTGTTGTTGCTGTCGCTTTCATTGTTAGTTTTTGTTCGAATTTGTAACTCGAATCGAGATGCTAATTGATTGTTTGATGAATGGTCTCAACTATTGTTTTTAGTGTCTTTCGTCTTGTTTTCGTTGCTTTCTGATGTTTTCTTTTCCTCCCATAATTTGTTTCATTCTCCGGTTGTGTTTATTTTGTTGTTGTTGTTGTTTATGTCCTTCCCATCGATTTCGTTGTCGCTTTCTGTGGCTTTGAAATGTATTTTCATTGTGTTATTTTTTCAATTTTTTATTGTTTCAAGTTGTTGTTATTCTTTGTATTGATGTAATTTATGCATTCGTATTTTTTGTTGTTTCATCCAACCGATGATGGCTTTCAAATAAATCGGGGGTTTCCTCCCTCTCTGTCACCCTCCCTCACTCACACTCTCTCTCTCTCCTGGGATCGATTGAATGCTTCGATTTCAGGTCACCGAATCCGTCAGAGATGAGAAGAAGAAGGAGGAGGAGGCAAAGTGAGAGGAGCGACAATTTCACTCAATTTGTGGAAACACGATTTCGCACTGAGGTCGCCGCTTTTCCCTCCCCAACAACAATGCCGAAATCCCTCGTCCTCTAATGGAAAAAAACGTTTGCAAAAAACTCGCCCCCTTCTCGTTTCTTTCTTCTCCTTACTCCCTTCTTTCGACTGCTTCTCTCTTTGGCAATCAAAGAACACAATAATAATAACAACAATATCGATAGCATCATCGATATTCATCCCTCGACCCGTCCGATTGTCTGGCAACGCCGCCCGCAACAGCAACAGTTAGTCCAACGGTAATTGCATCACTTTGCTGAAGTTCCCTCGTTTTCGCTGTTATCGCCGATGCAATCGGTTGCGCCCACCCTAATGCGTCGATCCGGCAACCCTTAATGTGTTTTTGTGCCAAATGCTCTCTCGTCCGCGATGCACGTGTTTTAGAGTATTGTACGATTGTTGTTGTTGTTGTTGTTGTGTCATTTGCGTCCCAACATTTTCGACATTCGGCTCGCTGGGATTTCGCCGGATTTCCTCGATGGCTTCTGACGTCCTTCCGGCTGCGGCAGGAAGCGCATAAATCGTCACTTCGACGTCGATTGTGGCGAGGGGCGGAGTCGGGGGAGGCGAGTGTTGCCTGCTGATTACGGAAACGCGATCACGAGCTGTTGATTGCGAACGAGAGGCCGGCGAGAGGACGAGGGGCGGAAGCCGAGGGTCGCGAATGGGCTGATGGAAGAGGGCGTCGGTTGAGGATGAGGAGGGGAAGAAGGGCGACCGAATAAAAATAATGAATAAAGGACAAATGACGGACGAATGAAGGTTGTTGTAGGAATTCCTATTAATGAAATTGATCTTCTGATAAACATTCGTTAAGTTGTCCATTTCGACCAAACCTCGAACCCCTTCAATACAAACCCTTCAAGAAAGCACACTTTACGCAAGATGGATGAAAGAGAGAGAGCTTACCTGGAAAGAGAGGAGAAGAGGAAACAATCAGTATAAAGTTGAAATGAAGACAAATGAAAAACATTTGATTTTCTAAATATAACAGGTTGAAATCAATACAAATGAGAATCGTTTGGGTTCGAAAATAGAGCAATATCGAAACAGGAAATCGCATGTAGAACATGCACAACTAAATGGTGATTAACCCTCGATGACAAAGCGGTGCTTAACCCTCTACACCGAATCGGTGATTAACCCCCGACAACAAAACGCTGCTCAGTCTTTAGCTTCTACCACTCCAAGAGCCAGTCGGCTTATCTTAATTTCCAGATGTCGACAAATCAATTCGATCCAGAAGATCCAGAACAAACGATTCTCCCGATTTGCATACATCAGCGGCGTTTAACATATTAATTCCGGACAACAATGGGTCGATCTTCAACAAGTGGGGTGGGGGGAAAACAAATAGTGAAAGTCCGAAAGCGGCGGCGTCTAATGAGGCAATTAATTTGAATAAAATTCCTCGTGGACGCGGCGACCACGCGACCGAGGCCCGGGCCAAGGAACCCTCGAGACCCAGGGGGACCCGGGAGGGACCTCCGGGTGGTCGGACGAGGGTCGGAAATGCGGTTAACAAGCGGCACGAATCCCTCGAACAACAAATTAAAGCTTTTCAAATTGTTAGCGCCTCTTGGATACACCGTTTACAGCAATAACAACAACAACAACAACAACGTCTATTGCCGTGTTGCCATTGAATCGGAGCTGGTCTTAATGAGCGGCCCACATCGACGAGGTGTCGACTCATTAGAAATGGGCGGGCCCGCAAGAGTAGAACCGGGGGCGGGGCAGCGGCGGAGGAAATTCCGAGCGATCGAGAAACTTGTAAACTGGGACTAAAACAAGGCGAAGCCATGTTTTATTCATTAGAAATTTGTTCATCTTCTAGACACAAGATCGATCGATCGAGGCATGGGCATGGAGAGAAAGAGAGGGAGGGAGAGATAGGAAAGCATGATGGAGGAATTTCACTTTCATTTGACTATGGCTCGTATGCAAATCGCGACGCTAATTTTCCATCATTTTTCATGCCTCAATTTTCCCTCCCCCTCGCTCGGTCCCTCTTTCTCCCGAGAACCTCTTATTGATTACCCTTGGAGCTGCTCCTCGACACACCGTTAGCCTGCTCCATTTTTCATCGCAATTTCCAGTGACAAAAGCACAAAACGAAAAGCGAGGAAAGCCGAACAAGCCCGAGGAAAACTCATTGAGGTAATTGAAAATTAAAAGAGATGGAGAAAATGAGAGAAAAACGAAAAAACATGAGAAAAATAGACAAAAAATTCAGCAAAAATTCAAAAAAGAAAGCAAAATTTAAAAAAAAAATGAGCGAAAAATTAAAAAAAAGAGAATACATTTAAAATGTGTCGCAAAAAGGAAAAGAAAACAGGAGCGAACATGAAAAATAAGAAGCACAAGATTGGTATGCAAAATAGGAGTAAACACGAGATGGATGTTTGAGCGAAATCCAGAAAAACTCGCTGCGATTTCAATTGCAAAATCGATGGGATTTTTTGCCGCTGTTGCTCGATTTGTTGCCGCATTTGCTGACAACATTTGCGCGTTGTGCTTGTGGAAATCGCTCACATGACAAATACTCTGACGACTGGTTTCGCAGCAGGAAATCAATCGGTGGCAAATTCAGGTTGCAGAGATTTCGATGCGAGGCAATTGAGAACAACCTTAATGAAGTTCATCTGATCGATCGGAACTCGGAAAACTTGATGAGACAAATATGAAATATTTTCTTTTTAATAGTTCAAATGAAGATCGTCTTTAGTCTAATTTGGATTATAATCATTCACTTTGATTATACTATTCCAATATTGTTTTTTGGATCAGATTTCAGATCATTATCCGATCCATTAACATCACTCTCTGTATCATCATATTTCCTTCCCCCATCACCATCATCAGCCTCATCATTATTATCATCACAACCACGACGACATCAGATCCAAAGTCTCGCCAAACAAACCTTCTAACTGCACATATTTTCCCTCTATGTATATTTATATCTCTCTCTATTAAACAAATTATCTGGCAGCACGTCCACCATGTGACTCTGTCTATGTGTGCATGTGTGTGTGCGTGTGTGTGTGTGTCCAAGTAACCAAGTGACTGAAAGACTGACTGACTGACTGGTAATTTATTGTCATGCGTTGACGCGAAGCGAAGCGCCAACAGCAACAAAAACAATAAGAATAAAAGCAACAAAATAGAAGATAGACAGCAACATCAATAGATGCAGCAGGAACAACAACAACAATTGCAACAACATCTTAGAACAACAACAACGGCTGACGATAATAAATTAAAAGGGATCCAAAAGACTAAAAGAGAAAATAAGAGAAAAACTCGGTGATGCGAACGAAGAGGAAAGTGAAAGGAATGGCAAACGACGGAAGCGAGGGGGAGGAGGGAATTTATTTGAAATCCGTTATCAGTAAATTTCAGAACAGCGTGGATGAGATGGAAATGGGAAGACATTTGAGGCCGAATTTTCTAATAATAAATTTAAAAACGAACATTTTAAAAGGAAATAACAACAATTTAAAAAAACTTGTCCGCCAAATTGTTTCCTTCGAAAATTTAAAATTATAGAAAATATTTCTTATTTAAGGGAAATTAAAAACGAAAATTGTAAAAGGAAAAATTGAAAAAATTTAAATAAATTTTGTCCTTACAAAAAGGTCAAAAAAAAAATTGTAAAATTAATTGTTTTGTATTTAAATATAAATTATATGAAATTCAAAAGAATTCTATTCAAATTTCTATAAAAAGCGCATCTAATTTTTGCCTGTTTTAATAGATTTGAAATTATTCGCAATGTCAACTTGGCAACATTGTTGCAATTCATAGCACCAACAACACAATGGCAAAGAGAAGAAAGAGACGGGAAACGACACTGACGCAAATCAGCCGTGTGTGCGTCCACGCGTAGACGTCGACGTCATCGAAAGCGGCTGCAGCGGCGTCGACAGCGACGCCTGCGTTCGGTGTAATCGTGTAATCGAGGAATTATTGTGTCACATTTCTGTTTGCGCCCGTCCTTTTTGTTTGCTTTCGCTTCAGCTGGCGTTGTTATTGAAAAACAAAAAAAAAAACAAAAACAACTATGGCCACAACAAAACTATTCAACAACAATAACAATTACAATAACAACACCATAAAGATGTGAAGCAAAAACAGGGATCGTTTTAATTTTCCCAGCAATCGCAATTTGTCGCATCAATGGCCGCATAAATTTCCCTGCTATCTGGCCAAAGAAATTATTGCAAAAAATATTATTTTTAAAAAATTATAAATAACTACTTGTGATTACTCAAATTGTAGCTAAGAAAATTCTACGTGATAGTGAGGAAAAAGTTTAATTTTTCTCATCGAAGAATGTTATTCGCCTTGGAGTGGAAATCTAGGTAAACTCTCTCTAGAATAGACGTTTTAAGTGGTTTCCTCCCGCTCTCCCCCAGGGACTTGAGATGTCCTGCATCTCATTCTCACTTCACTTCGTTCGGAAAACTTTCTGAGAATGACATCTTTTCTCTCAGTTGGAGGAAGGTGGAGGCTGAATTTCCAGCAAGGTGTCACTTTGTGCTTTCGTTCTACACACCTCCAGCCCTGACACTCGAAAAGTTGTAAATTCCCGGAGTGCTGTCGGCAGCAGTTTGACATTTGACTGTCACGTTCCCACAACCCTCGGCCCCCTCCTCCCCCAGCCTTTCATCGCTGTCGCTTCCGCTCTCTCTAGGGACTCTCGACTCGCAGGCTAAAAATAATCCGACTTTAATGTGTTTTCCATTCCGGGTTCCGAAGTGATTCCTGTGGCAAATTAGGAAGAAATGCCCGCCCTCGAGTGGGCGTGTCTTCGACGCGAGGGCGCAAACTCCCCTCGATCCCCTCCGCCGCTCTTAATGGACCAATTTCCCATCTCGTTTGTCAATTTCTATCGACGATTTGTGGCCATTTATGGTGTGTGGGGAGAGATTTAGGGGGATTTGAGAACAGTCAAGGGGAATCTCTCGCGGAGGAAATTCCTATAAAAAAACAAATTCCATTCGCTTCCACTTCAGAATCATTTTCTGTTATGAAAAACTTGGAGCCACGAGTTGAATTTGGATTTATTTTAATATTTTTGTTTCCACTTTTGGAGGTTCCGAATAATTTTTTCTTGATTTTTCATAATTTTTTTGGCTTCTTGTTATTTATTGTGGTTTTTCATAAATTTTAGTGGTTTTTGGAGGTATTTAAATTGGGAATTTGACTTTAATGTTTATATCGATTGATGAGCTTGTGAAAGTCCGCCCTACAGTGGGTCCTGAATCGATTTCTCTCGCCCTCTCTCACTCTTCATAAATCGATCGGTCGTTGGCAGAGTTCGTTGACCCCGCCTGTGACGCGCCTGGCAACAGCGCGGCGACCACGTCGGGGGCATTTGGAGCAACTGCACGCGCTCCACTTATCACGCGGATTAGCCGAGGCGAGCGAAGCTTGGCGATCGAAATCCGATACCCGGGGGCAAATTAATGCCACGAGTCGAGGGCGCGGGCGGGGGCGGAAATGTGTGAATGGCGAGAAAAGGTGCGAAATCCGATAAAGAAAGAGGGACAGAAATAAACGCGAATGCGAATGCAACGAATTAATTATAGAAATCAACAGCACCAGGAACAACAGAAACGACAGCAGCAACAACAACAACAGCAACTATTGAAACAATAACAACAACAACAACAGCAGCGAAAAATAAGTGTAGCCACTGTCAATGCGAGCCACGAATTTCAAAAACATCTGGCCGCGATTTTCTTATCGCAAAACGTAACGCGACGTAACGAGGCGCGGGGAGCGTTTTCTTGCGCCCCAACGTCATCATTATCATTACCACTCTCACACACACACACACACACACACTCATACAAACACGCGCAGTCGGTCGGGCGGTCGCAATGCAAACAGTGGTGCCCCTCGGTGCAAACAGTGTTGCCACTCAATGCGCCAATCGTTGGCCCAGGTCAGTGGCTCCGATCGATCGATCGCGCATGCAAAATTTCCGAGAGAGCGCATTCTCTCTCATTTAATTTTCTCTCTCACTCTCTCGCTTAGTCTCCCTCTCTCTCACCCCCCCATTTGGACTCTCATTTTGACTTTGTAATTGCTTAATTATTGTTTAAACAAATAGGAATACAAAATCCGCAAAAGAAAGAGCAATAAACTCTTGTCTACTATCGCTCTCTTGCTCACTCTCATACGATGAGAATCTCTCGCGAAATCCCCCCTCCCATAATTACTCATTGCGATTCGTTATGGGAGATTTTTGGCAGCAGCCAAAACTAAATCGATTTGCATTTTGCACTCGAATTTTCACCTCAGTTCAACTTCGATATTTTTCACCCTTCCTCGTTATCGTTCGAAGCCATCTGGTTTTCACCTCTGGCAGATCATTCAAACTTTTTGTTGTTGTTGGTGTTGTCTGTTATTGTAGGTTGTTGTAAAGTGTGTAAAATATGTGTCTGGAACAAACACTTCTTAATTAATTGCTCCCATGTGGGGCCCAAAATTGTGATCCCCATTACAATTGTGTGTTAATGTCGACATCAGTTCAAATGTTGGGCAACGGCGAATATTTGAGCGGCAAACAACACTTGGGTGTTCCAAAAACCAAAAATCCAAAACCAACAATGGCAACGGAATATTTATCGACCCGAACGCGGCGGCAACAAATGACCTTATAAACCATGTCGACCCGGTATCGGGAGGACCGCAGCCGACTCTCTCCCCGGAGCTAATTAGTTCAGACAACTCCGAAAATAGGTTGAGCAGTCAATAAAACCCCATCAAAAGGTCGGGCCGCCTATAAAAGAACCTGAACCCGATCGATTCCTCCCGCGCATGGGTCGGCCCAGTTGGAATAATTTGTCCGCTGATCCCGAAAGCATGCTGTATCTCCTTAATCCAATTATCAATCGCATACCAACGGAAAGTATCGGGTTTCCGGGTTTTACGACCGCGGCCCCAATTAATCACAAAGAGAATCTCAGACGAGAGCTGACGAGAACCGCTCGACATGTCTGTCTTAATTAGAGGATGCTCTCGATATTTTATGGGACGTTGGCAGCAGAAGCAGCATTTCTTCAATTCAAACACCGAGTTGGCCGACCGATAGAGAAATTGGTATTAAATTGCAACAACTGTTCCTGGAGCATCAACAAGAGCAATGAGAGCATGACAACAACAATCAGGATAATCGTGTTGATAGACACAACAATGATAATGAGGCTGATTAAAACAATACTGATTACAACAATAATCACTACAACAACCACAATAATGGATGAATTCACACTCTCCGGCACGAAAACGAATTCAATTTTCGAAAGGTTTACGAAATGTCAAAATTAATGGGCCTTCGAGCGAGCTTTGTTTAGAGCTTTGTGTGGATTGCGAGCGCGAGAAGATGTGTTTACTAATGGCGTTTTTATTACATTTGTTATTACATTGTTTTGTTTTTGTTATTGTTGTTTGTTGTTGCAAAACTATTCGGTGTTGTCGCTGTTATGGCCATAAAAGGCCTAAAAGACCCATGCGAAAGGTGCTAAAGGGCTTCTCGCAGATGGCACGACTTTCTCCCTCCCTCTCTCTCTATCTCTGTCTTGCCGAGCGAAGGGCCCAAAACAACAACTTCAACAACAAATGCATGAACTCTATCAGAGCCCATGCTGGCGATCGTGAGAAAAGCCTCCGTCGTGGACTTTCGATAAAATGCAAATAAAACAACAAAGCATGGCAGCCAAATTCACCTGAAGAAGGAGAAGAAAAAGACGTCCAACGAGAAGAAGAAGAGCAGTGGTCAAGAAGAAGAAGACACTCGAGACGATGGCGGCGACGAACCATTTCTTTAATTGTTATTGAAATATTAAAACAGAAATGTCAACATTTGCATTCGGGGCCCGAGTTATCAGCGGCGGCTGCATTTCATTTGGCTCGTTATTTTAATGGCAACGAGAGCCGCCCCCCGACCGCTCTCCGCCTAATCTCTGGATGAAGCCATTCGAGTATTAAATTTAATAAACATTTCCTATGCATAACTCGAGAGATTTCGGATCGGAGACCTACTTCTAGCTCGAAGTCGGATCGAAATCAAACGAAAAAACACCGCCGTTCGAAGACAGCCGGACGGACAGACAGACGGACCATGGAAAGCTCGATCGGCAGCAGCTTCCGAATTAACGAAGGCCCTGAGCTCGCTATCGTCCGCCTCTCGGTTGACCCCGACCCCCCGATTGGAGGACGGTCTCCGGGGAGGCTATTGTAAATCAGAATTCCGAAGAATTTTACTATTAAATTTTTATGGTATTTCATAAATCCTCTGACGAAAGGGGGAGCGTGGAAAGAATCGGATTTTCGAACAATTCAGATCGGCAATTTTATTTATATTTCATTAAGTCATCGCATTAAGAGGAAAGTGAGAGCGGAAAAGAGCTTAAACGAGTGAGAGAATTTATTCCTCATCCATTTGTGTGGCCTTCGGTCTTCCTATCTGTCCGTTGGTTTATTGTGATACACATTAATAGAGAGGGACAGCGAAAATCCCAAGGGATCCAAATAGAGATAGAAATAGATATTTCACCCGTCATCAGACGAACTTTTCAGTGTTCGGGGCTTTATATCTGACTGTTCTATTAACGGAATATATATTTGAACTATCCATTTGAACTCCGACATCGATCGGAAGTGACCAAGTTTCTCACGCGTTGCCAACAGCTGTCACGATAGAACACCAACAACACCAACAACTGCAACAAATTAAAACCACAACTGAAAACAAAACCAAAGTTATCAACACAAATGCAACAACAAACACAACATAAACAACAACAACAATATGGAGAAGAGGAAGTGGCAAAATATAAAAGCGGGGAAAAAAAACTCTCAAATTAACACATTAGCAACAAATGATAAACAATAAATTTTATGACAGCTCATAAAACGCTACTAGCAGTTGTTGTTTCTGTTGTTGTTGTTGTTGCTGTTGTCGCTTGCCCGGTCGGACTTGATGGGAATATACCAACCAGGCGGCAACAACAACAATAGCAACGAGGATAGCGCTGGCCCCACATCAACGGGGGGGAAAGAGACAGAGGCGAAGGAGAAGGCGCAAGAATCCATCAAATGGTATATGGAGCAGGGGCGGGGGAGGCGGAGGAAGGGACAGCGCCTGAAATGGCTTTAAAAGCGATTTTAATGAACTGCAAATGGCGCCCTTCTCGCATTAAGAGGCGTAAACAAACACTTCCCCAGGAGGATCGGGGAAGAACAGAGAGCGAAGGGGAGGGGGCGTCGTCCCCACTGCTCGATCGTCCCTTGTGGCAATAACTCAGCTCGCCTGAGCAGGGACTTGAGTAGTGCTTGATCGGCATCAGCAACCACTGCTTTATCGACCCTCATGACCATAACTCACACTTGCCCGTTGCCAAAGTGATGATCAGCGCGATGGGGATGGAGCAACGATGACCGCTAACAGCACCATCACCATTAACGCGCTCATCTCCATCACCATCGCCATCACCATCGCCACCATCTCCATCAGGAGAATCACTAATGGCGCTGCCATATCGACCGCCGCGGCCATAACTCAGGCTAATCGGCCCTTTGAAGCCCTGTTTATCGACCACTCAACCACCCACCAGAGCAACAAGTGGCCGAACGCTCTCCATCGGCCTCCAACGCCTCCAACGCCTCCCTTGCCACGCCTCCGCCTCTTGTTCCTGATCAATCGGGCCATGAGTTATGCCGCAAAAGCAGACCTCGAGCCGCGCCGAGACCTCGACGCAAATACTTGCTCCGATTTCGAATCGATTCGGAATCCAGGTGCGCATCTCGCAACAAACACAATTAAGTGGCAACACTGTTGCGGCTCCGCTAATGGCGAGAGGTCGAAACGAAGGAGTGAAGGAGAAGTTTGGGCGGAGGAGGAGGGTTTCGTAATCGAACATTTGGAAAAATGCGATTCGCCAAAAAATGAGGTTATTTGCGCCATCGATGAAAACTCGAGTAAATACCGAGGAATCTCGGGTGTGGAGGACGATGAGAGATGGTGAGAGGGGAGGAAGGGAGAAAGAAACGAACAGACGAAGTTCGAGACTGCGAGTTGTTGTTGGCGATGTTTGTGTTGTTGTACTTTATTAATAAACTCCGCATTGATCGCCATCAATCTAATTTGCATGTAATTTACGTCATCATTTACTGTATGACGTCAACAAAATTTTAAATTTTTTTTTGAAAAATACATATTTTTTTTAAACTATTTTTAAAAACAATTTTTTTCATATTTCTAATTGAAATCATAAATTTTTCATATTTTTTAACGAAAACATAAATTTTTCGAACAATTTCGCCCTAGCCACGGTACGAACTGCGTGTGGCTTGAAATTCGAGACTGAGAATTTTTCCCAGAATCGAAAAGTTTCGAAAAAACAACGAAATTCCAATGTTTTTCATTTCTTCGTTTGGGTTCCGTGTTAAAAATAAAAGTAAGAGAACGAGTATTGAAGGGAAAATGGCACGAGAAAACTAAGGAAACAGCAACAGCAACAACAACAACAGCAGCAGCCACACCAACACCGACGATCGTCGACGGTTGATCGACAGCGAGGAAATGAAATGTTTGCTTTGAACAGAAGCAACAAACAAAGCAGCACAGCACAACAACAACAACAATTGGCAATAAATCCAAACAGCTCTATTAAAGCTGTTCCAACAACAACAACAACAATGAAGAACCAGAAGAACAGTAACAAGTGTGAAATAGAAACCAATGTCCCGAGTACTTTACGAGGATTTGCATAAATAATATCGTTGACAGGCAGAAACTAGCTGCGATGAAATGAGTTAGAGAGCTAAAGAAATAGACGAAGAAGAAGAGGAGCACGAATAATGACAACAACAACAAGAACAACTAATCAAGACAATTCACACTATGGCAATAGCAACAATAGCGACCACAAGCAATAAATTAATGGCATTTTAATTATGACAACAACAATAAAAATTATTAAGACGTCGTTTGAATGCTCGTTAAACGGCGTTTATTAGTTGTTGGATTTGTTGTTGGATTTATTATTGCCTATCATTTGACCACCGCAATCACACCAACAAATAGTCATCATCGATCGACGACTAGCGAATGGAACTTGTGACCAAATACTGGTCAACATGTTGCTTCAAAGTTGGCAACACGTTGCTCCGATGTTAGCAACATGTTGCTCTGATGTCAGTAAGAAAAAAAATCAAGAATGCAACGATTTAATGGCGCCAAAGTATTTAAAAAATCTCACCATCAACAACATGTTCAACAACAACAAAAATATCACCTGCATCGCCGTTAATCCTTGACTCGTTAGTGGTTGTTGTTGTTGTTGTTGTTATAGCTACCGTTGTCGTTCACACCATCAGGAGCAGCAACAACAACCACTAGAGCAACAACATCAAGCACCAGAGCAACAACAACGATCGTTCAATACAAGATCGATGATCAGATCATGAAATCAACGCCATAATCAACAACAACAACAACAGCAACAACGACAACGGTTACAGTGACATCGACAAGTACAACAACAAAAAATAACAACAACTTAACCAACAGTAAGAACCGAAATAACAACAACAACAACTAATTGGAGCTTAACATTTCATTAGCATCGAATCGATCGATCCATCGATGGATCAGATGAGATCGATGTTGTTGTTGTTCTTGTGGTACTGTTGTTGTCCTGGTTTCGCTTGTTGTTATTTTTGTTGCAACTTTCCAGGG
Source organism: Coelopa frigida (assembly GCA_017309665.1). Lineage (NCBI taxonomy): Eukaryota > Metazoa > Arthropoda > Insecta > Diptera > Coelopidae > Coelopa > Coelopa frigida. Next base: position 43,521,998 of record CM029561.1, read on the forward strand.
CTTCCTGGAGTAATCTCAAGGTGAGAGTCGATCGTCCCCCGTCCAAGTGTTGCCAACTCCTCTCACTCTCACTGAACGAAATGATGTCAACACGAATTAATGTTGACTTTAATTTGAGTGGTGGGCGTCGATGACGATGACACTGTTGTTGTTGTTGTTGTAGAGAAACCCTACAGATTTCACTGTGGCTGTTGTTTTAATAGCACGTTGTAGGTTTGATGTTGTGTTCGGAGTCGTCTTCACTCTTGTTAATGTACCTAATGAGGCTCAACACGACACCTAAATAAGCCCTAAAAAGTTGGTCCGTCCTTCATCAACAAGAGAAGAAAAATTGACAATAATTTTGTATTTTTTTGTAATTAAAGAAATTTGTCTTGAACCCTTTCAATGCGAAGGACTCATTTCGAAAGAGTTTACTACCAAATATTTCTCTCTTCATTGTCAAATTTTAGACTATCATTATCGAATATGTTGTTTCATAGTTGAATATTCATCATTGATCTCCTCCTCCAGCCCCAACCCCCACTCAGTTGGCTCCACCTACTGCGATCTGGCCAGCGAAAATGTAAATTTGTCGGAATTCGTTATTTATGCTTCCATTAATGGGGAAGAAACCACAACAACGGCCACAATCAGAATCATAATAAAAAGCTTTCATGGCCAGGTCGCAATAAAACGTGACAACGCGACCACGCAAAAAGCTCTCGTCCGTCCGTCCATCCGTCCGTCCGTCCATCTTCACGTGACGCGCGTCAACACAATGGCAACGAAATGGAAATATTACCTCAACCCAACAACAACAACGCGACGCCTCTTCTTGGACTTGGTCTTGGCTTTGGTCATCATCTCGCTCGGGCTCGGGCCAAAGGTCGGCGCGTCCGTTGTTAACATATTTTCGCAATTTATTAAGCCGCGTGACGAATCTTCACCAGAACCAGGTGGAGTCGCCGCAGTCAATGGAGACCGAAAGCCGGGACAGCGAAGGAAACAAATCTCGAACATGGACAAACACTAACACCAGACGACGTTAGATAACTCGTCGTGACATTTGGCTTCCGCGGAATTCCTCAACCTCGCCGCGTGAGACGAAGGAAGCGGCGAGGAGCAGACATCGTTGAGGGAAAGAGACAGAGAGAGCGAGAGAGCGAGGAAGGGCCCTTGGTTGACTTGTCTAAGTAATAGGTTGACATCGGGCTCTTGTTCTTGTTCGTATTCTCGGGGAAACCCATCCGAAAATAGGATCCATTCGAAGCCCACAATTTGCGCCGACTGCCAACAACAACAACTGGAACAATCAACAATGGAGAAAACTCAGGAAATCACTATGCAAATTCCGGTGCTCTGCATGATGATCCGACATTTGGGGCAATCAGGCTCTTGGAGCCAGCTGAGCAGCATCTGCTGAGAACTGGCGGGAGGCCCGGAGTCAACCACAGGACCGGAGTCGGCGGGAGGAACCAGAGGCAACAAGAGCTGACAGAGATAACAAGAGGAACCAGTTGATTGCTGAGGCTCCATTTGATTTGCATGTAAATCACTTTGAACTACAACGAGCGACAGGATGACAAGGGAAGAGAAGAGAAAGAGAGTGAGAGGGGAGAAAGACTCGAGTGAAAGAACATGAGGAAGTGTTGTCTGTGCCCAGGACGCATTTTGGGCTGTAGAAGTTTCTAAAACTAAAATGGGTTTGCCACAAGCAGATGAGGCGATCGGAAGACAAAGAGAGAGAGAGGGGAGGTAGTGAGAAGATTGAGTGGAGCGAGTGGGTGGGTGGTCGAGGCTTCGGACTCCTCCTCATGGGAACCGCATGCAAATAACGAGCTCTGACTAACGGCAAAAAGCCTAATGGAAATTTTATGCAACGTCGTGAAAGCGGAAGAAGGTGGAAGAGGGAGGGAAAAGTTGGGACATTCGCCATGAATTCTTGTTACCAAATCCAACAAGACTCTGTTGAATGCCCGAATTACCGAAATAAATGCATATGAGAAAGGAAAAAGGGTCGAAGAATAAACATCATCAGGGAAATCGCCGCTCATGAGGAAATCCATTCATCGACATGTGGGGCCGCCCTTCGGGCCCCCTCGGCGCGGTCAATTGGCCACATTTTTCATCCTCCCGCCGCTCCCGCGACGTCGGACTGTGTGGCAACGCTGTGAGCGCTTCGAATTAATTGTCCGACATGCGTGCGAACCCCGAGCGACGTCCAGCGATCGGGATCGGGATCTGGATGTGGTCGGGGATCTGGATCTGCGGCCGGTGGACCGCGGCACGTGAGCCGGGGATCGTGGGGCTGGTGCCGATTGATCGCGGGTCGATAAAATTCCACCGCGTGGCATAAACAAAGCCTCACAGCGGCGGATCTTTACCTATTTTATTACGCCTCCTCCTCCTCCGCCTGCTGCTGCTGCCGGCTTCTTTCGGCATCTCTGTGTGAAGCAGTGGCCGTCGATCGACCGCCGATCGATGGGCGGCGGAGACGTCGGCCACGGAGCGGCCATAAATCAACATCAAGTGGAGGCCGGACCAACTACTGTGCCACGCCAGGGCCGAAAGAAGCAGAGACGAGGGCCGCCGGAGGAGATCCTTTTTATTAATTATCAATAGTCCTCGGCCTCCCCCGCCTTCCGGCGATCGGAATGAATCGATGTCCCTTCGGGCATGATTTAAGTCAACAAAACGCTTATCAGCGGCCGCATCTGGAGTTGTTACTCAAAGGCCACTTGGAGCGATGGCAGCTCTGGCAAATTATAGATCTACAACTCCTTCTCCTATGGAATATCGATGGATCTGCGCCCTGGTGCAGTCCACACGTAATTAATCTTGTGCCACGGCCTCGGTGATCGTAAGTAAACCATATTTCTGCAGTTGATCTTGTTCTTGTTGGAGTCGCTGACGACTGCAGGCTCCACATTCCAATGGGAGGGAGTTTATAGCACTCTGATTATGATCTGATCTATTGCGAATTTCCAATGAAATTGGTCAATTAATCTTCGCAGTGCTATTGAACAAACAAATGACTATCATGGAAAATTTAAAAGTTAGTTATAGGATTCCATTGCAAAAAAGTCGGACTCGTCTTGGTAATGCTATAGCTCGAGGCACTATCGGAAGAGAAATCACTCCCTGGCTGCCCTCTGCGATTGCAACAATTTTTCTCCTACAGACACACATCGGGTTCGCATTGAGAGGAATTCTCAAGCTTAAACGACGCATCGTTGATTTATGAAGTTGACCGCCATTGAACGAACTCATGCAAAGTACACAGAGACACACACACACATGCACACACATGGACAGGCCAATAGACGCTCCCTCACACACGCCCAATGACACTTGTGCAAACGCATTGAAAACTTGTTGCAGTTAGCGGAGTTAATGACCTTCTCTTAGACGTCGTCTGCATGTTCTCGAACGCGCCTTTTCTCTATCGCCCTCTCTCTCTCTATTTTCCCTTTGCTCCTTCCCCCCACCTCCCTCTCTCTCGCTCTTGTGGGAATTTGCATAATAGATTAGAATCTATTGTGACAACGTGCAATGATGTTACGTCATCGCAGGCTGTGATCTCGTGTTTACAACTAAAACAACAACAACAACAACATCAGCATGTTATTACAACAAACAAGGAAGACGAAGTCCTCCATCAGTTGATTCGATCAAATCAATTAAAAGTCGAAACAAATTGCGGCATTCGTCAAGTTCCATCCATCGTCAAGATCGCTCACCGATCGTCGATCTTTCCACTGGTTTTTGTAATTGTTGTCGTTGTTGTTGCTGTTGCTGTTTGTTGCTGCCACTTTTGAACTATTTTCAATCAATGTTATTGTCTGCTGGCGCTGATTGAAGTCCTCCCGTTGCCGGACGCGGGCAGATCGAGACGATCGCGAGCTGATCGACAGCCGTTTACAGAGGGTCGGACAAGCGAACGGAAACAAAGTACAAAATATTGCGATCCAGTCAAAGGGGATCACCGGGATCGTAATGATCCTCATAATCGTGATCGCAATGATCCTCATGATCGTGATCGTAATGACCCTGGGTTCGTCGTATCCAATTCATCATTCGGACAAGATCATCATGAGTAAATGGTTTCACACGAACCACGATCCATTTGATCCCATCGACGGGAGTGCGACCGATCGCGAGCAAGATCAGTGGCTGGCATCAACGGCGAGTCAAAGAGCGGCCGGTGCGTGTCACGAGCCGATCCGTGCACGAGATCGCGATCGACACACGCACACGTAAACACGGCGTAAACTCCGTGCTAATTGACGCGATGGACGGCTGCGATGATGATCATTGCGGCGACGGAGGGGAGGACGATCGCGAATGCCAGCGTCTTCAAGTGGCCGAGAAGCACTTGAGGGGGATTTTTCAACTTCACCGAGGTAGCGGTCTTCAAGTAGTTGGAGAAGTCGATGAAGTTGGCCGAAGCCTCCTCCGTCTGTGATCTTCAGGCACTCGAAACGTTTTCGCAGGCATCGTGAAGGGGAGACAAGACATCTCGATCGTTGGCTCCATCGACAGCTTTCATCTATTCGCATCCGTTTCAAAGCGAGCGCGCCCTTATCTCTTGCCCAACGGCGAGCCCTGATAAGCCCTGCACGGTCGATCGTTGGGAAAGGTCGGGGCTCCAACGAGTTGCGGAAGGGGAAGCGATCGCTCACTATCAGCTTGCGACGGAAGTCGCCGCGACCAGGAGCTGCGGCGAGTGAAAGCGAAATGGGGCGGTGGTCAATCAACTGATCGCGCTGATCGTTCAATCGATCGATCGATCGATCTGATCGCACGCCATGTCTGCGCAGCGAATAGATCGGAATCTCGAAGCGACGAACATTTAATCGCCGCCAGTTGGAAACACGCACCGATCTCCGCCACAATCGCCTCCATTTGTCGATCGCCTCAAGTTCATGGTTGCCATTGTTTTTGTTGTGGCTCTTGTCGCGGATGACGTTGATATTGTTGTTATTGTAGTTGTAGTAAATCGAATTGTTGTTTTTGTTGTCTGTATGATCCTTCTCGATGCTGGCGATGGTTTTGTTGTTGCTGTTATCAGCAGGCATCTGCAATGCCCCGCAGACAATGATGACAGAGGTTAATACTCAGCCATGAAGCAATCAGTTGAGTATTAATTACAATAACAACAACAACCTACAGCAATTATATTAAAAAAAATTCCCAAGATTTCGCTTAACACTTGAGCATCGCGATCTCAACTGGCGAAGGGCCCGATTTTTTATGGATTCAATTTAATTTTCCAATTTCGTTTCGCAATCAACACGGTTTTCAATTACGATTTCGATCTGCGATCGGTTTGTGGGGGTCGCCGGGGGCTGAGAGGAGAATCGAATCGAAAATCGAACGGATCGAACTCGCGGTCTATTTATAAATCGAGAGATATCGGATCGGAATCAAGAGTCGATTATATCATCCGGAACGCATTCCATGGAAATCGCCAGGACGCTTAAATGCTCCGCTTATCGCCGCATCGATCTTCATCCGCACGATCTCCTGCCCTTTGCATCGGCGCGATCGTAGTTAAGTCATAATTAAGAGCTTAATTATTGTCATAATAACACGATCATTGGCTTGTCAGTGTCTAGAAGTTATCACGTTGTAAATAAGCTCCACATCAGTTTCTCACTCGCAGACTCGATAGCAGACAACTTCTACTTGGTCGACGATCCGAGCAGTGGAATCTCACACTCGAGCGATCTGATTTATAATTATTTTATTTTGTCTCGCGACCGTCCAAAGCTCGCATTCTGCGCAGACATAAAGAAGCTTTAAGTGGCGATTAAAGGTGATCATGTTGTGGCAACAACAACAACAATGGCAACAACAGCAATAACAAGCTCATTTAAGAGCGGTGTTAAAAACAAGATACCTTCACTGCCTCAGACCGGAGGAGGAGAAGGAGTCGGGGAAACAAGATCAGTTAAAATTATTTTTGATTTCTCTGCGCGGCATCGGATCGCATTTAAGTGATCTTGTCAGCAGTCAGACTGCGGGATTGTTGCAGCAGCAACAACAATAACAACAAACTGCAACAACAACGATGATGTCGACCTCTGGAGACTCATGGTAATTGGACCACCGTCCGGAGCGACGCGAGGATCCCTCCTTGGCTATCGATTCCACCTACGACGATGTCTTTGGTTGATTCAGGCCAAGGGAACGAGAACATGGGCCAAGACACCTTCTGAGGATTCGCCTAGAATGGCGCTAAGATGGAGGCGACTAATTTAAATGGATTGGGAGCTGGATCACAACAACTTTGTTTCTGTCGACGGCGAACGGAAACGAACCCAAGAACAACAACTCGCGACTCTCGACATGCATCACCATTAAAGCTACAAAATACGATCCTCCGTTCAGTCCAAAGGATCGGTCGCTCGAGATCCTAATGAGCGATCGCCACGAGGTGTGAAGAGTGATAATTAGTGCTTGTTCCACTCTTTAACTCCTTCGTATTCCAGTTATTTTACGTTCGTATTTTTCTCACAATTCTATATAATTTTATACCTCCATCATTTGTTGATTTATTTGCTCTCATTTTGCTTTTATATTTTTATTCTATTAGTATGCTATTTTAAGTTCTTTCATTGTAAAGGTATTTTTAGGTTCCGAATGCTTTGTGGGCTTGGCTTGTAGGGTTCGTTACTACGCTAGGTAGCCTTGGAGGCTGCGTAAATCACTCTCAGAAAGGGAGGAACGTTTGTGTTGTACGACAGACAGATAGACGATGTGTGGACGAAGAAGAAGAAGCCTCGTCGCAATTAACATGACGCTTAATTGGGGGGCGTCGGAGCTTAATTGAGCTGGGAGCTGTTGGCCAGAGTCTGGGATCAGGTTTGGAGATCGGTCGGCGTGGTGTTAATAGAGCTTGTCGCTCGGGCTTCTGTGGCCGGCAGTTGTTGAGTGTCGAAAGTGCGAGGTTTCGTTCTCAGAGGTGTCGAAAATGATCAGGTCGACATTTAAGGGCGTCGTTTGGTTCGATGCGAACTGGGATCGTCTTGAATGGGTCTCTTTGTGCCGGAGTCTGGTGTTTATGGACATTGAGCCCTAATTGAACCTCAAGTGGTGAACGTCAATGGCTCTAATGAGACCGCAGGTGATCTGTCCACATCTGCAATCATGTCAGATCGAGTCAAGCTCACTGCGATCGCCCGGTTGATCAATCATCGGCCCTTCGCCAACCTCCCGAAGAGACGGATGGGACAAATTGCGTGAGCAGGAGATGGACGTCTTCGCGTAGAGAAGCCCTCAGAAGCGATCCCGCAGGCAACACCTGCTGCCGATGATCGAGGGCTAGATCGGATCGCAGCTGCTTCGCCGACACCCGCCGCCGCCGACTGAAGAACAAACAGACGGATCCACCGACCGACAGACGGGAGGAACGACGACGGCAACAAATGCAACGTGTTGCCGGTTCTCGATCGGCGCGATCGCTGATTGTCGTCGATAATAAATTAGCTCCTAAGTGCCCGAGGACAGCTCCATCGAGGCGAAGGGAGGAAAACCCAGAAAAAATTGTTCAACACAATTCAAAAAAATATGAAAAATAAATATAAATAAAATAAAAATATGAGAAAATATAGAAGCCAGACAAATGAATGAAAACAAGAGGAAATCGGGCGAGCACAAAGTAATGAAATAATAAATTCTAGGCGCAGCCCGCAGACAACGAGTCAGACGGAGGATGGCGGCGTCTACTCCCGCAAGCAGATTGAGATCTCGGCGAAGGTGGTTCCAACGACCACGATGACGACGACGGCGACGGCGTCCTCACGACTCTCGGCGAGGGAGGCGAGGTCTCGTCCTTTGTCGTCGTCGCGGGCTTTTGCATTCGCATCCTGCACACGTCGCCCCCTCGGCAGCTCATAACGAGGCTAATAGAAAGATTTATCACTCGCAGGGCGGGGAGCCGCCAGGGCCGGCCGACAGCGATCGCGGACGAGCTCTTGATTTCCACTTAAGCGATAAAGCGGCGGCATCTGAGCCTCGGGCCGTCCCGGACTGGGCTCGGCGGCGTCTGCGGCGAGGATCGTGCGCGGCTTGAGGTTTCAATTGCGCCCATTTGCAGGATGCGCCTTCTCCGCATTTCATTTCCATCTTCATCTGCATTTTCCTCTGCGATCTCTATTTCTGCGGAATGTTTGTTCTGTTTGTCTTATTTGCTCCATGTTTGTTCTATTTGTCTTATTACTCCATTTGTTTTTACCGTCTTTTTCTCTTCGTTCATTTGCGTCTTAATTTATGGAATCTAAATTGAAAATTCTTGTTGGATTTTCGCAGCGATTCATAATCGACCGACGAAGAGGAGGAGGAGGAGGAGGCGAGGTGGAGGATGGGCTCGATTTTCCCGCCATCGGCCAGAAGAGTTCTACCGCCTTTCGACTTGTTAGCGTGTCGGCGAAAGCGCGAATTGAGCCGGGACCACGATCGGCGGGTTCTTTGAGGGCCCGCCGCCGATCAGGCAGGAACGTCGATATTTCATGGCATTAGCGAGGTGCGAAGTCGCTTCTTCAAAGCCGCAGACGACGTCTTGGCCAACAGGTAGTTCTTAATCCCCCCAAGAATGAGGACAGTCGAGGGAAACGCCTCGACTTCGGCCGACTGTCGAATGGAGACTTCAGTCGGCAATCAGTGCACTTGTCGGTCGATAAGGCGGTTCACCGTGGTGGATTCACCGCTAATGGTTGATCGCGGTCTGCGGGCCTCTGCGCAGTTTGAGCCCCGACCGCTGCCAACGACCTCGAGTCGAGTTCCGTGAGCAAACAACCAGAGACGAACCGGTCCCACCTGGCGCCCTTCCGTCGATTACGTCTCATTAACCAGCGAAACCGCTCACTCGACCCCCTCCCTCCCCCTCGCCAAGGGCTCCTCCGGAATTTGTCTCCCACCGTCGAAGCTCCCCCGGTTCTCTCCACTCCCCCCTTGCACAACCCGCCCAACTCTCGCCTGCCTCGTTAACCTCCAATTTTTTACGATATCGCCCTCTCCTTCACTCTCGTTGGCCGCTCGCTCTGTCCGTCTCCCTCTAGACCGCGATGCTGGATATCTAGATCGTCTCGGAAGCAGTTGCTAATTGAATGAACACGTAACTGAGGAGATTACGATCGTCATCATCATCATGCTTGTCTGTCTGTCTATGCTGCCTCCTCTTCCCCCTGGTACTCCATCTGTCTCTCTTCCTCTTCGTCGTCATCGTCTCTTCTCTCGCTCCGATGGAGGACTTGAAAGCTCTTGCCAAAAGCACACATGATCCATTGTTTACTTACAACGACATGGGCAACAACATCAACGTCATCAGTAACCAACATCAACAAGCGTATGAGTAGTAACAACAACAACAACAACAACACTTCAAGTCTAAACAACAACTACGATCACAACAAAAACAACAGATCGTTCCCAACATTGTTGCTGATCTCGTTTCCAATGAAAAACTCGAAATGTTTATTTTCTAATTTGATTCTTTTTCGCAAAATAGGCAAAAGAGGGCTTTGAAGAGGGAGAAAAGTAGGAGAGAACGAGAGAGAAAGAAATAGAGAAAGAGATGGAGATCATGGTAACAGATAACGACGGGAGGCAGAAACAGATGATGGGGTTGAAAGAAACATGGTTGGGATGATGGAGAAGAGAGCGATGATGATGGAGATGAGATGAGGCGAGATAGAGGAGATTAGAAAGAGCGAAGATGATGAGGAAACCGCTGATGATGAAATTGAGGGCAACAATGAAGAATAGAAGTGGATAAAGATTACTGCGAAGTGAAGGGCAGACATGATAAAAAGGTAGAGTTGAATGGGAGAACTACAGAAGATGATAAACTCGAGTGTGGAGTGAAGGAGAAGAAGAGGAACAGGAGAAGTCATAGAGAATCACAGAAGATCGAGAAGAGAACCGAGCAGCAGAAATAGAAGCGAGGGCCCTTCAGCCAATTGCGAAGAACCAGACCGAGTACCGACGATCATTAATCATGCCCTCATGAGCAGGGGGCGGGGAGGGGGAGCGCACAATTGGGCAACTGCTTTTCGGGGGGTTCGCTTGTAGTTGTTGCCGAGCTCCAAAAATAAAGCACTCTTGGCGGAAATGCGGAAAATTGCGTAATTAGAGCGGGCGAGGAGGAAAACTAAATGATCGAGGAATGCGATCGAGATATAAACCAAATTATTTACGACAATCGAGAAGATGTAAATTAAAATTTCGGATGTTAACAATTGGACTAGAGGGAGAAAGATTAAAGGAAAATTGTTACCAACGAATTGAACAATTACGAACGGAGGAGAAGAAAAAAAAACGGTCTGGTGGCTTCAAAATGGCGAAACGTGACGTCAGCGGGCCGGGCCGATCAGGGCGGTGCTTGGCGTGGCCAACATCCAAGAGTTGGGGCCACTTAGTGTGTCGTCACTGGTCGCAACAACAATTGTTTGCAATTTACTTAATGCGAGGTTCCATGTTTATTAATTGGGTACGCGGAGTTGTTGTTTTTGTCGTTGTTGTTGTTGTAACAATGTAATTACGACCATTATTTGTGGAAGAGGAAATCAAATACCGTTGAAAAATCCATCGCCGCCATCGAAACCGTCAGCAGATGTGCGTGTGTGTGTGTGTGTTTTCGTTTACTACCTTTTTTTTTTTTATCTAAGACTCCGACTACATTTCTGTCTCCTCCATGCTTCACCCATGGTCGATGGTACGAGCAGAACAACAATAACCGCGATTGCTTATTCATATACAACTGATGTAATCTCTGGGAGTCGTAATTTATTTATCGAAGTCTACATTTCATCGGGCGGGGGGGGGTTCGCCGAACAGGTTAATGTTTTATTCTGATAATATTCGGCGATAAGCCATCGACATAAATCGACAGACAAATTGGGTTAATTTCCAATATAATATTCGGAAATTCGCCACGGTTTTATGACTTCATTTCGAAAATTCGAGTCGAAATGTGATCGTAAAGCGAATGAATTTCAAAATAGATGATACTAAACAATATAATATAGAATACAAAGACGAATAATAGACAATGGGAAGAGAGCAAAATAACGATTTTATGCTTGACGACTGGAAGACGAGAACTCGGAACCGTGGGCGGGAACGTGAAAACCACGAGCGGAAAAGGCACCCACAACAATAACAACGACAATCACCACATGAACCCAAAATCACCGAAAAATTGAACGCGTTTTAAATTGAATTAAACGCCATTAAAGAATTAAGCCGAGTGGCCGCAACGACAACAGCAGGAACAACGACAGCAGCGGCTGATCTCGGGGGGAGCGAGCGGTGGGCGGGAGGCCGGAGCTTCCGCTGATCACGATCTTTCAGCACCGTCGCCTTGCTTCACTTTCACTGATCTCGGCGGCGCGATACGCGAGACGAGAGCGGGCTGTCAGCACTTGTGTCAGCGAGCGACTGCAGGCGCGGACAGACAGACGGGCAGGCGAGTGGACAGACGGACAGACAGGCGGACGGACGGCCACTCGTACGCAAACGAGCGCTGGTAAAAGCGATCTTGTTTGAAATGCATTTCTCATCTCTCGCAGTCGACCCCTCGGCACCTCCGACGCTCGCCCGCTCCGCCTCGTTAACTCCCCTTATCGCTCCATCTGCCGTCAGCTCCATGTGACTTTCGGGCTTCTTTCGCCCCACTCTCCCTCCATCTCCCTCGTTCGTTCTCTTTGTCGACATGTGCTTCCCCGGAGGAACGAAACATTCATCATCGCGCGTCGCCGAGCTTTGATGCCGATCGTGCGATGGATCGATCGGTTCTCGACCCTCGACCGATCTCTCGAGTTCTCACAGATTTCGAAAATCCCAAAGGCCCAAAAAACAAAGAGAAAATCGTGGAGGGGAAAATGTTTGAAAAGTTTATTTCGCCAGTTGCACGAATTTCTTTGATGATCCTCGAGTTGTTGAGTTCTTTTTTTCCTCTTGTTCGTCTGTCGACTCTTTTCTCGTTTTTCAATTCGATTTCGCTTCACGGAAATTCATTTAAAAATCAATTAAACGCTGCTCTTCTTCCAATGGGCTGTTGTAATTGTTGTGAATGTTGTTTATTGTTGAAGCAGCTTTGATAAATACGCCACTCAGCATTTGTTGTTGTTGCTGGTGGTGCTAGTGGGTCAGATCTCCATGTTCGATAGGGTTGCCCCCGAAAAGAAAGCATGTAATGAAAACGCCTCGTTCCACAGCAACAACAATAATTACAGAAGTATTACTACAATAATCAACAGAGGCATAACAACAACAGCAGAAGCAAGAGCAATAACAATAACAACAATGACAATGTTCATAAAACTCAACAACAAGATGAGGAATCTGGTGAAAATTGATTGACTCCAGGTCGGCGCTGTCGATCTTCATCGGACCTAATCAGGAAAGCAGAGGCGGGGGCGGGAGCAGGGGCGGGGTCGGCAATTGCTTGTCGATCGGTGTTTGAAAACAAAGCAACGATCTGGGGAAAATGCAAAGCAATTTAACAGCCACGACTGTGGATGGGATTGTTTTGATCTGAAAAACCGAGGCACGATCATGTGTAGATCGATGAAAAAGAAAATCCCAATGGAGAAAGTCGACCAGAATCCCAAGTGGTCCTCGTCGACCTTGTCGTCCGCTCCCGAATCTGCGCCGATTGCCAAGATCAAGGCGTGCGAATCGCCTCCGCCCACTCATCGTCAGTCGAAAATAAATCTGCATTCGCAATTAACTCGATCGCGTTGTGACTGGCGCCGAGGGTCGCCGAATATCGCAAATCTCAATTAGCCCGAGGCTCTCAGCTGGCCGAACAGGCTGGACAAGCCGGACAGACAGACGGACGGACGGACGGAACAGACAGGCATGTCATGTCAACAATGTGTCAGACTTAATGTGCCGCCGTTTTAGTGGGTTTTTATTGGCGATCGTTCTCGCCGGATCATTGTAGAAAGGTGGATAAATTAATCGCAATCAACGAGAACTCATAAACCGCGACACGCAACGGCTGAGGAATTAGCATTTAAAAGCTTTTTACAAGATCGCCTGACATTAAAGCCGAGCGCCAGACAAAGCACCGGGACAGTGGGGCCGAGGTGTGGGGCGGGGCATAAACAATAAACGAATGTGAGACACAACAATAATACGAGCTAAATTATTAATAAAAACGTCGCCCAGCCTGCAGAGGGAGGGCGCGAAGCACGACGGATAATTGCGAAAGATCACTTTACGATCGGACATTATTAAATATTAATTTATTAAACGTTTATCATACAAACGTTGACAAAAGCCGACAGAAGAAACAAAAACAATCAGCAACAACAATAATGATTGAGGAGCTTTCATTCATCGCCGTGTATAATTATGGTTATGATCATGATGATGACGATCATGCAACTCGATGCCTTCATTCATAACTTGAAGTAACCATTTTCAGGTCAACACGACGATCGACGAGTAGCAACAACAACGAACGACGACATTGCGATTAGTTGTCGCATGCACTTTGGCAACATTGGTCAATTAATTGAGCATTTTAACGATCTCTGAGAACTGCTGAAGTCTCACGCAGGGGGTTCTGTTAGCAAGAATTGTGATTGTGCAACTCGAATTTGGGAGTGTGGCAGCCCTAGTTGCAACTCTAATCGCTTAAAATACGATCGACCATATTTTGGGAGCGTTTGCGAAATATCTAAGAACAGCCGAATTATTTATCGGTCCATAAACAAATCGATGTTTCTTAAATATTTGTTTTGCCACAAAGGCTAATTTGATAAATCGACGGAGGCTCCGATTTTCGACACCTCGTCGCCTCGATTCGACGCCTCTGCCGATGACCATCGATAACTTGGGGCCGGCCGTGAGAGGAGAAAACAGAAGCCCACGTAGCAACAAAATGAAGCTCTTCAACTCCAATGAGGACAGGTGTGGGAGGGGAAGCAGCAACCGTTTGCCACTGGACAACCGCAATGTGGCAACACTGTCAACGGACGTCGCCCGTTTGTGGCAATGTGATAGAGAGAGAGAGAGAGAGAGGGAAAACGTCTGCCTCGCGTTGAGATCGGGTTGAACGCGTGCTCGTTCGCTCGCTGAGCCTCCACCTGTCAAATATTCCAACAAAATATGTCTCGGTATTGCATTTGGTTGTTGTTGCTGTCTCGCGGCTATTATGCAGTGCGAACCCGAAGTGTGAAGCTGCCATCTCAACCCATTTCGAATGTCGAAAAATTTGTTTTCGTTTTATTTACTCACTCAATTATTCACACACCGCTATTTGCGAGGTGTCCGAAGCGAATGCTTGCGGTGTGAATAGTTGACGGAAGGAGCGATTGCAATTATGGGTTATTGGGGGTATAAAGAGAGCTTCTTAACGCCGGGAAAGGCTTTATTTCAGTAACCAAAGGTTACCTTTTCGAGAGAGTCATGCAAGAGAGTTCATTGAAATAGCTAAATATGTATCTTCAAACAAAGAGTTTGCATTCTTCATTGGAAAGCCTCATGAGAGTCTCAGGAATGTCCTCCTATTAATCGATGCCCTCAGCCATCAGCGGGGAATCTATTAGCCGACCAAACCAGCAAACGTCTATAATCTCGGACAGCATATTAGCGGTTAATAGAGCCCGTGGCCGCCTTCATGAAACACCCCTCCGCGAATCCACCCGTGGCACGACGACGGCCGTCGCATGGAAGCCGCTTAGTATTCACCGGGCGTGGGCAACAAATTGATGATAAACTCTTTTTAATGCATGCCACGCAAGCGATGCGCACACACACACACACACAGCCGTAACGATCTGCACTATATAATCAAATTAATGCCAACAAGGCGCAGGCGAAGAGAACTCGAAGGAGGAGAAGAAGAAGACAACTCGATGGAGAAGACGACAACAAGCAGCGAAATCTGCCCGAGGGCGAAGCTGAACGACGTTTCCCGGTTCTGTTGTTTTCACAGTTCGAGGTTCGTTTAATGAACGCTGGCCTGGGCTGGGCGAAGCGCGAACGGTGGCAACGCCGCCGAGGAGCGGATCGAACGGGTTCCGTCACCGGGCCGGCCGGGCATCACTCAATGGCCCGCTGATACCGGCCGCCGATAACGAGCTCTTTCTACTCGCCACCGATGACTTCCGCCGATAGGTCACTTCACCAGAAAACAGCCCGCAGTTGCCGCAATCCGAATAGTCCGCTGGATTCGGAGGCTGCGACGTCGTCAATTAGCTCCAATCGCCTCGAGCTGGTGTCTCCAACATTCGCCTCCGTCTCGGAAGCAGAGCGAAGGCGTGAAGAGGCGGGGCGTGGCTGAAGGGGGCAGGAGCGGGTGAGCAAAGTGTCACAAGTAGGAAGTGAACCAAATTGAGCCAAACGCTCACTCACTCGCTCTCTCCCTCTCTTTCTTCAATGCACTCCCTCTCTTTCTTAGATGCACTTCCATCGGAGTCGATTACAATGAGACCTGTAATTGTGATGTTCGTGACGACAGCGATGATGGGGGAAAGAGAGAGAGCGATGCACAAGAAGAAGGCGGCGGGAGTTGAATGCACCAACGAGACGAGTACTCGAAACCTGGAGTGATGTCGTTGGAGGGAGCGGGACGGGAGATGGGAGGAACAGGTGAACTGCGAAAAACTGCGGCGGAAGCTTCGTCGTAATGACTCGGAACGGATCGAAGCACTCGAGACGAACAACGAGAGCCGAATGAGGGCCAAGAGCTTCCGAACGAGAGACGATTGACAAAGTCTGGAGTCCCAAATACGATGAATAAATGGCAAGCGTTTAATTGACCGCCCGTCGACATGAACAGAGAGAGAGAAAACACGGGCACACGCGCCAGACAGACATCCAGACAGACAGCCGTTCAGACAAAAGATCACCACAAATGTCAGGGGAACCGATACCCAGCTATGTGTGGACGGACGGACGGACGGACGGACAGACGCTCGGACAGTATGAGAATCAGACAAAGGCAAGACAAAGATTTGCACACGGAACAACTGTCTCGCTCGCACTCCCTCCGTCCCTCTTGCACCCCATGAGTCTGTCTGTCCGTCGGGTCGGCTGGCTGTCAGTCGATCTGTCAGGCTGGCCGCAGTCCGGCAGTAACTCAGAGACTCGGGCAGGTACCGACTCGGAGCGGCTGCCTCCGAATGCTGCCGCCTCCTGCAACGCGGCCACGCCCAACGCCCGGATTTCGCGACTTCGTGGGCGGTGACCGTGACTCGAAAGGGTTCGGCTGACGGCCGGCGACTCTCGGGACGGACGCTGGACGCGGCGACGTCTGACTGACTGCATTTGAAATGGAAGGCAATTAAAGAGCGCATAATTTGTAGGTCAGTGTGCTGCAGGAGGCCCCAGGGGGCGGAGCGGGGCAGGGAGAGGCCAAACAGGATTTCGGAAAGGAGAAATAGGAATAACGAGAATTAAAGGGAATTGCGAGAATTCGCAGGGTGCCGTGGGATGGAGAAAGGAGTTGCTTGCGTAAGGAGGACGGCGTTTCCTGAGAAGGAAAGCGAGATCGGGGGGAGGGCGCGACAGGATGAAGATCTCAGAAGAAGACAGAACAAGGGCGAGATGTTACTTTGTGCCACTTTGTGGGAAGCCCGCAAATCCTTCAGCGCGAAAGGTGGTATTGCAGAAAATGGAATTGCTATCGTGGTTGTTGTGGGAGTTCTTGCACTTTGTTCGTTGCTTGGTGTGTGGTTTTTGCACTACAATCGTGTACTTTGTTGTACACGCGTGTCAATTGCACGCAGCAGCAGCAATTATTCCATCAAACCAAGTGAAAGCAACTCCGATTCCAACAACTGCGCGGGAGCACGTCAAGCGACACCTACCGCAGCTCCATTGAGGCATCACCCGATGCTGCCGGTTCCGCGCAATTTGCCGTCCGCCCACACACCACGGAGTCTGTGCAAATAGACGATCGGTCTGTCAGTCCATGGGGAGGACCGAGGCACAGGAGGAAGAACGTGTGTTGTTGCAGTGGCTGGCGGCAGAAGTGGTGCTCGAGCGGCGTAAATAAGCCTGACGCGAGGTATTAGCGAGATCATTAATGTTAGCCAAGCCGCGAGCGAGGTCGATGAAGGTGGAGGCTCAGCGGATCGGGAGCAAGTTTAGCGAGGAATTTACGAGTTGTTTGCGGCTTCACGGCTGAGTTGGGCGGAGGTGGCAACTGAGGATCTGATATCGACGAGGAGTTGCCTGTTGTAAACAGCGAATACTTTATATTCAATTGAGAAAAATTGAAGCACATTTGCGAAGAAAGTGCGGACTATTGCCTTCAAGAAGGTTTACCGATCTGTTGTAGAACTCTGAATGGAAATAGCGAGAGAGATTTCCCAATCGGCCCATAAATTATGTCCCGAGTAGGAGCCCATTCATCCTCTCATTAGGCGGCTCGACGGGAAGTGGTCTAAGAACATCCCATTTATTAAAAATGAAAAGTATACACCATTTCCCCACCGAGGGCGATCGCCGAAGGAATCGCCATTGCGAAATCAATTAAGAGCCGCCGGCGTGTTGGGAAATGGCCGGACCAGCGGATGGACAGACAGACAGACGGACAGACGGACGGACAGACGGATGGCCGGAGCCCCACGTGAGGATCGTCAATTGTTTAAAATCTGCTTCACCTGTGGAGTGCAACACATGTAGCAACTGCCGGCACGGCAACAGTGACGCAGGCACCAACAAAAACAACAACGATAACACTGCCACCACTAATAGCAACAATTGCCCCATTTCCAGGCAGCTGATCATGAAGTCAAATACATGGTAAATAATTACACAGGCACGTTCACAATTCAAACTTCGAGCACACGATTGCATAAAACTGAGAAACCAGAGGGGCAACAATAACAAATACAACTCCACAGCAACAACAACACCAAGAGGCAACATATCCAACTTGCCGAAAAAGCAGCCTGTAGTCGTTGAGGGAAGTATGTATGTACATAAAACGATCGCTAGTGAAATGTTTATAGAAAATGCTATTTAAATGCACCGGGCACAAGCAGATAAAATTGCGACCAGGGAACAGCTGGGTTTATCCAGATCCTGCAGAGTCCGAGGCCCCGATCAGAAGCCCAATCATCGATCGGATCGCAGTTCCGCGGAAAGACGTAACTCCGAAACCACAGCCGGAGACAGCCGCAAATTAACGCAGCCACCGCAAGATGCAATCGTCCGGCGCAACACAACACAACGCGAGCTCCCGATGAACTCGCGGACGATCGTGTCAGATGAAGATCGCCGCGGACGGCCCTCGACGGACTCTTGACCGGTGCAGTGAAAGTCCGAAAGCGTTCAATTAAGACTGGTTCGCTTATCTGGAGCTGCAGGGGTCAGAAACAAAGAGCGAGAGTGAGAGAGAGAGAGAGAGGGAGGAGAGCGCGGTTCGGTTGCGCCTCCCACCTCTGATTGATCTTGTCAAAAACTGACAAATTACTTTATTACACGATCGTGCGCACGGCGGATCCTCGGGTCGGGGATCCATTCAACATTTCAATCAATTCTCGTTGTTGTTGTTGTTGTTGCCGGTGCTGTTGGTGTTCATCATCATTACCATGGGTGCAGCCTCTCGCTCGGTCCGAGGCGGCGGCAGGGCACAAAGCGAGCGATGCCGTGGATCGCGAGGAAGCTTTTTCACACCTCTGCGACACGGTAATCGCTCCGAGAAATTATTACCACAAACAGATGGATGGTCAGTGAGGTGAGGGAAGCGGTCGACGGACCGATGGAGAGTCGAGAGAACGATGGACGAGGAAAACCACGGGAGAATTGGGAGCGACAGGTCGAGAGACCACTTCGCAGTGGAAGCCGGCGAAGCGTGGCCGGTCTGGCGGTCGGTCGAGGCCACCTCGCATTCACCGGTCGCCGGACAGACAGATAGATCGATCGATCGGTCGGTCGTTCGTCTCGGCTCAAAGACCGGTAGTGTGGCCACTTCTACGTAACCGAAATCAGCTGTTCGAGCCAGTTGGCAACAAGAAATCAATTACAGCGAGTCGTTGGGAAACAAACGACAACCTGAACCCCAAGGATCCGGCAACCTCTCGCCAATCGACGGCCCCATAAATTTGCCTCCGATTTTCATAAGTCTCTCTCTCTCTGTCTCTCTGGCTCAGTCTTGCGAACGACCCATTATTGGGTCAGCACGCGAACTCTCGCCGTGGTTCGGTCGTTGGTCCAGCTGCAGCTTGTCGAAAGTTCTCGTTGTAGTTGTAAATCGCAGCGGTGTCATTTTGGCACGTTTCTTTAAAGCTCTGGCAGTTGTTGAAGTCTCTATTTTTCCTCGCTATCATTTTTTAAAGTCCGTTTTGTTAATTCCTGAGAATGCTATTTAGTTTCTCGTGTAGGCCTCGATTTGGCAGCCTCTGAGGTGTCTTTAGGCGTCTTCATAAGGTGTTGTCATGAATTTCGTGAAACCTTCGGCCGTTGTCAGCGTCGTCGTGAGCGTCATCGGTGCGTGGGCTGCCCCAACATCGCACCCCTGGACCCGTGTCCGAGGGATTCTGGTGAAATTTTTCGTGAGCTTAATTGCTTTTGATCGGCGCTGAATGGTGGAAAATTGTGTTTTGGGAAAGTCCGGCAACATCTGTCGGGTGTCATGTAAGTGTCGACTTGCGAATGCCCGAGATGTTTATTGAGAGTGTGGTGGGAAGGTCCCAAGCACGGAGCTGTGAAGCAGAAGAGAAGGTCCGCGGTGTGAGGGGAGAAAGCGGGGAGAACGAAAGGACAACGAGGTAATACAATCCATCCTCGTTGACCTGATTCGTCCAGCCGATCCATTGTCCGATCGATGGAGAACTCTTGGCCGTTTCTCGAGAAGTTTCGTGGCCTTCGTTGGGTTTCGCGGACAAATGACAAATCAATCGACCGCAAGCAGTTAAGAGATTATGAAAAACAAAAACTAT
The DNA here is from genome assembly GCA_017309665.1 of Coelopa frigida. NCBI lineage: Eukaryota > Metazoa > Arthropoda > Insecta > Diptera > Coelopidae > Coelopa > Coelopa frigida. The sequence goes on from CM029561.1 coordinate 43,541,890, forward strand.
TCAATGAGACAAAACGGAATTTGAAAGTCGCACGCACGGATGAATAACGACATACATATGTGTTCCAACATATAGCCACAAATAAATATGTCAATGCCTACCTCAAGGAGCGAAATACGCCGGCGTGCAACAACAAAATCAACACAAAATACGAAATCATCGAAGGCACGATCGAGAGACCAACAAGTCGAAAATAAAGAACACAAAAAATATTTATAAAAAACCCACCAAAATATATTGTATTGTATATAAATAAATATAAAAACATATTGATCGTGAAACGTCGGGGGAAAATATTAAAAACTTCTCGTGTAAAACGCCATTAATCATTTTTTGCCCCCCACTCCATGGGAGGCTGGCAGCGGGCACCGGTTGAATGGCTGTTGTTGTTGTTGTTGTTGTTGCCTTTGTTGTAAATTAGTAAAATTCGACCTCACTCTTGCGACGAATACAACAATAAAACAGCAAATTATAAGAAATCACAGCGCCCATGTAAGAGGAGCGAAATGTATGTGAAATTAAAATGTGGAAAATTATGGGCCTAAAATGATTAACGGTCGGAGGCTTTAAATGATATGTAAATTTCGAAGACAATCAAAGGCAGCTCAGGCAAGAGGCCAAAAGCAACAACCATGACGTGAAGAGAAGGAACGAAGAGGCAACGAGACCGCGTGCGAAAATGAGTTCATTATCAGGCGTACGAATGAATGTTTAGCCGAGCATAAATCTGGATGGACCCTTGCTCGAGACGATTATTCCGAAGATGTTTATTATTTAATGGTTTCTCTCGGTGTGTTTTTTTTTGTTCGTCAGTTCCATCGCCAGCGTCTACAAATGAAAATGACGTCCATAAATTATTGTTGTTGCTGGATTTTGACAGCTGTTTTCTCATCGCTCCATCATCCGAGACACGATCGTCAATGTCTCGCCGATGTTGCCACATACTCGGCCGGATTCCTCGGCCATGGAAACAATGCGGCATTTCCCCAAGTTCCCAAAAACTTTTCAGCTCCGATTCGTTTTGTTGCTGTATTTGCCGTTGGTTTAAATCTGGACGCCCGTAAATCTTGAGGAGTCCAAAATAGTTTGCGAGGAACTGTCAATGACGAGAAACGCCCACGATCCCACTCGCACTCGCACACAATACCGGGCGTATCTGTAAGCAACGGAAGCTTTTATTGTAATAAGCTCGTTAGTGAAATATTTATGGGGTCGGGAGTTTCGGAAAACGCTCAGTATTTTCCGACTCAAGTGAAAATCTACTTCCCATATATATTTAGATCGTCTGAGTTATGAAAAGAAGAATGCGACTCTGTCCAGCGGAAGCCGAAAATCAGAATCGATTATTATTAAAATCTCGTGAAATCAACCTTGGAAACTGGCGACGGATTGTAATGAAAATGGTATGCGAACCGCGGTTTCGAAATCAGTCGAAAATAATTCAGAAAATATTTGAAAAATCTCAAATGAAGATATCATAAAAAAGTAAAGTAATGGGTAAAAACGTTGACCTCCCATGCATTTTTAATTAGCGGATTCGGAGCTCGAATTTCACCCAAAATGCATAATTAAATAAATTTGAAAATCCACATTTCAAACGCAGGTCGACAGATCGGAGAAGGAAAATGAATATCTGGCCCCAAAACGCAAGACAGAAAAATTAACATTGCCACCAAATTTTGTAACCTGTTGGACAACATTGTATGAGAAACATTTCGGACGACAGAGAGACAGACAGACAGACGGCCGGCGATCGGACAGCGACGGACACTTGTAAAAACAAGGCAGAGACAACAAATATTAATTTGAAAACTCCCCCGACCCGCGCTGGCGACGTGTGTCATAAACGCTTCAAACTTGACACTTGTTGCAGTCGTCACGACCGCGTATTTGTTTTTGTTTCGATGAAAATTAGATTTCTGCCTTCGACCGAAGAGACCGAAGAGCCGCAAGAATTCCCAGAGAAAAACCCCCGAGTTCTGTCGCATGATTTCTCCTCGTTCTTTCGGTCCTTCCCACTGTGCGGCGACACAGTTTCGTAGCCGAAGAGAGAAGGGCACGAGGGGGGGCGGTCGCGTGTCACTCAAGCCTCCTCCTCCTCCTCCTATCGCGGTTACGTGTCCGCCGAGGTGCAACTTTAACTGATGCCTCCCTGTTCATTTTCATAATTCGGTCATAAATCAGAAATTCAACGGGACCGGACTCGCTGGCAGCTGGATCAATGCCTTCGTCGTCCTTCGATTTCGCGGTCGTTTTTGTTCTCGTCCCCGTCGTGTAGTCGCCGTTGTCCGACACGATGTGAATACGTTTTTCGGAATTAAACGCGTTCTTAATTAATTTTGTCTTCGCCGCGCTGGGCAGAAGCGGGACCAGGGAGACTTCGCACCACAACTCGGCGAAGACCCCAAATTCGCAATTCATTAATATCGCGCTGCCGATCATCCCGGAAACGCGCCGACATTCCGCGTAATCTCGTTTCATTTCGGAGGCATTATGTCCGATCCCCGGCTCATTATTTGCCGCTTTGTCGCTCATGTCAAGGGCCCCACGTCAATTCACCGCGATCGTCGTCAACGTTGTACGGCGAATTTATTAAATTAACACTCATTGGCCGATGGATGCGATGCGATGCGAAATGAGGCAGCATTGATGGCGTTCTCCCTCCCCTCCCCATGTAAGACGAGCCGCACGTCGCCACCGATACGAGACGCCCGATCACCTGTTGTTGTACGCTTTGTCAATCACTCAGCGATCTTCTCTCGTCCCGTCTTCTCGTTCTCCTTCCTTCTACGGTTCTTGTTGTTGGGGCTGTTATTGCTCGCGATCGCTAACGGTAAGCGTTGTTCGTTATCAAATCGGAGTTCGTTAATTTGCAATTCCAACCGATCCGCCGCACAGACACTCAGGCAGACGGACGGACGGACAGACAGACAGAGAGACGGACGCGATCGCGAGACGGGGTCCGAAACCTGACTCGAGAAATAAATTCATTCGCGAACTGGCGAAGGCGATGGAGATGAAGATGGGGAGACAGAGAGAGAGACAAGAAAGAGAGAGTGAGTGAGAGGCGCAAATCGTGCGTCTCCGCCAACGGAGATCGGAATCTCATGTGAGTAACGTGAGCCGCCTGACTTCTGTTGCTGATTGAATTATTACAAAAGATCGGCAGCTCTCGATACTCGGCGATGACGACCACGATGATGGCGATGGTGCTGATTGCTGAAATCTTGTGTTACTTGTGGAGTCTTGCAGGAGTGTAATTCCGCGGCGAAGATCGCTTTTGGAGAGAGAGAGCGAACCGGGGGAAGGTCGTGTGAGCGATCGTGTCAGAGAAACAGACAGACAGAGAGAGAGATACCAAACGGCCAATTGTTGTAAATTATCGTTCGCCCCGTCGACTCCAATTCATGAAGATCTAGAAGACTTCGAGTGGCCACTTTACGTAAGTCCCGAAGTTCGCTTGTGCGTATTTGTAATCTACTATTTATCACGAAATTATAAATACCCGAAAAACTCTCTGACAACTAATTACCGCAGACATGCTTTGTTGAGCACAGTGAATTATTTTGTTTTTGTCGTCGCTACTCCTCACTCTCGTTTCTTATTCGTTCTGCTATCTCTTTCTCTCTTCGCGATGGGTTTTCGCCCCGCGTGACGTTGCTATGTAGGGATTACGATAATGGGGCAGTCTAATGCCCACACATAATGTTCATATATATGAACCATAAATCGTGGACTACGAAATTTTCAATGTCTTGTTAAACAAAAAAGAGAAGAAAATCTGAGTTTTTTTTTTAAATACTCCTCGTTTTGTCGGTGTGAATATTTTTTCTGAAAGAATTTTCCATGAACGAATTTCTCTAAAATACGAGATTGCTCCTTTTCATGAGATCTCTTTCAACAGAACCAACAACGAGAAGAATTAAGAAAGACTGAAAGAAAGAAAGGCAACGACGGAGACAGAGGGAGCTTTCGTTGTGTGAGTGGTTCTCATGAGTCGGTGGATAAATCAAGTGGAGCAACTCTTGAGAAAGTCTCGCCTATACACGCCGAGTGTATTAATAAGCGCGTGATTAGCGACTATTTAGTAGGTGATAAAGTATTCGCTGCCTCTTCTCCCACACCGCGGTGCTCAACAGGACCAGACACATTGGCGGACCGATAAAATTCCACCCAGCAGGTAAAGCAAGTGGGAATTTATAGAAGCATGCAGTATAGACGAAAATTCCTCGGTTTCTTCGCGCATTTGCGTATTTCGCAGATATGATTTATCCTGTCATAAATGCGAATCTCGCCACAAAGCCACCATCAACAGCTAATATGGGCGGTGATAAGGTCGCAGAGATCACAGATTCGCCTATCGATGTCGCGACAAGAGGAAGTTTCGTTTTGTTATAGAATTATACATTTAAAAAAATATTTTTCGATTCTAATAAAATCCCCAACAATACTACAGTAGAGATTATATATAAATTATGAGTCGAGAGCTAAATCTTATCTAAGGATCGATGCTCAGAGTGTGCGTGTATGGGTAGAGATAAGTCGGAGGAGTGATAAAGATACTCACTGTATTCGCTTTGATCGTCCTGAGTGCCGTTGATTGTGCCGTCGGGCAGCAATTGTATGAATCGGTTCTTGATGTACAACTGGATTTTCCGCGATGGCACCGATAGAAGTGAAATCGCCGACCGCTCGTTGCGATCTAAGTTGCTGTTGTTTTTATTATTATAGTTATTATTATTATTATTGTGATTATGACTATTTATTGATGTATTTCTAGAATTATTCAGTCTCCTTGTTTTCAATCCACCATGATGGGAGCCGCCGCTCTGGGCGGGATCCACCGAGGACCTTCTGACGATGCCACCTCCGGAGTTCCGATTTCTCATCGTGTCCGTGGAATCTGAGCTGCGAATGCTGCGCTCGGTACGCGATAATATGGCAACGTTTGAGAGTGAATGCGACGGTGCGACTGTCGTCGACGCTGGGCCTTGGGAGGGGGAGGGGACGGCTCCGACTGGGCGGAACCGCCGGCGGTAGTCGAGCGCTCGCCTGTTGCCGGCGCGGCCGTGGCTGGGCTTTCAAACGTTCGTTCACTGCCGGCACCGAGCAACGTCTGGCTAACACTAAAGCTAATACTATGCGTTGGACTACCGTCGTCGAGCGCGTCCGCTGGTTTTTTGCGCTTGCGCTTGTTGTAGATTAGGTTGGACTTCTTGATGCGCCGCGAGTTGTAGATCTTCTCTTCACTAGATGTCACTGTCGCCGCTTGGGCGGATTTATCACTAGCACGGTGGTTGTGTGTATCACCTAGACTATTGCTATAATCGTTACTATTACTCTTACTATTATTATTATTATCATTATTATTATTATCATTATTATTATTATTACTGGTATTGCTATTGTTCTGAGTACTGTAGTTGAAATAGCTGTCGTCGCTCGTGTGACTGTTATTTCGACTATTGTAATTGTTTTTATCACTGTTATTGTAGTTGTTGTTCTGTTTATCGTTGTGGCTGCTATTGTCGTCGCGATAGTTATCGCTACCTTCTACAAATTCATCCTCCTCCTCGTTATTTACATCGGCTGCCTCCCCCCTCTCGCCAACATCGTTGTCGTCGTCGTCGTCGACTGTTGCCGCTGTTGTCTGCGACGGTGGCAGCTCAGTGTTGGTGGTTGGTATTACCACCGTTGTTGTTGTTGTTGTTGTTGTTGTTGTGATGGGGACCACCCCCGCGGGGGCGTCGGTGCGCGCCCGGAACGTGGTCATCAGCGCGGGCATCGCACACACCATCTGCAACTCGATCAGGATCGCCAGGAGGGCTCCCAGCAGAGCCAGGGCCCTCCAGTCAAGGCATTGCTTTCTGCGCATGAACGACTCGTGGGGCCGCGAGAGGTCGTTCCCCGCCCGTGGCTCGGCCGTCACTCGGAGTCTGGGTCGCGTTCGGTTTCACTTGGGGCTGGAGCTCGCTCTGGGGTCTGGCGCTGGTTCGGCTGCCAGGGTTGCCGCGTGTTTTTATTGTTGTTGGCGTTGTTGCTGCTGTAACGAGCAGCACGCGAAGGTGCGTTGCGCGCGCACGAATTGAAAACAAAGAGTTTGCGTCGCACGAGAGAACAATACACGATCGTCACCTCGTTCTGACTGTCGTCCTTCGATTTGATTCTTCTGGTAACTGTACTCAATTTGGGGTATTCGTTGCAATATCACGACTGCCATTAAGTGACCACCATGTCGTAAGCATATTTCACACATTTCACTTGTAGTCGTCGTTTCTCATCATCATCGTCGTCGTTGATCAAACATTTCGTATTCACTTTATCAGATTTCTTCGCCATATTTTTTGCAGCGGAAAGAATTACTTTCGGATATACTAACTATGACTATGATTCTTGAATTAGGACTTAAATTTCGCATTTAAGATCTGCAAAAATGGACTAAACATATTTTCGATAATTTTTTTTTTTGAATTCGTATGATGACCGTTGCGGAATCAATGATGATGCGGTATCTGGAAAGAAAAGAAAATTGAGTCAGTAAAATATCGATTAATAAATATTATTATTGCTTAATTTTATTTGCTTTTGTACGTTCTTCGAAATTAAGCTTTCGATGTTCTCATTCCAATCATAAGGAACATTTCTGCAAACATAACAATTTCGACTTCCTCCCTCCGGTTTTCATCCAGCACAACAAGTGCCCACTGGAGAACCTGTTAATCCTCAGGAGAACCGGGAACATTTTCCACCACATCCGAAAGCGTCTCCAGGGCCAAGGAGCGAGTGGAAGAGCGAGACGGTTGGATTCTAATTACGAATTATGTGCGAAAATGCCATAACATCGCTTTTTATTAACTAATTAAAGACGAACGCGAGTTGGCGCGCGAGGTGGCAGCACCGCAAACACTTTCCCACACTTGCCGCGAGTTGGGATGAGTTGAGTTGAGTTGAGTTGGCCACGTTGCCAACTGCCCAGAACGGCGACTGGTGGAGCGTTGCAATTGGAGATCGGCGACGTGCAATTAGAGCGACAACGCAGGGAACACGGTGGACAGTTAGCCACGGTCTGGCCACGGTCTGGCCGAGGAAGCGGCCGTACTCCAATAGAGTGAATAAGTTAATAAAAAGAATTTATGAGAATATCTATGCCATTTTATTTAATTAAAGCATTTCTTCGACTGTGACAAGCGGTGGGAAAATTGAGAAGAAATTCGAATATTTAAGAAAAATCGGAATATTTGAGAAAAAATGAATGTATGAAAAAATAGAAATCGTTGAGAAAAAACGATTAGTTGAGGTAAAAATGGATAATTGGAAAATAATGTGAAAAAAATAAATGAATATATGAAAAAATTACAAAAAAAACGATTATTTGAAGGAAAAAGTGAATATTTGGGGGAAAAAAAGAATAATACAGAAAAAACCAAAATTACAAAAAACAGATATTTGAGAAAAAAATTAGTGTTTGGGGTAAAAAAAAACAAGAGTGAAGTTGTTTTTCACAGAATATATTCGTCTCATCGACTAACAATAAATGCATTTAGCGCTCTGACATTTTTGGCCGTGCTTGTTGTTGGCCTGTGCTTGGTCCATTGCCAACATTTCCAAGTGGACGCCGGTCTCCGAGCCGAGCCGAGCCGAGTCGAGTCGGGCCGACCCTTCGTCCCGCGACACAGTTTATCAGAAATCGCCCAAATGCACTTCGTCGCTATTTTTAAGGTATTCACTTTCTTCCACTTCTTCTTCTTCTGCTTGGTGGCGGTGTCATGCGTCTTGTTTTCGAGCGCTTTCTTGTTGTTGTTTTTGTTGTTGCACTATTCTCTTTCACTTGACGCGATGTAATTTTATCGCCGGCACTGTGTCGCACAGCACCCACTGTGCGTGCGCCGGTGTGCGTGTCGGTGTGTGTGTTGCCTACAAATTACTGTTGCATAAAAATCACTTCGCATTTCAACGCAATCTTATTTTAAGTTCTCCCTCTTCCTCTAATTCTGTTCGTTTTCTTTGAATTGCTTACTTTAATTTGATCTTGTTGTTGTTGTTTTGTTGTTGTTGTTGTTATTGTTGTTGTTTCCCCCCGTCTATCGGCGTTCGCGTCGTCGCCGTCGTCGGTTGCTCCAAATTGTCGTCGCTGTTTGTTTTTAACCCACAGAACTAATTAAAATGTTAAATTTAAATAGTTGGAATGAAAGTCACAAGTGCGAAAGGGACGGCGATTGTTGTTTAGAATCGCCGCGGAAGAACGAAAACCAGCCTGCGAAGGAAACGGAGTCAGAATTTGCAAGTGAAATTCCCTCAGAGAAGGTTCAAAAATCACTCCACCAAATACAATTGAGACCTCGAAAGTGATTCTATTGGGAAAATAACGACTTTACATGACATTGGTCTACCCATTAGAAAGGTCCGAGCAATCGAACTCGCTTTTTGTCCGATTTCGCGGCGATCGAAAATAAAACCTAAAAACCGATTAAGCCCACGAGAGCGAATAAATTTCGTGGGCCGACAGAGACAAACAATACGAAATTTGTGCATGCAATACTTGTGAAACAATAAAGACTTAAATGCCACATGTCGCGGAAATATTTTATTTTATAGACAATCCTTTTTTCAATTTGTGAATAAAAAAGCAATAAATAAGGCTTAACTCGCGTCCCAAAGTCACTTGATCTCCAGCGTTATCGCACAAAGGCGCACAGTGGAGCTCAGCGAACGAACTATAAAACATCTCACTAATAATTTCTCTAAATTAAATCCACTCAGCATTCTATTTCTTTAATGGCGCGAATCCCGCCCCCAATTAAATTCGAATCGCAAGCGTATTTTCGGAATAAATCATAAAAGTGTCGACGGATCTGAATATTCGCATAAAACCCCATTTTCACCTTTGTCTCGTCGAGTGAGCGCGAAACCCATACAAAACCATTCTTCGCACATTTCATTGAAAGTCCGAAAATAAAAAGCGAAGGAGCGGACCTCGTCACCTCATCAGTGCTGCCAAATATTAATGAAAACATGTTAAAAATAAGTCGTTAAAAATAAAATAAGGAACAGCGCTTGCCGATGGAGCCGAGGGGGGCGAGGAGAAGGGGTTTGGCGCATGTTCGAGGAGATTCTCAAACTAATCGCGTGAATGTTGGCCGATTGCATTTCCACCTGGCGGCGACGAGGGCAAAAATAAATACAAAAACAAATGCCATGACGCGGATGAAAGCACAAATAGAAGTCGCCTGAGAGAAGGACAAAAAGCCGCAATGTTTGGGCCAAACATCGTTCACGAGAAGAAGAACAACTTGGAGCAATAGTTGACGAATCACTTAGCGACGAATGAGCGACAATTTTCGGTAATTTTCCCAAATTCGTCTCCGCCCTCCCCGGCACCGATCGAAAGCGAAAGCTCAGAGAATTTCTTCCCGCCGGCCGGAATTCACGTAATTCTCGTCTTCTCGTCTTTCTGTGCCAAATAATAAATGATAGACGTGATGGGTCCTCGAATATACATACACGTAAATATGTCTGTCTGTCTTTCTGTCTGTCTGTCTGTCGAGAGAAAAATATGTGTTTATTTGTCAAAAACCATCGTCGCCGGGTTCAAAGACCTCGAAAGTCACACAAAGGTTAGACGCGGGCATCCTTTGCGGAAATTTCTGTCCCTCGCCGAAAGCAAACAACAACAGTAATGATAGTGATAAAAGTCTGTTGAAATTCCCTCATGTGGCGGGAAATTACAGGACGCGGTCGTGAGAAGGTGGTTCCTGGTAATCGTGGACCGATTGATTTATCGGGGGATCGTGTTCGCCTCCCGACGGTTTCGTTTTGCAAATGTTATTGTTATTAGGGCCATTCAATTCATTGAAATTTCAACGTTATTAAAATGATCTTCCAGCGAATTTCGATTCTTCTGGAATCTCGAGAAATCACCGGGACGAAACTTCGAGTGAAGTTGAATTCCACAGAGCACTTTATTGCGGTTTGGCTTCGATTGAAATTACGGAGGGTTTTTTCCGCCACATCCGAGACCCCCGGTGGAGGTCGGGCGCCCTTTGGAGCTCCAGCTGGGGCTTGTGAAAGCTTCCGCTCTGACGTCGCCGCGGCGGAACCTGTTCGTGACTCTGAGGCTGAAGTTCCGAAAACTAGGTTTTCGTCTTTGTGGCAAACTCGGATTGCTCTTCTTCAACATACGAAAATGGGCAGAAATACATAAAAAGACACTAACGAAAACAAATAAATAAACGCCGTAAAGAAAACGAAGACCCAGAAAGAAAAAAACCCGATAAACCAGAAAAGCATTTGTATGCAAATCTTCAGCGAAAATAAATCGTTTTTGTTTCGTTAATCTGATTTTATTGAGCTTTTTGTCTGTTGTCCGGCTCTATTTGTCCCCCTCTCCCCCTCTCCCCCCCTCTCTCTCTCTCTCGATACATACACATGTACCTGCCTTTAGTATTTATTTGCACTTAATTAACGGTGACATTTCTACAAAACCTTACATAGAAAATATCTCCGTGTGCATTAATTAATCGTAATTTGAGAAATTCGAGACGAACCGGTCCAATCGGAGGGTCTCGGGTTTCAGTTGAGATATGAATGAACCGACGAGGGCCGCGAGCTCCTCTGGCTCCTCCGGAAGACCCCTGGCAGATGCTCCTGCTCAGCGTAACCCAATTTCCCACCGGCCGGCAGGAGGCGGGAGCCCCACACACAACGCGGCCGCCGGACCCCGAAATTATCAAATTAACTCGCGGCCTCCCGAGGGACCCAATCGATCGATCGATCGGTCGGTCGGTCGGTCGGTCCACCTTCCGCCGCTCGATTGCGATGCGCATGCGGCCTAACTTAATTATAGTAATCGCCGCAATTCGTCCAGAATGCGAGCGCAACCGGGCGGCGGCGACAAGCGGCGACTGCGAAAGAAAAACGAAACCGAAACGACGCCATCGCCCCACAACTGGAACCGTTGACGAGGCGCGCATGCGTGCGATCGCCGGCCATCGATCCGTCCACCGTCCGACCGATCGATCGATCGATCGCTGACCAACTTTCGTGCGAAACCTGTTCGACCGCGGCGAGCTCGAGATGAATTGAAATGTTTGGGACCTTCCGCGGCTCGACCCGGCGCCGTGGGGCGGCCTCGGCGGGTGGGTCTCGAGGGTCGACGCGGGTCTCGGGCGAATCGTGACGCGTTTTCATTTCGATTCAACTCGGGTCCGGAATTCCTCTGGGGAGCCTTCGCTTTGATTGATTGTCTGCCCGTCGCTCGATGTGACATCTCATGCGGAGCTTTCCGCCGACCTTCTGTCCATCCATCCATCCGTCCGTCTTTCTCCGCGAACATCTGTCCAAACAACAATTTCAGATATTTCGGTGGATTTTTGGGCGGTGACGTGGTTTTTTTCATCATACAAAAAGTGAGAAAATTGTGGATTTCGAAAAATGCGAAAAGTAATTTGGATTTTTTAGTCATGATTCGTGAGTTTTACTTTGGGGTATTTTGTTAAGAAAAACAAAAATAAGCGAGATTTGAGATTTTCGAAAAATGCGAATAGACAAATAATTCCTTAATATTTTTTGATATTTTTTTGACATTGGTGGTTTGTACAAAAAGAAGAGAAATTTTGGTTTTTTGAAAAAATCATTGTAATTGATTTTTCAATTTTTTTATTTTTCTTTCTGAGTTTGAATTTTTTTTTGTCATTCTTTGATTTTGGCTTTTTGTTCAGAAAAAGGAAATGTAAGATTTTCAAGAAATGAATTTTGACGATTTCTTAGTTTTTTTTGGTTTGGTTGTTCAAAATCAAAAACAATAAAAATTTGGAAAAAAAAAAATTATTTTTCGTTTGACTTTGGTTTTCTGTGAGAAATGTTCGGATGTGAATCGGAATGAATTTTGACGATTTCTTAGTTTTTTTTGGTTTGGTTGTTCAAAATCAAAAACAATAAAAATTTGGAAAAAAAAAATTTATTTTTCGTTTGACTTTGGTTTTCTGTGAGAAATGTTCGGATGTTCCCGCAATGCGAAAAGTAATATAATTGGCAGTGAAAATGAGTTCTCACCGTCTTCTTGGCAACAACCTGCCGTCGAAGCCGCCGCCGGAGCCGGAGCCGGGCTCGTCCATTAGGATTAATTACGGCCAAACCGGAGCGCGCTGATGGCCAGACATCCATTCAAATGCAAATCGGCGATACGTTAATTAATTGTTTATTAGACCCGGGTGCGCGTCACGCGAAGACCGGCGGCAACAACAACAACGAAGCGGGCCAGAATCCGCCAGCGCATAAATAAGAAACGTGAATGATAATTTTTGCGAGGCGACGAAGACCCGAATTTGGAATTCAAATCGCTGGCGAAAATGCTTGGCTCAAGCGCCGGAGCACACGTGACACGTGCAGATGATGGGATTCCTGGAGAGGGCGTGGGCGTGGGTCCAGGGGGCGTGGCCGAGGAACACCCAACGGCAGCTGGCGCGGCACTTGGGCATGTGCTCCGATTTAATGGGCGTTTGATGCGTTCCCGAGGGGGGGGAGGGGGGTGGATGCGAGCGAGGAACGGGGGCGGGGCGACGACGGCGAGAGGTGTTCATGAAAATGTTACAGATTTAATGACTCGATTCGGGGCTCATAACTCGTAAACAACGCGAGCGCGCGGTTGATCGCCAACGTAAACACCGACAATCGCCGCCCTTTGTTTATCCACGGGATGCTCGGATCGCGGCTCGAGTGGGCCCGGATCGGCCCTCGAGCAAGGTGAAGTCGCGCCTCGGTTGTCATTTGTTTATTTTTCACACGGAAAACAATCGCTGCCCCGACGTCGTCTCCAACTTCGACGACGACGGCGACGACGACGACGACGCGGCCGCTGTTTACAGAAGCGTGGACCCCGAAGACTCTTGTGGCTGCGACGAAAACGCGCCGCGAATGAAACGAAATCGGAATCGAAGTCGAGATCGGGATCGGGATCGACACCAGGATCGGGTGGAGATCGAAGGCCGGGGAGGTGGGGGAGCCTCCTTTAACCGGAAGCAATTGTTCAGCTATTTTAAATATTTGGTTCAGTCGCGGCCGACTGCAAGATGCACGATGCACGACAACAATTGCGGCAGCCACAACTATCGAGATGTCGAAAGCCAACACCAACAACAACAACAACAACAAGAAGAACAACAACAACAACAGTCGAGCACACGATCGTACAATTAGTGAGTTTCTCAAATGTGGCGTGTTACAGATTCGACCCAGGGACGCGAGGCGACCGAGTGAGAGCGAGAGAGAGAGGGGGGGGGCGAGGTGGGAGGGAGAAGGACGATCGCCGAGATCTCACTTCACTCGCATCAGCTGCTCGCGCCGAGGTGCAGACACCACTCGCTCACGTAACGATGCGAGCGAGATGTCGCCAGACACCGCCGCAGACAGACATTCCGACGGACAGACAGACGGACAGACAGACGGACAGATAGACACAGAGACGGATGGACGGGACCGCCCGGGAAATTAAAGCGACAATAGAGATCAATAAATTCGCAGTTGACGAGAATGCACGCCTGTCCGTCCGTCCATCTGTCCGTCCGTCTGTCTGTCCGTCTCTCGTGCGGGTGCGGGTATTTAGCAGATAAAAATCAACCTGTCGGATACGCGGCAACACGCTTTGCTTCGACGGCGTCGGTGGGGGCGGGGCGTGCGGACGGAAAAGAAAGGGTCCGTCGTCGTCGTTGTCGTCGTCGCCGACGCGCAGACATTTAAAATTAAAACCATGCGCCGGCCGAATCTATTTTCACCGCCTCTCACTCGCGCATCCCTCAGATACAATTGGACGCGGCGCGCATTCGAATCGTGTTCGTGCGAATTTCGAGCTCCCGACTTGAAATGTTGCTACTGTCGTTGTTGTTGTTGTTGCTGTTGCTATTGTTGCTTTTGTTTCTTTTCTTCATACGACCATTGATCGATTTTCGATCTGTTTTTTTTCTTCCTTTTTTTACATCTCTATTTTCTAGTTTAACTCGTTGTTGTTGTTGTTGTTGTTGTTGATATTGTTGACGTCGTCGCAACTTTTTATTGCCGACTAATTAAAAGTCACGCACTTTCTGCAATAACAACAACAATGGGGAGAAGGAGGAGGATGAGGAGGAGGATGAAGAAGAAGAGCAAATGAAGAGCACGGAAATAATTATCATCACCGGCCGGCCGGCTGCTTTAGTTTTGAGTTATAGACGCACATACACATGTGTTGGCAGCACAATGTTGCCACCTCGCCGGACACTGACTGATGGCCAACTGTCGATGATGAATTTACGACCGTTTTTTGGTTTTTTTGGAAGTCAATAAATTCATCTGCAATAATCATTTACAAAACGGGGTTTTCCAATTTTTGTTTTTCTTTCTAATGAAAAAAAAAACGCACAAATCATAATTTCATCGAATACAGAAATTATGAAATGGTATCTTTGGAAATTAATTTTTCGATCTTTTTTTATTTATAGCTCGGATAAAATTCCCATGAATTGAGAGGAATTCATTAGAATTCAAATAGATAAAATATTCGGTTAGGAACTAAAAAATGTCGAAATTTCATGTTCACAACTCGCGAGCGGCAGCCGTTGGCAACACCAGATTACAACAAGAACAGCAGCAGCAACAACAACAACCGCGAGGAGTTCGTCGAGCGTTGTCCGAATTTCGTAGGCTTCCAATTTTTCGTAAATCGTTTTTTTTGGCATAAGTGCCGTATGTTGTTGTTTGTTTTTGTTGTTGTTGTTGTTTTCCTCTGCCCCCTTTTATTTTATTTTATTCCGTTTTCTTTCTTCGCCTCTTCTGCTTTTGTTATGTTGGCGACAGTAGTTGTTGTTGCTGTTGCTGCCGTCGGCTGCTGTTGGCATTAGTTCGGCAACAACAAAAATACAAAACAGCAGCAACAACAACAAAATACATATTATAAAAATAAATGAGTTGCGTAGACTTTTTTCCTTTCTTTCTGTTTTTTTCTTGTAGTTTGGGGGAAATGTGCGTGTGAAATATTCGGTGTATTCATTCTATTAAACGTGGAAATCACCGAAAGACGGAAAAAGTGAGTGGGGAAAGTTGGACGAATAGAGGAGCCGTTATCGGGCCCAAACAAGAAAATCCATGTTATCTTTCATTAAGAAAAAAAAAAAATATTAATTTTAGAAATAAATTTTAATTTCATAAAATTGTTAATTTTATAAAAAATGTATCAATATTTCTTCTATAGGCTTTTTTCATAACGAAATATTTGCTTGAAAAATTGGTGACAATTCCGAAATAAATAATGTTCAAATAAATTTAAGGAAATCCCAGAGATTTGTATTAGGTTTGTTATTTCGTTCGCGAGTTCATCGACCCCGATTTTCTGGCAACTACTTTGGCGAAAACGGGAGGAACTAAGAAAACAAAAGTGGCTGATAACGCAAAGGTATGAATTCAAACGCCCTCAAATGCGGTAATGAGCAGTTGAAAATAATATTATCTCCCCGGCTATCAATCAAGGCGACCGGCCAGAGTCAGAGTCAATGCTGCGAATGTCGGGAGAAAATTCGTGAAATTCGGGTTTCTTCGGCGAACCACATTGGGCGCCAGATAAAGCCCCAGATAGACCCTGATACGTACTATCAGATACACCTGCGACCCATCAGATACGAGTATCCGCAACGACAGACATTTCAGCGAAATTCGCAACTTCGAGAAGGGGAAATGTGGGCCAAGACAAATAGAGTGCGACACCGCGATTACCGAAAAATGTGCGAAGACGCCCGTGTTCCGGAGATGCGAACACGAAGATCCGTTGGATGGAAGATAAGCAATAGATACGAGTTCGAAGGCAAATATACGATGGCTACAGATGCGAAACTTCGCCAAACGCCCGTTGCCAGATGATTGCGCTCAGAGACAGAGTTATCTGCGGAGATAAAGATCCATCGTATGAAGGAACGCATTAATCGTCAGATAAATGCCAGATACAAGATACGCGCACGCACTGTCAGATGCAGATACGCACTTCAAGCCATCGAAATTATCGAGCAACAACAATTTCGCCAAGGCGAGAGGCGAGACAAAAAACACAAATCATGAAATGCCAGCAATTTAAGCGGAAATTTTTAATTCTTCACGAATTTATTGGTTGTTGTTATTGTGGCGGCACTGTTGTTGTTGTTGTCGTTGGCAGGCGTTTTAATCTCACTCGGCAACGAAGCGAATTCGTTCGTTTGTTTACATAAGACGGCAGCAATTAGATACTTCTTCCCATTTGCTCCCACTTTTACTAACTTATTTTATTTACTGCCGATTTCGCTCGGAAATTTCTCCATTTAATTGGAAATCAAAGAGACAGGAAAATTAGAATGCAGCACTTGAATAATTTTATGATTCTTCAAACAAAACACTTTAGATAGTAAAACTTAAAATATTTTGTTCAGAAGAAAATATTTTTTTTTTTTTAATTGGAATTTTGTGTTGATTTTGTAAAAAAAAACATTTTTTGAGATTTTTGGAAAAAATTAATTTTTCTAAAATTTTAAATTTTTGAAAATTTTCCGGAATTGTGAAATTTTCACTGTTGTTGAAAGAAAATCGAATTTCATCATAGTTTGTATAATTTCAGAAGTTGAACTTTTTTGGAGAAAATTTTCCCAAAACAATTTTTGTAAAAGTCCTCAAAAATATTATTTTTTAACGATTACTAAACATTTCATAATTACCACAAGTGTCACAAGATATTTTAAAAATTTTATAATTCACATTTTGTAAAATAATTTTTTTGATCAAAATTTTCATTTTTGAATATTTTTCATCATTGGATGGAATTTCTAAAGCACTTTAAATTCCTCATCAATTTCACATTAAACTCGACATTTTCTGGAAATTCTTGAATTTTTCACGCACTTCAATTTTTGCTCAAAGTGAAAATTTCCCAATTTTTTAGTGAAATTATGTAACGCATTTTTGTTTGTATTTTTACCTTTAGTTTAAATAGTTGTTGTTGTGATAGTTATTATTTGTGACGCGTTGATGTTGTCGTTGTTGTTGTCGTTGTTGTTGTTGTTGTTGACAAGGATTTCCATCCACATTTTCACCGAAAGCACAAAATAACGAAAATAAGACTAAGATATTCCGAATCGAATTTTTTTCTCTCATTTTCACTCCGGAGAAGAGGAAGAAAAAATCGAATTTCTTCGGCTCTCGCACGCGCTCTTCTTTCGCACAATTCTCGCACAATTTTCCGAATTTTCCACTAATATTTCTCGACTTGAACCGGGAAAAGTTGAATTGATTCAATCAATGGGTTTCGACGATTCTCGTCGTCGTCGTCGTTGTTGTTGTTGTTGTTGTTGTCGTGGGTTCAACCGCCTTCGACTGTCGTGAATTTGAATATTTGCGGCGGTTGTTGTTGCGATTGACTTTCGGGTGGTGGCGCTGCCGAGATCGGGCTCCACCGAACTTCGAGGCGAGACGGAAAATGAATGAATGAATGAACCGAGTTGGAATCGCTCGTCGCCTTCCGCAGGAGCAGCAGCATCGACCGAATCAACGAAAACGCGTCCGAACACTGGCTGATGGGCTGACGGATCGATGGTTCGATCGGATCGCATCCGATGGCATCGATGGTTCGCTCGTTCGCTCGCTCGGCCGTCGTCGGCGCTCGCTCGCTCGCTCGCTCTGTCGCTCGGCCGGCCGACGTCGTGTGGTCGGCGCTCGTTCGCTTCGTGGCCGCTCGAGGAGCAGCTCGACCGCCGGACTTCGTGTGGCGCTCGCACTTGCCGGCAGCCGCACGAACCAATTCGAACGAATGGGCGCCAAAGGCCCAACAACACAGCAGCCGCAGTCGCAGCCGCAGCAGGGAAAACTCGCGCTCGCTCTCCCTCTCTGTCACTGTCGGCCGATCGCTCGGTCGGTGTCTCTCGCTCTGTCCGCCCGACGCGACGCGCTCGGAAATCAACGAAATTTGTAACGAATTCCTGAACGTTTCGAAACTCACGAAAAACCCGCCGCAACAAAAACACAAGACGGAACTATTGCCGACTGACTGGTGCTTCTTCTTCCTCTGCTCGCTGGGCTAGTTGGGTGAAATTCTCGTCGCTCGCGCTCTCTCGCCGACGCGCATCGTCCGCAAAACGTTGTCATTCGGGTGCGTGCTCCGCAGTGACTGATTGCGCTTCCCTTCGGTTTCATTCAGACCGGCCGAACTCCCCCGAGCAGCGCTCACCTCACCTCACCAGACCAGCGAGTGGTGCGTGCGTGTGCGAGTGTTCCCGCTCTGCTCTGCCGCGCTGGGAAATGTGGGAACAGCAGCGACCGAGGTGGACCAGCGACAGCAACAACATCCACGTCCATGCTAACTTAACATCTCTCCTCGTCCAGCATCTCGGCGACGCTCTGCAGACAGCTGCCGAGAGAGCGTGCGGCTGCTGCGTTATCACTTTCCGTCTCTCTCACTCCCACTGGGTTCGCTTGGGTGGGAAGGGTTGATTTTCTCGGACGCTCCTCTCTCTGGACCGTGGTGGGTTTCCGTTACAACGAGTGCTTACTTCCGTTTCCGGATTAAAGGTTAAAGAGAAGGAGGTGAATTCGATAATGAGCTAATTTAACCCTTTGAAAGCGAAGGTCGATATTGGAATTATTTTTTTATATTATCAAAATAATTTTCGCTTCTATAAAAAAGCATTGAATCATGAAGATGACTATTTTTTGGCAAATTTTCCTCAACTATTTCGCTCCTCATATTTTCCTTACAATCGAACATTCCCGACATTCCCAGCAATGAAATAATATCTAATTTTACACATCGTCTAAGTTGGGCGCTATCAGACACAATCGCAATCAACGAGATATTCCACGAAATTAACGGCCACGCACTTAATCTTGAAATCTTGGCAACCGCAACATGACAGAACAGCAACAAACCGAGCGAGACACGGTGATAACTCCGCTAAGTGGAACGCATCCGAAGCCGAAATCGGTCGCCGTTCTAAAGTTCAGGAACACCAGCAGCCAACGGCGACAGACAATCGGTCTTTGCGCAACCCGCGCAGATAAAACCGTGCTCGAGACACGGTAGCCCCAGACCGAATCCCCGGGCAAATATTGGGCGTCGTTGGGCAAGTTCCTGCGTTACTTACATCACCTGCCGAAGCGAGGGAGCGAGTGCTAGAGGGAGAGGGCCAATCGCCGCCAGCTGTTCCGCTCACTCGGCGATATCTTATCGCGGCCCCGAGTCCAAGTGTGCGACTCTGACCCACTGGGCGCGCGCGAGGCGTGCCGAGAGCACCCTTTAACCCTCGGGCCCCCGCTGACCGGGCCCCCGCTGACGTAACGGCTGACTCCGCCGACTCGGAATGCTAATGAACTGATAACGTATCAGCGGGGCGAACACGACTTCGATAAACTACGCATGCAGTTTGGGAGTCCATCGAGGGAAAGCAAGAGTCGCAGAATTCGCAATATTTCGAATTCCACTCGAGAGTTCCCCAAGCACGCACACCACCACACTAACACTTGGCTGTGTGTGTGTGTGTGTAGTTTCTCGATATGTCTGCGCGACAATTGGGGATTCTGATAAGATATCTGTTGATATCGGTCGTTATGTTAATGCTGATTTTCGCCGAGAACCCGCGGCTGTCGTGCTAAGCACTTTCTGCCACTGAGGCTTATTTACTCGTTCATTGGATCCCACTTGCCGAGGGCTTCGGGCGCCAAAAATAACGGAATGATGTTGAGGTTTCCACTATCACTAACAACGATTTGGAGGGCTTTCCGTTAAGCACAGTTGATTGAGACAAGTAGTGGAATTTAATAAGTTGAGCCGTCGACAGGGAGAGGGTTAAGAACACAGCAGACATTGGGCAATAACATCGCTGTACGTGGAGTTAACATAACAGCAACAGAGACCAGAACTTAACAGCGCCTTCGCTCTGTTGGCGAACTCACCTCGGCCTCGCTCTGTTGCCCACAGCGGCTCTCTGTTTACATTTTCAGCCGCTGTTGGGCGCCGCTCTCTGCGCATCGCGCTCTCTCGCACTCGCTCTCCGCAGCCTCTGATAAGCTGATAACGCACAATAGTGCTGTGCAAAATAGATGGAAACCGTATGAAAACTATTCGGTTATGAAAATACAACAATAGTTGATGAGAGACATATACAAAGGAAATAAAACCTATTTGAAATAATTAATAATAAAACCTATTTACTGACCCATGATTCAAACGCTAGTCGGTAATTTTTCTATTCGAGTCCAAGTCCAGTCTATGACTAAGGCACTTGGCCTTGTTGGAAATGACCACAAAATGAGTAACGTGATGAAAATAACGAATATTCGACCAGGAAAGGACAACCGAAACAACCGAAGTGAATCATAATTCCGCAAATCAAGTCGTTATTGCAATATAAATGTTTTCAGCAGATCAATAAATACGTCATCGGATGCCACACACAGAGAGAGAGAGAGAGAGAGTGAGAGGGACGAAGGACATGCGAGATGCATTTGATTTAGTCGTCTTGAGATTTGAATTCGAACAAGTGGTTCGCATAAAAATTTCAACAAAACCCCACGACGCCAGACGGGGATGCACTGAAAAAAATCCAATAATTATTATTAATTTGCCCATCAACATAACAACATAATCAAATTCCTTAGGATTTCTCTGCGTGTGATCGTGACCTCTAAATCGCAAAACTCATAATTTGCCAAATGTGCCCGGGTCCCTGGGGGCCGCCAACGGGGGGCCACGGGCGGCGTCCCCCGTTTTTGCGAAATATCCATTCGGATTAATTAGCCATGATCGAATTTATGATCTCGGGGATGCGCTGTGGCTGCGGAATTTCTTGGCATGCGCTGTCAACGGCTTCCGAGATGAATAAAAACGAATTAATTGGGGATTCCAATCGCGAAGTATCCGTCACACCTTCTAGCGCAATGAGCTCAGAGCTGTCGTGATGCCATTTGAAAGGCATTTGCAGTGACAGAATATTGGGATTTGCTCTTGAAATCTGTTTGCTATTCGGCGTCAGATGAAGTTCCATTTGGTTCATCAAAAATAGTCTTCTTGGGGTCGAAGGCAGGCCCAACTTCCGTCTCCTTGATGACAAACTTTTGCCACTTCCGGTTCCCATCGAAACCGCCATCGCCGCCCCCACATGAGACTCGAAGCGATGCCGTCGATGGCAAAAGTTTGCCAAAAACACCCCCGAGATCGGACACATTACCCTATCGATTACAGCCGCAGGCGAATCTCGTGTCGCCAGAAGATTCCGCACCGAAATGGGTCAAATCGGTTTCGATGGGAAACAAATCAGATAAATAGAAAGAAGCGGCGATGAGTGAGGGGGAGCGGAAGAAGAAGACAACGTGATGAAAGTTGAAGCAATGCCAAGATCGGGATTCGAAGAGCATTTCCATCTCTCATCGGCCGAGGCGACGGCGCCAAACTCGTCGTCTTTCATCTGCAGAAGTCTGTCACTCACACAAACACACACTCATACACACACATTGGCGTTATATAATTGTCAACATATAAGAGATGAATAAGTATTTCGCACTCGATGCGTGCTAAAGCGCAATTAATTTGCGAACTCCTTTTATTTTGCCTCTCCTTCGCACCTCCTCTGTCTCACTCAATCGCTCTCGATGTCTGTCTGTCTGTCCGTCGGTGCATAATCCACGAACCGTTAGTTCCATTAAAATTATTTTCCCTGTTTTTGTTTTTGCTGAAAACTCCTCGGCAATATTTCAATGACACATTAAGTTCTTGCGGAGCCCGGAGCGAGGAATTTTACTCACTTTCGCGAAAAATTGCTCCAGACGCACACTCGAGCGAAAAACATTCGTAAACACGAGTTCCGCGAACTCCCTCCTTCTCTCTCTTACTCTCTCTTTCTCTCTCGCTCCTTGTCATTCGCTCACGCGGCTCTGAGTTAAAATTGAAGGCTCCTCTCATCTTAAATTGGAGTCTCCTCGCAGTTGCAAATCAATCAACCACTAACCGATCCCTCCCTCTCCCTCTCTCTCATACTCTGTCTCGCTCAACCCTTCCTTCGGGATCCGCCTCGGCCCACTTCGATACCCCCCCCCCCCTCTTTCTCTCCCTTTCACTCTGCGGTCTTCGTCTGGTAATTTTATTATTTATCGCCGCAACGCCTTAAACATCGGTGATCGCATCGATTTTCCAGCGCCTCCACTCGTTGCCTTCTGCACCGCGTTTGCGGCGATCGCCAGCCACCAACAACAACAACAACGATCAGAACTCGTGCGCGAAAAGGAGAAGGAGAAAAAGATCAGGAGGATCACCGAAGAAGAAGAAGAAGACCGCGCCCACCTCTGTCGGGAAAATATTTAGCATTCGGGAAGCGATGAAAAATCAAACGGAAGAAATCATCGCCAACGGACGGACAGACAGGCGGAGAGACAGGAATAGTGGACGATAGACAGACGACTGGACCGAGGACATTGCAAAGACAGACAGCCAGGCCGATCGATAGACATTCAGCTAACTGGCCGACGATCGCTGCAGTCGGCGAGAATATTATTTTCCCATTTTACAACCTCCTGTCCGATCATTTTCGAAGTAATTGCACTGAGAGAAAGGAGAGGAGATTGCGTCATGGAAATACGAGGAGATTCTTTATTATTAATTAATTAAATGTATTATTAATTAATTAAATATCGTAGAATTTTGAGATTGTGATTTTCTGGAGAGATTCCAAAGTGTTCTCCTCCTGATTTCTCCTTCGTCTCTTCACGTGTACTCGAGTCCAGATCCTCGTGCATATATCAATTTCCATCCTCGTTCTCGTCCTCGTCCTCGTCCGCAATAGTATTTCCACACTGCAGCTCGTCCGGTGCCGGGAATAATTACAGGCTGTAGAACAAATTTATTATCTATTATCGCGCTCCGGCCACCCGGACGACGGACGGTGGACGGTGGGCGAGGCGGCCTGGGGGCGCCAGCGACGTGGGCCGGCGCTCAGAACGTCGTCGATGCTTACGCAATCGCTGTCGCCCCTGGCCAGGGCCCGGAGGAGGTGGGCGGGGCCGGCCGAGGAGTCCAGTTAGCTTCGCCGGCAGCTCCGACGACTCGGTCCATCATCCCATGATCGCTCTCGTGGTCGTGTCCGAGGCGATATTGATGACAATAATTGCCGCAGCCGCTCGAGGTGGGGATGTTGCCACATTTTTCAAATCAGAAACACGTCGGCCTGCGCCACGACACATGGGGGGGAAAATCAATTGAACCGAGAACCGAATGGGGAGGAGGATCGTGATATGTGCAAGAGCGAATGACAACCGGGGTCTGCCTCGAGAACCCTTGGTATTGGAAGTATTGACTATTTTGAGTACCACGGGACATCGATCTGTGGTCCATCTGTCTGTGCCAGAATCAATCGGACATTGCATTTCACTCACTTTGTCAGCTGCGGCTAATAAAGCTGTTCATTTCATTGGCTTGTCATAATGTTTGCGGAGCAATTACCACATCTAATACTTGGCGTAGGACAATTGGCAGCGGTTGTCGGGATTTGCATAACAAGCCCGAGATCAAATCGATCAATCGCACGGTGGGCTTTCGATTTGCATAATACACAAGTCGCCCGGTTCTTTCTCGAACTCTACAAGAGCACGGCAATGACATGTCGTCGAATGTCGGGCGGGCGGACAGACAGACAGGCAGAAAGACAGCGCCGCACATGTGGCCGACTCCATAAATCATGGCCAATCGTCGGCCGGCTCTTGATCGGCGGAATTTCGCTCAGTGCCCTGGCTGAATTATGCAAAACTAAGGCGAGCGACGATCGTCGATTCGATCGATCGATCGATCTATCGATTGTTCGATCGGCTCAAGCGCGTGCTCGTGCGAGATCGGGAGATCGTTATCGTAATTAAGGATTAGACGAAGGAATTCCGACGATCGTCAAGAAACTATCTCTGAACCCGACTGAGAAGTAAGCGGCTTAGTGAATCAACTCTTAGAATCAACTCCAAGTCCCGAAGACCCAGCCAGGAATAGTTAATTAACCAGAATCCCATGTGAGGACCTATTTCTCTGTGGGTGCATCTGGGTCGGGGGAATCTCTCCAGTGATGCCAGCTCATGCCGCGCGACGACGGCCTCTTCTAACGACGAGCTCATTAGCATGGGACAATCGCCTGGGACCTTGGCCAGAGGACAAAGGACGACGCGGCCGGGAGGCCTTCAAAAGGGCCGACGACGACATTTGCGGCCTCCTACCAGTGTTTCCCTTTTTCTGTGTCTTCTTCTTCTACTGCTCTCCCCTCATCTCATCTGCTGCTCAGTGTGAATGTCCTTTGACCTGCGTTCTCCAGTGGAATTTCCCTGGAAGTCACTGCGGCCATGATTAATGACGACGACAGCGCGCCCCGACGGCAGGGCAGGGCATTAAGGGTTAAAGACTCAATTAGGCCAGTAAATGATTCCGAGCCAAGTGTTGACCTTTTCCCCACCCTTCGTCCTGGCGATGTTGGAAATGAAAAATTACAGCAATTGAGTAAATAACAGCTCACGAGACGCGGTTTCAATTAAATATTCATAATTAGTCATGGTGGGATGGGGTGGGGGGGTAGGAGGAAGGTGTTTTCCTTAATCGATTAGGGCCGATGCACCTGCGACCACGACCAACGATGACCGAGGAAAGTGAAATTTACATGAGGATGAGGAATGAGCCATCTGCGGGAGGACGCGAAGGAGAGGGGAGAACAGGGAGAACATCGGAGAAAGGAGGATGGCGAAGGGGCCGGGGGTCATTGTTGCGGTTGAAAAATTAGGGTCGCTCGAATGGAGAGACGGAGGAAGAGAGAAGGAGGAAGATTAAGAAGTTCCAAAACAACGATCCTCGCATTGACTCCTACATAACACCTCGGGACAATGGGACAAATATCAAAAGAAAAGTAAAAACAAAAACACTGTTTGGTTCTCAGACGCCCACTCAGACAGACGCAGACTCCCACACACACATACACACTCAGACAAAGAGAGATCTACGATTGGCGCCAAAACTATCAGCCGATTCAAGGATACATTTGTCGAAGTGTGAAATAATTTAATCAGCAGCATCATAAATAACACAATAGCAACAACATGATTGTATTTTAACAACAACAACAATAAGTGCTGTAATACGAAGAACAAATAATGTAACAACAACAAATAAGAGACTATGGCAACCACAGGAACCAGAACGATATATGTAGAAGAAAAAAACCCATCGTCCACAATGTGAATATGTCACCTTTTTTGCAAACCTCATTGGCAACAATAACAATAATAATAACAACAATAATAATAACAACAACAATAATAACAACAATAATATCAATAACAACAACATCATGTATACAACAACTACACACATACGACAACAACATGCCCAGAAGTGCGAACAACATTAATTGAACAACAATTCGATCCAATTGCTGGATATCAAATGACAAAATATGCTGTCGTGTCCCTGTCTGTTTCTCTCTCGTTCTCTCTCTCGCTCACCCACTCTCTCTTTCTTTCGGCCCCTCCTTTTCTGGACTTGGATCCGGTTCCGAATCGAACTCTAGACTTCGTCGAAGGCTGTCGTCGACATCTCTGACCTTCACCCTGGCGGTTTTTGCGGAATGAAGGAAGCTTCAGGAAAGATTTTCCAGATGATCCTGCTGATGATCCATCAGTTGATCATTCTAGCTGATCTTCCACTTCGTTTTCCAGAGCTTCCTTCCACAATTCTTCCCTATTGAATTTCCAATGAAACTCCGACTTGGTCTTTCATCCAGATCCAGATCTTGATGATCTTTGAGAAGAGACCCCAAATGATTTTGAGATGATCCAAGATATTTTGAGATGATCTTTCAGAAGAACATCTTCCCGTTGAGCTTCCAATCGACCTCCCAACCTGTGGAGTGTTTCCATGGAAGCTCATTATGTCACAACATTCATTCCCTCGGGAATCTCAACCTCTCGGGAGGACGAGGATGGGGTGAGGCCGAGGAGAAGTCGATCTCATGCAAATGCGCTCAACGGTAAACGACAAGCTCTTGATATATCGCTGGCCCGCACATGTCCGTGGCCTTTATCTGCATCTGTCATCAGATCTGGCAACTCAATTCCATCGAAAGCCCTTCCACAAATAAATATGATGCACGATCCGGCGATCGTGAATCTTCCGATGACTCGAGTTCAATGTCAGTCAGTCAGAAACCAAATCCAACGCTGTCTTTCTTTCTCCTACACCTTTTTCCCACCATTCATTCTGTCTCTCTTTGTCTTTGTCTTTCTCCCACTCGCCATCCCCTCTCGTGCCCCTTCCTTTCTCCTCTCCACGATCGTTTCGTGGTCGATCGTCTGCCGTTGCCACATTGTGTCAAGTGCGACGATCGAATGTGACATAAGAATGTGAATCGTTGGTCTCTGTGTGTGTTCGCCTCTGCAGCTGTGTCTGTGTGATTGTGATTGTGTTTGTGTGGATCGAGGCAGACGTCATGGACCACCTGTGGGTCAGCGACGAAGACGAGAATGCAGCGGGAAGAGAGAAAGAGTCGAAATGTCGATCGAGAAGCTGAGAATCGAATGCATTGAAGGGGAGGAGAGAGTTCAATGATGAAAACGTTTAATGATAGAAAGAGTTTAATGATAGAAAGAGTTTAATGATAGAAAGAGTTCAATGATAGAAAGAGTTTAATGGTAGAAAGAGTTTAATGGTAGAGCGAGAGGTTTAATGATAGAACCCGAGGGGCGGGGGATGATGATGATGATGGTACTTGGTCCGGTCCGAAGTGGGATGACAGTGGGATGATGTGGCAGAAGGCATGCCTTGGTATGCTAAGTGGACTCAACTCTAGGGAGTGTCCACCAACACCCATCGATCGAAAAGCTCTCGTCGATCGAGAGGTTCCAATAGAACCCAAGAGAAGTTCTCGAATGAAGATTTCACAAGGCACAAGAGGCTCCAAAATGAGGATGAAGATCCTCCATGAAGTGTTTATATCAAGAAAGTGAAACAAATAAACAACTTCTGCCAAGTGTTCTCGCTACTTCCCACAACTTTCTCCCCGACCTCAAGAACCTTCGAAACAGAGATTCCAAAGTGTCCACTTTTCCCGTTCAGATCTCAATTATTTCATTCGCCAAGAACCGGGAAAGAGTCAGGAGTCAACAAAGAGAGAAAGAGTCAGGAGTCTACAAAGAGAGAAAGGGGGAGATAAAAAGAAAGAAAGAGAGAGAGGGGGAAGAAATTCCATTGAAGGTTGGCGACCACATGGGGTGCGAAAGACGTCATAAATCTGCTCGCTTTTCCCAAGCGACGTCGCCGGCTTTTGGTGGCCACGACCACGATCGGAGCCGCCGCGGTTCGAGCCACGGCCGAGGAGACCAAGAGCCACGGCCACGACAATCGGGCACCGCTATCGGGTTACATAATCCGAGCGGCGCTTGATAAACCTAATGCTCGACTCCAGTCCACTCCACTCGATTCATTCGATTCCCACCCAAGCCACGACGAAATCAGGAAAGTGGAGACCAGAATGAGAGGAGGAGGATTTTCCCGATAGGAGAGGCCAAGCCGACGCAATGCAGGAAGATCGAGAGCCGCCGTCGACCCGCCAAAGGCTCCGCAGTTACGCCGCCGGTGATTGACAAACACGCCACCGAACCGACCGAGAATCGCGCCCAAACCTGGCTGGAGTCGGAGACGGAGTCGGAGTCGACTTGACTCGCGGTAATTTATTTGCCTCGGCATCGGGAATCGCGCAGTTGGTCGGTGGAGCCCGGGGCTTGCGAAGGACCTTCTGTGGAGTAAAATACAAAAAGCAAAAACGAACCCCACTTGAACTCAATTTTTATTGAATACCAAGGGGCGGGGGGGGGGGGAGACACAGGGAGGGGGCGGGTTTGATTGGAGGGCTGGAGGGGCGGAGATTTGCAAATCATTGATAAATAGTTCGAGTTTGCGGAGAATTATTGGGAATTTTATCGCAGCTGTTGTAGGTGGGGAGGTGTTGTTGTTATTGTTGTTTTATTTATTGTTTTTTTGTGCTTGTCGTTTTCGTTGTTATTCTTGTTGTTGTTGTTGTTGTTGTTGTTGTTGTTGTTGTTCGATGCCAATAACTGTATTCGCAAGTGTGAAGTCATATGTTAGCGAAAATGTCCCCCACGAGGCATTCGCGATGGAAACCAGTTGTTGTTGTTGTTGCCATTGTTGTTGTTGTTGTTGTTGTTGTCCATGTTCGCAATAGGTTCATAAATTTCCAACCCGAAAGTGGTTGTTCTTGTTGTCGTTGTTGTTGTTGTTGATGTTGTTTCGCAAACACATTAAAACACTTGCGAAAATTCACCACCCGCCACATGGTCGACTGTCGATCGATTCTACCTTTCTCTTTCTCTCTCTCCCGCACTCTCTTCTGATGGAAATACCCGAGGCTTCAACACAAACGATCAATGGATCCAAACAAGAGGTGGCTCCTCTATAAAGGTCAACTTCAGCCAAGTCGATTCCACAGCTTTCTGGGGTTCTCCATCCAACCTCCTCCTCATTCTCCCCCTCCTCCTCGTTCTCCACCTCCACCTCATTCTCCCCCTCCTCCTCCTTCTCCACCTCCTGGGGCTCATTAGCTCCCCAGAGGTTCTCTAAACGATGTCGCAAATCGATCACTCTGTCTCGGTTACCGTTTCTCTGTCTCTGTCTCCACTTGACATTGACTTCCATCTGGCGACCATCGGAATACTGGATCGTCTGGTGGTAGGAAATGTATGAAGAAAAATATGCATTAATTAATATCAACTCCAAATAAGAAATAATCAAAATTAATATGGAAGGAACCCAATCTCGAAAAATAAACTTGCATTCGAACCACTTTTGGCTAGACTGAGAAATTAAGATGCATTTTGGGCAAAAACAACCACAACAACAAGAAGGAGTTTACAATGATAAACGCCTCAGCCTCGGACGATGGACACCAACAACGACAAGAGCAATAACAACAGCAACAACAGCAACAACAACGACAAGAGCAACAACAACGACAAGAGCGACAACAACAACAACGCCCCACCATCGCAGTAACTGCAATATCAATTACGTCTCGACGAGATTACCAAACAGAGTCAAACCAACCCGACCAGGTCCAGACCCGGTCGGCCAGACGACGGGAATGAGACGGAAACGGAGGAATTAGAAGGAGGCGAGGAGACATTAGTGCGATCTAATAAATTGATAAGTGGATGTGAGCTTCTTGGATCCATCGGGCGGCTGGGCAGAAGCCGTCGACGGTCGGTGAAAGGTGAACGCGGGCGAGTCGTGACGGCGCTTGTGTCGTGGAGGCGACGTGGGACCAGATCGCGCATGATATCGGCAGACGGCGATCGTGCTAATGGAGTCGGAGGAACATGCGCAAAGTTATGGATGCGGATTTATAAAGGAGAGGCCGAGGTGTGGGTTTCCTGCGGATGAGTGATGGGCGTGGCCGGGAAGTGGGACGCGAGTCGAGTGTCGTTGAATTAAGTAGACGGATGACTGACGACGGCGGTGACCCACATTTCCACTAGTTTCTCGCTCTAATGACCAGACATCGGGCTCCCGAAGACCTGCGTTTGTCACAATTAGCGGCCGAGTCGTTCCCACCCATGGGGCGGACCCCGAACGCTCGGAGATGCTCCACCGATAACTGCTAATGATACAAATTTCTCAAGCGCTTATCGCGAGTTGCATCCACCGTGAGGGAGGGGGGGAGTCCGAGGCCGAGACAGAACCAATATCGAATAACAATTAAAACGAACTGTGATGAACCCGCCGAGGAATTTATTAATATGCCCGGCCATAACAATTAATAAGAACTCGAAACAAATGTCCCGAGCACCGTAAATGACAACAAAATCATTCTAATCGACCGGCCGAGGGTCTCGAATTACCGACGATCGACGATCGCCCGAAGGCTTTATTGTCAAATGCAATAAAAGTCAGAGCACTTCGGAGACCGGCGTCGCATCCCGGAGCAGAACCATAACCAGAACCCGAGCCCCGAACGAGAACCTCTTTAGAAGCGCCAGTGTCAAAATTAAAACGCTCCCAAGATGGGCATCCCAACAACAACAACAACAACAGCAGGAACCCCCAAACTCCCAGAAGATCCAGTTGACTCCGGCTCTTGGGAGGTGATCTGTCTGTCTCGCCATCCGTCCGTCCGTCCGTCCGTCCGTCGATTCATCGCATGCCCAACGTGATCGCCTTCTTGTTCTCTTGTGCCCAGGCCAGACGGCGATAATCCCTCAACCCGAGATTCCGATCTGATCGATCGTCGCGATATCAGGATCATTACAATATTTTCTGGTGTTTCTCTAACACCCTTTGCTTCTCGCTCCCGGCGTCGATCGATCGGTTGGTCGGTCGGTTGGTCTCTCGGGTCATGTTGACGTCGAGATTCTAAGCATGCGATTAACGTGGCCAAGACGGTGGTCCGGCCGAAAGAAGGAGGAGAGAGGGAGAGAGGGCAGCTTCCACCTTGTGAGTCCGTGATTTTGGTGACTCGAACAATGCCGATCGATTTGGTCGATCGAGTCTGACTCTGAGTCTGCGAAGGAGGTGAAGGATAACGAAGCGAGAAGTCGTCTGGATCTTCTTCTTCAATGAGACTCCTGCGATTTCAGTGATGGAAGATGATCGTGGCCTATTGAAGAATCCCCTCCAGTCTGAACCCAGCACGACCCAAATACACGAACTTGCTCTGCCCTCCGACAGCCTTCGACATGTTAATAAAGTCAACGTCCCCGATGATCTACGATCGCTCCGGACCTAAGGTAACAATTCGGCCCGCCGTCCTCTTCCAATGAATCCATAATTGATATATATACGGCCGATCGTTACATTATTCATTTCCACCTAACTCCAATTAGGCTCGATTCGCCTTTCGGGAATTTCGAATTCCATGCGCCGGACCAGCTCCAGATCAAATTACAATCTCACAAGAGACAATTAATTAAAAGCTCCATAAATATGTCCAAATATTATTGATTTTATCGTCTTGTCACCTCTCCCAATCTACCACTTGTATTGTTTTCCACGCCGTCTGTGGTTTCTTCACCTCTTTCTGTTGGTTTTTCTACTCTTTCTATTGGTTTTTCCACTCTTTCTATTGGTTTTTCTACTCTTTCCCACACCTCCTTTTGATTTTCTCCACTCTACCTATTGTTTTTCCACTCTTTCCGTTCTCTTTTCCACTTCTCCTATTGTTCTTTCTTCCCTTTTAGTGACGATCGCTGTGAAGTTGGTTCCAACGACCCCCCTCGGCCCCACGATCTTCGCCGATTCTCCCCGATTCCAGACGCCACCTGATGATATACTATGTAGACCAGAACATTACCATTACCGCCTACTGATGCGACTTTCGTTTCACCAGAACCGCGCGCTCCCTTTCTCCCTCTCGCCCATTGGTTGCCCCCCCTCCCATCTTGACACTTCATAAGTTTCCAATGAAAATCGTTCGCATATAATTTATCTGTACACCCAGAGCATAATTCGAATGCTTCGTTGCATGACCCAGCCTGGAGCTGGAATTTCCTCTGTCGGCCTGTCGATCGGTCCAACCGTCCGTCGCTCGATCGATCGCCGCTTGAGGCCCCGCTGCCCGCTGTGAGTCTCGGGATGTGTGACGACTTCTTCTCCAGCTCGTCTTCGTGTTGTGTCCTCTGGTGCTGGGTCTCGCTGCTCTCCTTCTTCTTCTCCTCCTCTCTTCCGTGAGCGTTTTTCTAAGACTTCTTCTCGTTGTTGTTGTTAGGACCATTGTTGTTGTTGTCGTTATAGGACCCATTGTTGTTGTTGTCGTTATAGGACCCATTGTTGTTGGTGTTAATTTTAATGAGTTCATAAAATTGTATTTTATGGTCTTCATCGACTGCGACTTCGACGAGGTCCGGAGTCTGTGGGACAAGTGGTTTATGGAGTGTGTCTTCGATTTGTTGTAGCTGTTAGTGATCTTGTTATTGTCATTGTTCTTGTTATTGTTGTCTTAGTTGTTGTTGTCTTAGTTGTTGTCGTCTTAGTTGTTGTTCTTGTGTTCCTGTTGCAATTGTAAACACGTCATTTGGCAAATAAAGAGATTACTTCTCATGTTCTTTCGGTGAAACTCGTAAAAAATTCCCGTTCACGCCTTTCGAGAAGTCGCTTTCTCTCTCTCTCCGTCTCTCGCTCTTTCTCTCAAGGGTCCTTCTAAGGAACCTCTGCTTCTTCTTCTTCTTCCGCTGGATCCGTCGACAGCCTCCGGGCGGGTTCCATTGATTTTTACGGCCGGCCTCTCGAGAGTTGCAATTAAATTCTCCCTCCCGCCATCATCGTCGTCGGAGGAGGCGTAGACCTAATTGAGATCCGCCCGCTCGGGTCGACGGAGGCGTCCATTGAGATGACTTCATCATTGAGTCCATTGATTAAGGACGACGCCTCGCCCGCGGCTCCTCTGGAGGTATTTAGTGCTTGAATTATGGCCTGCTGCTTCTTCTTCTTCTTCTCCTTCGACGGTCTGCCCGATTTCTCCCAGTGTAGCCTGAGTCAGAGGTCCAACGAGATGATCGTGTTATTGTCCAATTTCATTAGACTCCGCGACGACGGGAGATTTTTCTAACACCAGGCGAACAACGGCAACAACAACAACAACTACAACAACAAATTGTACTACTACAACAAATATTACTATAATAGCAACAACAATAGCAACACTGTGGCAACACCACCAGCGCCACCCAGCGGCCACTCTCAACACCTTGCGATCGCCGATCGACGTGAGTTTAATTGAATCGCACTGAAAGAGACGAGGCAGACATTGAACTTGGGACCCCGCGATCCACCGTCCGTCTGTGTGGTGGTAACACACACACACACACACACACATAGACAGCCACCCACTGCTGAGCTGCTAATTAGAAAACAGCGGAGGCTGGAGACCGGGGTTAGCTGGAAGTGTGAGCGGTCGATGTCTGGTGGACCAGGGACAGATCTCGATGGAGAAAGACGACCGACTGAGGCTGGTGTAGCTTTGAGGAGAGGTTGGCGTTGTTTTGAGGTTCGATTGGCGTTCATTTGAGGTTGGACTGTGATCAGTGTGAGGTCAGGTTGGCACAAGCTGGAGGTGAGGTTGACATCAGTCTGTGATCGGAGTCTGAGGGCTGAAATTAGACTCCTCGGTGGACGACAACTAATTGGGATTCATTTGAGTCGTCGACTCCGATTGGTGGGTGTCGACCCGGGCCACAGCCGCGTGGCGACTGCGCTTCGCTCTTGGCCGAGGATCATTTATCACGTGTCTCTTCCACGATCTGACAGATGCACATAAATATTTTGTTACCCACTCATTGGCAGCTGTGGTCCTGCTCCTCAGCCCCGCTCCCCGCTCTTCGACTTGTCCGAGCCGATCAAGTGACACCTTCGTCGTCGTCGTCTTCGTCGTCCTTCCATTGCCATCAGACTCCGACAACAACAACAATAACAACAACGCCCGCTGATCACTTCGTGCGACACGAACATGATCAATCGATCGATCGTTCGCTCGGGCGACCACCCAGAAGAGTGCAGCCTCTGTTCTCTCCTCTCTCTCGCTCGCTCCCACACGTCGCCGACTCCACAATTCCAACAATTTATGACCGTCGGAGTCACGTGTCTTTCGTTGAGTTCTCACGTTGTTGTTGTTGTTCTTGTTGTTGTTGTGGTTGTTGTCGCTGTCGTTCTCCTTGTAGTTGGTGTCAATGCCGATGTAATTCCATTGTTGTTGTGGTTGGAGTAGGTGTTGTCAACATCGTTGTTGTTGTTGTTTCGATGTTGCCGCCCCTGCTGTGGAAATCCCGAAATTAATCGATGCAAGTTCAAGGACATCCGGCGAAACAATTAATTCTCTAGCTTTGAGCTTTGATGGACTTTGGGATCAACCGAGAGGGGGACAGAGAGGGTGAAGGAGGGGGGAGAGTGAGAGAGGTAGATTCGTAGGTGTGGAGTTATGAGCTCCAATAGAAACCAAATGCCAGGAAGATCTGTGGGTAATTCATAGAAATCTCCTGCGAGAATTACGAAAGTGCTGGAACAATATTTGTGGTAATAAATAGAATCTCCTCCGTTCGGACAACGGCCGGGGGCGAAGCACGATGCACGATGCAATAAGCAGTAACTCGCCAGCCCAAGCGGCTACAAATTGCAAAATATGCACGCGCCACAAGAGTTCGCATGTGAGATGATGGGAGCAAACAAGGAGATGAGATCGTAACTTCCTCGTGGGAAGGAAACAAAGTCAAACAACGAGAAGGTGGGGGCCGGGAGAGGTGGGTGGAGAGAAGAGCGGGGTCTTGGGTGAGGTGACCAGCGGTGAGGTGGGGTAGGATGGTGAGGGAAGACGCGAGGTGTCGATGCGAGATCAGGAAAGGTGTCGTCAGAAGGCGATCAGAACGAAGGAGTTGAGGCAAAGAAGCGGTGCGAAAGAGACGAGCGACATCGAAGGGAGAGAGCAGAAGTGTCGAGGAGAAAAAGAGACAAGTAAAGAGCAAGAGGGAGACAGAAAGAGAGAGGAGAAGCGGCGGTCCAGGAAATAGCAAAGGAAAGTGCAAAATTCCTCTGAGAACGCAGATTGTTTGCACAATATCGATCGATAGATGGACGATAATGAAGCAGCCGACTGGGATAATGAAGCAACCGACTGGGATAATGATGCTTCCGACGGCGATGACGACCATGATAACGATGCTGATGGCCAAGACCATAGCGATCGAGGGAAGCATCGAAGAGCTGATGGTCCATAAAGAAGCCGTTCTATCGAGTCTATTGAAGGGCACCGAGGATTGCGCTCGAGGTGTTGGGCGGAGGGGGAGTGGGCCAGAGGGGCGACCGCGCCTAATGAAGTGATCAGTGGATGATTTAAGCGGACGATGTCGCATTTTTCTTCCGCTCAAATGAAGAGTTAAGAAGCAGATTAATGAAGATGCAGATTTCCATCGTGTGTCTGAGTCGAGGACGAGGAGGAGGAAGGATTGTTGAGGATTGTAAAAGCTTTTATTTTATTAGTAAAAGGAAACGAACGTTTACAAAAATTTACAATTTATTTAATTTATTTCAAAACTTGATTCAATAGTCAGAAAAATAATCCTTTCAATTTTGTGAAAATATTTTGATTACAAAAAAATCAAAAGATACAAAAATTAAATTATATTTAGAACAAGTAGATCCTACAAGGATGATAAAAATTTGAATAATGAATAAAAATTGTATAATGTTTTTATTTTCGTAATTCTAATTTTTTAGTTTGATTTTCATTTTTTAATATCTTAATTTTACTTTCATTCGAGAAAAAAAATTATAATATTTACTCAACAAAATTAAAATAAAATAAAATAGTATATAAATAATATTTTTTGCTAATATAATTAAAATCTTATTTTTTATAAATAATTAAAATTTTTCAATTAGCAAAATTAATCAGAAAATTTCATGTTCCTTTTTTAAAAATCGCAAAAAAAAGTGAAATAAATAAAATTTTCCTAAAATGAATTCGCTCCCTTCAATTTCGCCGCGGAAAACAATAATCAAAACAAAAGCGATGAATTCGCCGAATTTTACCGGAATTCCGACGAAAAATTTGAAAATTTTTTGGTGATTCGCCATTTTTTCTGAGAAACTCGTCGCTGGCAACGCCTCGCTCGCTCATCTAGCCTGACGTTTCATTATTTTCCTATTCGTGCTCTCTCGCTGTCATCCGTCGCCTCTCGCGCACACTCGTCTGACAGTTTGGCTCCAGCCATGGCTTCCGTAGGCAGACTGACCCAGAGAGCTCTGTTTTCGTCGCGAAACCTGGCGCCGCCGATCCGCAGGAACCTCAGTAATTTCCGCCGCGACCCCACCAACAACAACTATGTGCGTGTGTGCTGCCTGGTGGGCGGGGGCGTGGCCGCCTTCGCGTGCGCCCACCTGCTCAAGGGCAACGCCTCGGTGCAGGCGCTCAATCTCAGGAAGATGAAGGTGAGTGGAGCCCGCTTCCAGCTGTTGTTTGTTCATCGATCGATCTTTCGCGGAATCGAGTGCCGAATCAATCGCATTCCGAGGCTTGTGAAGAAGAAGTTCGTGGAAAATTCCAATCGGAATCGCGCCGTGTGAAAATCTGAAAATTCGTGAAATTTTTTTTCGCTATTTTTAGCTGCAAAATCTTGGGCATATTTATTTTCTTTCGCCTGACATTCGTCTCTCTCTCTGTCTCTCGTGCGCCTACGCGTCGGTGTGTGTGCGAGTGTGTGTGTGTGACATTCGGCTACGCTCTGTTGATATTCGTTACGTCGTTTGTTGCTCTCTTTCTCGCTCACTCCTTTGCGCGGTTGGGGTTTCGATGTTCGTCTATTCGTCCGTCGTTTGTTATTGTTGACATTTTCTACTAACAGCAACAACAACAACACGGTCAAGGGAGTGCAGGTTGTTGCTCGTGACTAACAAACGTTGTTGTTATTGTTGTTGCCAATTGTTGTTCAAGTTCAATCGTAATTGGGGTCGATTGATGCCGGTGACGTCAGAGATGAGTTAATAGGCCGAAGTACAACAAGCTCTTGCATAATAATAAAGAGAATAACAACATAGTCATTTAAGAGATAAGGGATTTAATAGAAGACAAACAGGAAATCGAAAGATAAGAGATATAAATTGGATAGATGTCAGTCTCATATAAGAACTAATATCGGGGAATATGTGGAAAATAACAGCATTCGTCGCTATCAAAACAGTCTCAGATAAGAGAAATACTTCTTGATTTGATTCCAATCACATGGGGATTATCGCGGTTCCTAACGAAGTTGTAAAATGTTGACATTGGGGCAATCGATACCCTGTCCCAATCACTAATAAACAACCATTGACGACTGATTGATCTGATTGAAACAACACCTTCCTCGACAGTTAGACAAATCTCCGCCCATCGTCAAACAAACCTCTTTATCTCGAGAAAGAAACCTTGAACTTGACGCCATAAAACCATAAAACCAACACCTGCTCCCATCTTCGGTTACCACATAAATCGCTTCCACGAAGCCGCTGCTCCAAAGCTCTCGCATTTCCGTCACTGTCACCTCCTCGACGTGGTCCCGTTATTCGATCCACTCCACCTTCGTTTAATTATTTCCCCCCGCCCCCACTTCGATTGACCCGGCCGAGTCATCAACCTTGACTCCGAAAAACACTCTTCACCTCGTCAGGTGTCGCCGCTCCCCCTTCTTCCTCCGGCTGCTTCTAATTGTTCGTGGTTCTTCGAATTCCTCAGCATCCACGGCGACGACGACGACGAGTCGATCCCCAGATGACGACCATAACCATAACAATAACGCCTTGAATTACATTCGTTCGGGCCAGAACTCCCAACGCGCGTGCGGCTCGCCCTGAATTATTGTCATTATCGTTATTCGGACGTCGATAGAACAAAGAGTCGCGCCCGAAATGACTCAATTCTCGGATATACACGTCGTCTGCATGCGCAATCTATCTCGGCCGCCATCGAGGCCGATCTCGCCATCCTTGGTCGATGCTGCTCCTCTGGATGCCGGGACGATCCGTATTGAATTTCGAGGAATAGGCCGAGGAAAACGGTCCCTCGGCTCGACCGGGACCCGGGCCGGGGTCCGACCCTGGCCCGCACATGTCTCGATCGGGTCCCGACGGCGGGCGGCAGCCACTGGAGCGTTCGATCGCTGTCTGGGGACACGTCCGTCGGCTCGGGGCTCCACGGTTGTTGTTGTTTCTGTTGTTGTTGTTGTCGAGCCTTGGTCTGGTTTCGTTTCGTCTCGTCTCGTCGGAGCTCGAGTCGAGTCGCGCCGAGTGTTCGTGCACATGCATTATTTTGAGGTTTTTAATATCGGTGATAATTCTTCATAATTTACTGACATCATCCTTTTTTATGGCCTCACACAAGAACCTCCTTCCGCCGCTCCGCCAGACCCATCGACTCAAGTCGGCTCCACTCCGCATTTGTAGGTGGCAATAAAAGTGTTGCTGTCATTCATCATCCGCAGCGCCCGAGACAGCGACGGCTGCTGCTGCTGCTGCTGACTCTCATTGTTGCACTTTGAAGGACAGCTAAACAATAACTTAGCCCCGCCCCCGCGTCTGTGACTGCGGCCCCTCCTCCTGACAGCTCCTTTAGGCCCCCAGGGCAACCGATCAACCGACTGGCGGACAGACGGACGGACGGACATCGGCTCTAACTAGATAGCTTTAGAGGAGTCTAGATTCGATGCGGACGGAGCCAACTGATTTCCATATCTGCAGCGCGGCGTGGGAGTCGCAGGCGTGGCCTTAAAACGGATATCGATCGCCCTGTCCGTCCGTCCATCTGTCCGTCCATCTGTCCGTCCGTCCGTCCGTCCATCTGTGCTTATCCACTCGGTGCGATCGTCCCTCGGGCCCCGCTGTCCTTCTCTGCATCGGTTCCTCGGGCTCTGGTCGCCCCATCTGTCCGTCCATCTGTCTGTCTGTCCCTCGCGTCGCCGCTGTGTGGCGTGGCTTCATGCTCGGCTGCCGCCTGTCGTCTGGCCCGAGCGCTCTGACAAAGTGTTTAGCGCCATGAGATGGGTGTCATTTGTGTCGCTCCAACAATGGCATTAAACGCTTTAATCTTGTCAGATTTTCATGATCTCGCCTCGGTCGGGTCGCAGTTGTGGATGTGGATTAAATGCCCGATGATCATTTATTGATGATGAGGGTTTTCATTATAATTGTTGCTCTTCATGACATCCGATTTCTTCGGAATAATTTCTTTATTTCCCTATCTCCGATCTCTGATCACGCGCGGCTTCCGTCCGCGATCCGTTCGTGGAAGTGGGATGGACCTAACAATGCCGCGTTGTGGGCTCGGATCCCACCCAGTCGTGGCTTCCTGCATGTGGTTCGTAGGCCTAGGCCTGGGTCCACCTCTAATCGCCGCTTGATAGATCCTGATTCGTCCAGGGATCATCATCGTGGTCTGGCGAAGGCGTGCGCCACCATTAATCATGGCCAACGGAGGATCAAATGGCTCACGCTTGGCTCCGCAAAAGCACGGCAGCAACAACAACAATGGAGGTCGACAATGAAGGTGAAGCCAACTCAATAAAGTCGGGGCTAATAAATTAAACTAACGCCTCGTAAATCAAAATGCGTTCGCGTCCCTCGGCGGCCGAAGGAGCGACGGGCGAACCTTCTTATCAAGATCTCGAGAAATTCCCAAACTTGGTGACATTGTTTCTTCTTCTTCATCTTCCTCCTCCTCTCCCTCTTCTTGCGGCTGTTGTTGTTGCCGCCGTTGTCGCTTTATTTCAGTTTCGTGGTCGTCTGGAAAGGAAGAGCGCGCCAAGTCCTGATTTTATCGCCCGATCGGACCGCAGAAGGACGTTGTTCCTGGCCTCTGAGTAACTGGGCTGGATTTTTTACGTCGCTTTCGCTCTTTCTCCTTTTTCTTTACCGATTTGGCTTCTTTCCGAAATTATTCAATGATTTAACGACTCGCGCGCGCAATCGGACATTTAGACTTATTTGTGATTTCCTCGAAAATTCATCATCCGAATATTTTCGGAAAGCCGAAACCCTCCGGCTCGTCGGGGGCTCTCGTTGTAGCCGGTGCCTTCCGCGCCCCACGGAGGCGGCCCGAGCCCATTACACTTTGTAAACATGATTCAGGTCCCTGCCGATCTCTCGAATCGGGTCGCACAAAGGCCACAATGATGACATTCTTTCCCACACTGGGCGCGCTTGATTTGTGGCCGTCGCGTCTGCTCACCCGGGGGCCGCGGGTGGAATTAACACCTCGCAGCCCTCTGAATCACCCGGCTCACTATTGCGGAAACGTCTCCATAACGATCTCCTATCCGTCCACACAGCGCGAGGAGGAGAAGGCGGTCAAGCTCACGGCCCGCGAGAGGCGCTTCATCAAGTTCTCCTCCGTCGAGTTCGACGGCCAGCTGTACATGACGCCGCAGGACTTCCTCGACTCCGTCGTCGAGCAGGAGCCGAGACGTAAGCTAGAGACTTGATCTGATCAGAGGGAACTCCAATTGATTCCGTTCTCTTCCCTTCCCTCAGCGCGCCTGAAGCGCCGCCTCCTCACGCCGCAGGACATCGCCGCCATCAAGGACGACACGCCGGCGCTGAAGAACGGCTCCGTGAAAATGTTCCGCAACCTCAGGGACAGAGGTGGGACTTTCCTTAACCCATTAACTCAATAACTCGCTCCTTCCACTCCTTCCAGGCATCATTTCGTACACCGAGTACCTCTTCCTGCTCTCGGTCCTCACAAGTAAGCATCGCCAGTCGAACCGCGAGAACCTCGAATAATTCTCTCCCTCTCGCCCTCTAGAACCGCAGTCCGGCTTCCGCATCGCCTTCAACATGTTCGACACGGACGGCAACCAACGGGTGGACAAGAAGGAGTTCCTAGTCGTAAGAAATTTCTTTTCGTTTCTCCTTTTCGATTCCTTCCTTCCTCCCTTATCGATTTCAATACTTAATTTGAACTTATTAACTTAACTCTTATTTGACTTATTTTATTTGATTATTTGATTTGATTTATTTTGTTCGAATTTTTCGTTGTTTCCTTTCATTTGCCTCCTGATTTAGATCCAAAAAATCCTCGGCGGTAGTCTGAGGGATCACGACATCGACGAAGAGACCCGCAAAGTTGTAAGCATTTTGTTCGTTTTCTCTCTTATTTTAAGATTTGTAATACTGTGTAATATCTCTCCAATACGGCCAAAGCATAGACTAGGCAACCGAAAATAGAGTAAGCCAGGAATCTATTTCAAATCCTCACATCTACACCATTAGACTAAGAATCAGATCACACTTGTTTTCTTAATTTGATTTTGTTCCAATTATTTCGTTAATATTTTTCCGAAATTCTCCAATTACCGAAAAATCACTTTAGCTTCTGCGTTTGGTTTCCACCAATGAACAAGCTAGAAATTTGCGAATGAAACGGAAAGATGCGAATAAACACGGCAACAAGTTTGTAAGTCTCGAATTATTTTTCGTTCGTTTCGTTTCGTTTGATCTCGATGCAATTGCGTCTGGATCTTGATTTTTCTGTTGAGTTTGAGTTTGTTTGCTTGTTACTTTTCACGTTGATTTTACCGCTTACACGCCACACAAAAGTACCCAAAGTACCGAAAAAAGCTTGCGCCGAGGTTCCGCCTAGACGAAGAACTCTCGGCTCGGTTTGAACACGTTTGCTTCGCCCGCTTCCGAACGGAATGAGTTGAGCCACGACTACTTCTGCCATTCTGTCTATCTGTACATATGTCTATCGTCCTTGCTTACTGTCTGTGCGAAGATTGCGCCTTCCCGAGGCAAGCAACTGCAGGTCAACGAAAGCGCGTGCAGTCGGGAGCCGCCGGAGTAAGTAGGAAGAGTCGCCTGGGAGCCCCGCCCAGCGACCGATCCCCAGCCCCGTGACTCCCTTATTTATCGTTGCCTTCGGTTATTTCTGAAGTTCCTTATTTTTCGGTTCCTTATTTTTCGGTTCCTTATTTTCGGTTCCGATTTTAATTTTCTGTTCCAGTTTTATTTTCTGTTCCGATTTTACTTTGGCCTCTCGCCTCTGTCCAGTTCGCCCGCTGGCGTTTTGTTTCCTTCAGTTCCGCCCAGGCTCGGGCCTTGTTCGATGCCTTCCTCCCGTTTTTATTTACCCCACCCTTACCCATAATACATTAGAGGCTTTTTCACTAACTAACCGTGTGTCCTTCCCCACTAAACCCCGCGCAGATGGAGCGCATTTTCAGTGGCGCCTGGCGGGACCGACGCGGCCAAGCGCCGAGCGAGAAGGAGCGCGAGGAGCAGGAGGAGGCCAAGAACGACGAGGTAAATTTTGTACAAAGGGAGCTTTCGATGTGGTATCCGTGTGTGTGTGTGTGAATGGCTCTGAATGTGGTCCGACCGATGCTCACTCTCACTCTTTCCCATCCCCACCCCCGGCTGGCCAAAGGACGTCTACGTCGACGACGAGGAGGGCCTGCAGCGGCGG
The DNA here is from genome assembly GCA_017309665.1 of Coelopa frigida. Taxonomy (NCBI): domain Eukaryota; kingdom Metazoa; phylum Arthropoda; class Insecta; order Diptera; family Coelopidae; genus Coelopa; species Coelopa frigida. The sequence goes on from CM029561.1 coordinate 43,583,871, forward strand.
CACGCGGTCAGCACCACGCTGCAGACGCACTTCTTCGGCAAGAAGGGCACGAAGGACCTGCACTACGAGGGCTTCTACAAGTTCATGGACAACCTGCAGACGGAGGTGCTCGAGCTCGAGTTCAGCGAGTTCTCCAAGGGCAACATCGCCATCACCGAGGTGGACTTCGCCAAGATCCTGCTGCGCTACACCTACCTCAACACGGACGAGTACGACATGTTCCTCGAGCGGCTGCTGGACCGCGTCAAGGACGAGCGCGGCATCACCTTCAACGAGTTCCGCGACTTCTGCCGCTTCCTCAACAACCTCGAGGACTTCGCCATGGCCATGCGCATGTACACGCTCTCCGACCAGGCCATCTCCAAGGGTACCACGTCCGATACCCTTGACTCCGAGAATAACTGATCTTCTCCCTCTCTCCCCAGACGAGTTCTCGCGCGCCGTCAAGATCTGCACTGGGTACAAGCTGACCAAGCACCTGATCGACACCGTCTTCGCCATCTTCGACGAGGACGGCGACGGCCTGCTGTCGTACAAGGAGTTCATCGCGATCATGAAGGACCGCCTGCACCGCGGCTTCAAAGTAAGTGGCCAAATACTCGAGTACAACGAGGAGCTCGAGGACTTCGAGGAGCCCGAGTATCCGATGTTTTCGCTGTGGCGGTCGCGCGTCTGCCGCCACCTCAACTACTACATGATCAATGATCCCATCATCGACTTCTAATCGCGCTCTCTCTCTCACTCATCGCAACACACTCGAATCTCTTTCTCTTTGCTTACTTAATTCTTGTGTTTTAGCATTGTTATTAGTCTTAAGTTAAACGCTTCAAGTGTTCCTTTTCATGTGTTTAATTAGTGCTCGTTTGCAGTGAAACCGCTTAATTAAAACAGCCATTATTTAACACCAAATCTGTTCGCATGTTCCCAACACAATTTCACAAGAAGATCATTTTTATGTTTAACATTTAATATATGCTCATATTTTGTTCAAAGTTGCCTTAATAAAAAAAAGAAAACATTCCGTTTTAGTTTTTGTATTTGCCATATTTTCATATTTGTTTTATATAGCCTTAGTTTAGGAACACCGAATAAATAATATTGTTTCGCACACGATTGTTTCATTTCTTTTTATTTGTTCATCTTAGGTTCGCTTTGTTCTCGCTAATTTCTGCTCGTTGTGACTAAAACTTGTAAACCCTCTGTATAATTTATTATTCCCAAACATGTTCCCGCATCGATGTCTCCACTGATCTTGTCGTGGTTGAGCCCCACTGGACACGTGTCTCCTGCGCCACCAGATTCCAGCCGAGGGATCGTCATTTGCTTAAGACTGATATATGTTTTCTCCTAATCTCATTATAGTCCATTGCAAAATCCGAAGGATGGGAGGCCTTCAAGCACTGTGTCAAGCACGAGATGACCCAGTCCAATAAAACGTAGGTACATTTCCATTATTGACACGGAAACAACGCCCACTCCACTCTGCTCTACTCTACCGATTCAACGAGGTGCCCCAGCCATACTATTCAATGTGCTATACACGTTACACATGTTTCTGAAACTCCGATGTTTGGAGTAATGAACAAATTAACTAGGTCATTAATTTACGTATTCAATACTTTTCTAGCAAACGAACCTATGCTTCCATCCGAATGCTGTTGTGAAAGTCAAATAACTTATTGTTCACTAGTTCAATTACCTTTATATTCTTGCGTTGGACATTGTTGCAATGTTCTTGATTATGTTCTTGTTTGTTGACTATTTTTACTTATTTGTACATTTCATATTTATGTTATTGTTGATCTTTTAGTTCATTTTATTTATTAAATCATTAACAAATAGTTTTTTTTTAATGAAAACATGATGTTTTCTTCGTACACATTTTATTTGTAAATATATTGGTCACGTATTTAAAACACATAAATTTGGTTTAGTTTATAGCTAAATTAAATATCAATTGTCAGCAATTGCTCTTATCCGCACAGATATACGCTATTTATTCGTTCGAATTAAACTTTAATTAAAATGTTAATGAAAATGTTGTGTTCCATTTATTATTAAATAAAATGAAATTTTTTATTATCCTAAAAATTAACTAAATAATGTGTTTTTTTTTTTAAGAAATCAACTTATTTTTGGAAATGATTATCATAATAAAAATAGAAAAGCAACTTTACATACAGCTCTTAAAACTATTTACATTTTTATCACAGACAATTTAGTGCATATTTGACAGACACTTCTTGAAAACCATACCACTCACAAATAATATTCTTCCGCAATCCGACAATCGGTTTGAACATGATCGATGACAATTTCGACAGAATAGAACAGTGTGTATAAAATCTTGACGAAACTTAGTAATAGTAATACGAATTAAATAAATTTAAAGAGACAAACAGTGAGATGGTACTACGTATACCAAATCTTTATGCTTACTGTGAGATATTGCACTATACACTATAAAAAGACAAGGCAATCGATATATCCTACTCATTGTTTTCTTGCGGCAACGTCCAAGTAATGTTCTTGTCCTTGTTAGCATTTGTTGGATTCAGATTGCTGCCGTAATTATTGCGATTCGATGGCTTCGAACGTCGGAATTTGAAGTTGGCGAAGACATCGCGCTTATTGCCATCCGCGTCCACATCAGTTACGACACTAGGATCCAAGTTGCGCTGCAAACCGACGCCTAGTGCGCTGATGCCATCGTCCGCAGTGGACTTGCGGAAATTATACGCGCCCTTCCGCATTGGACCCTTCTGCGGCTTTTCGGGCGTGTGTGGCTTCTTGGGGCTTCCGCCGCCAGCCGATTGCTTCATTAAAGGCTTCGGGTCACGCATGAGCACTGGGAACAAGTCATCGTCCGCGTCAAAATAGTCCGGCCGCGTGAAGTGGTAATCGGTGTTGTAGTAAGGCTTGAATATTGGCTCATTCGAGCAAATGCTAAACGCATGATAGGTATGCGATATCAATTGGGGGAATTTATCAATCCAATAGTTGGTGAACTCGTCTGGAATGCATCCAAGTATGTTTTGAACCTCCGGTGTCAGTTCATGGTAATGGTGTTTCTAAGATACAAAGAGATATGTACAATTCCTTGTTGTAGTCACAATTAACACAAGGCATACCTTATTTCTGAGAGCTCGCAAAAGATCTCGCACACTTGCGCCCATATATCCACGATACTTGCGCAGGTCATCTGTTATTAAAGGATCCATGTGCAAGTTCCAGTCATCCAAAACGACAATGCGTCCGTTTTTCTCCAACGACTTCAAGGGCTCCACGTGGAACTGCAGTTTCTCGACACGATCACTGACATCTTGTAAAAATGCTAGGATTTTCTGATTGCTCCAAAATATCGGATGGCTGTCAATACATCGCGACGGTGGACGACTTTGGGTGTCTTTGTGTATCATATCGGCAATGAGTTGCTCAGCGAGTATCTAAAAACAGTGGTTTCGATTATTTGATGCTTATTGCAGATTATATATTAGTATGCGTACCATTTTACATTCTTGGCCCTCCGAGTTTTCCCGTAGTTTCGATAAGTTATACTCATTGGTTAGGATGTTCGCCTGGCGCTTCAACGCATCACCAAACGCATGATGACCTCCGCTTAGTACATAGTAGTAGACACATCCCAGGGAAAATATGTCAACAGAAGTGGTCTTCAAAAGATATTAAAGCCGTTAGAGATGTTTTAGGCAGCACTTTAATCCGACTCACCGTTCTCTGACCACGCATCATTTCTGGTGCAATCCATCCGTCGGTTCCCGTCACCCCAGATCTGCGCGAGAAACTAGTTTTTCCAAAGTTCAGCTTTTTGCAGAGTCCGAAGTCGGATATCATTACGCGCACATCTCCACGCACGTCGGGTAAGGAGAGCAATACATTTTGGGGTTTTATATCCCGATGTACTGGAAAAGGATGAACAATTAACTCGGTTGCAATAATTTCAAGCAATATTATTCGTACCAATATTCAATGAATGCAAATGACTTAGCCCAGATGCAGCCTGCCGCATTACGTCCAGCACATCGATCTGAGACCGAAGCAATTCGCTGCGTTCTCCCTCCGTGTAATCCTGCAATGTGGCAGCGCACAGCTCCACCGCGATGTACCGAAATTGCCGGTCTTGCTCCGTGCAGAAGTAGCGCACGACGTTCTCGTGAGCATCGCTCTCACGCAATAAGGCCACCTCGCGGTCGGCAAAGGTGAAGCATTCGGGCAGCAGCCGCTTCACAGCAACAAAGCGCTCCTCGAACGTTCCCTTGAACACAAAGGTGCCCTCGCACCCCTTGCCGAGCACTTCATTGGAATTGAATGATATTTTCCCCACACGAATGTGCCCATCGCCCAAGTCGACGATCTCCTCAGCACTGATGTTACTGCTGCCGCTTCCTTTACTGGGAACAACATATGTTTTAGATCCGTTTTCACTTTGGTTCTTCAACTCGCGCATCGTGCTGCACATGTACCAGAACATGGCAATCATAGCCAGTACAATCAGAATAAGTATCTGGTGAACTTTTCCACTGGGATGCTCCGTGAACCAGTCGTTAATGAATTTACTGATCTTTCCACTATTGGCCAGTATTATTTTCTTAGTGCGGTTGAAGGCGTTACTGTCTACGTTTATTTCCACAATTGGAGGCGGATCGGTTTGAACGCCAATGTCGGAAGAATGTATGCTTTTATCGCCGAGTATGGTGAAGCCGTTTTGGTTGTTCGTCGCAATGATGTCGGGGAAGTCGTGAATGGTAGCTAGGTCGTGGTTGCTGGGATCCTTCGAGGGCGAAGGCGATATCTGAAGGTTGTCTCTGGCATCTTTCGGCGGCAAGTCATAGTAGCCGAAAATAATGGCGTTGTTATTCTTTTCCAAAATATTGTTGACGTAAATAATATTTTGGTCTGCGTTTTGCGTCCCATCAGGACCATCTAGTAATTTGATGGGCGGGTCCGTTGAAATGCGGGGCGTATTCTTGTCCACCAAAGTGGGAAGAGCATAGAGGCCGTGTTGATGTTCTCCGACATAAAGTGATTGACTGAAAATGCAACAAACAAATTGAAGGATACTTTTAAGGATGATCGCAACGATTGAACTCACAATAATCTGACTGTGTTCACATTTCCATCTTGCGATTCCTCCAAAATAGCGTTGAACGCCTCCTCCGACACCGTGGTAAATGGAACACTAAGCAACCCTTCGTACCCAAGCAAGAAGGCTGCAACTACTGGGCTCGTCAAGTCCTTCATCCATAGAAATTTACCAGTCTTGCGATCCAAAGTGACGATGTTTCCGTTGGAGGTGGTTGTCAAATGTATATATTCTTCAAATATTCCACATTAACACAGTGTATTAGGCGCAATCTAGATTTCTCTTACCATACTCTTTCGAAATATCGGGCGCCATGGTATGCGAATTGTAATCATAGAATGTTATATTCCATGGCTTGGTGTCCTTTGTCTTCGTCAAGCTGTCGTACATCATTACTGTATACTGGGTTCGTCCCAAGTAGACGGAGCGAGACGTGGCCCACCCGATCTTTTCACCATTCGGAGTCTGTCCATTGTCCCCATCGACAGCTTCACCGAAACCCATGACTGTTTCGCGTCTGCCCGACTTCGGGTCAACCAGAAACCAGGTGTCGCTCTTCTTGCCCGAGTACAAAATGCCATCTGACGAGCGACATGGAGCACTTGCCACCAATTGGGGTATCGTGTACGGCAGCTTCTTCAAGTCGCCCATGTTGCCCAGCTGATAGATGCTGCCGTCTCTGGGATCTGGTAAGTACTGGGGCACCTGGACATTTTGCTGCTGCTCCGCAACAATTGGAGGATCTGAAACGAGGACATGGAAATAATGAGAATATTAATATATTCAAAAGAAGAAAACCAATTACTGATAACATTTTTTATCCCTTAACTAAAGTAGAAAGTTGAGTGGCCACATGGCATTTTATGCGTTTTGGTTTCTGTGCAGTTCGAGTGGGAAGTAGTACGTTATCAATGGAGACAATTGAAGACACATTAATCCCGTATTGTGACTAATTGATAACGGAGCCATACTAAAAATATCGAATTATTTTGAATATTTGAAGAAATACGAGGAGCAACTGAGATAACGATGATTTTCAGGAATATTTGCGAAAAATCACGAAGCTTCATAATACTGGAATTCTGCTGTTATCAGTTTAGTGCTCTTATCATTGTCGATGGAGCAACAACAGCAACGTAAACATTGTTGTGATTTGTTCTTGAAAAGGTATTCAAGCCAAACTTTGGCCGCGGGGTGAGAAGTGTGGAAAATGGAAAAAACCAAAATAATAATAACTCACAATTCCACGTTTGCAGAATATTAGAAGCCCATACATATATTCGAGGCAATAGAAAGTCTGTCTGTTGATCTTTTAATAGCTCTGAACGCATGTTCCGAACGCACATAAAACACTTGTGCAAGCACTCGGTGGCTAACTACGCGATTATTATTATTTATTTGCCCGTTTATATGCTCTACTTCTACTCCACAAGTGAATCAGCATCTGCCCGACTACAGTTTCTAGCACTACTCGAGCATAATTACCATCAGCTATAGTCCAGCGTATTTCGCTTGTTGTCGGATCCACCGCCGTCAATCCGCCCCCCAATGTGGAGAACACCATTAGCGTCTCTTCATCCCGTGCCAGATCGGTGCAATCCTAAAATTAGATACATGTAGATGGGGAGCAATATGGATAAATAATTACTGCTATTATTCCGCTCGGAACAATTAGGCTATTGTTCGGCGCTTACCTCCTTCGTCTGGCCCACCTCGCCGTCCGCAGCTCGATCGGGGCTCCCGACACGAGCTGGGCCGTCGGTGGCTGCCGCCGTCGCCGCTGTTGTGGTGGCTGATGCAATCAAAACACACAACGAGAAACAAAATATTTGCACTCGCACATTCATTTTTATGCCGTTTTTTCTTTCACTTGCTTGTTTTTTAGTTCTTCAGCAGTTCAATTGTTTTTACTCATAGTTTTGCAATATCTTGCATCACTTTTCTCTCATGCTTGGAACGCGTTTTTCACACTATTTTTCCAATTTACGCACTTCATTTATTATATCTCCATAAAAATCGTCCCACTCGCCATTGTTCAAGATGTCAAATAAAATGAATTAAGTAGGGAATGAAAAAAGTGGTGTGAAATGACACATCTGCAATAAGTGGACAGTGTTGCCACGTTGTCTAAACCGCGAACGAAAGTTATATTCACTCATTGATATTTTGCATAGTAACGAAAGTTAAATAAGTGGCAACTCTGAAAATATGTTATGTGGAGCAATATTTCGCAGTTAACACGATTTATTAATGTATTTATCCAATATCTTTCTTTAAGTAGGCAAAATGCCGAAGACTTTAAATTTGCGGTATTGAGAGCTCTCTTGCAATTCTATGATAATGATATATGTCTTGTAAAACCATCCACCATTTCCCTTTATTCGAGGAGAGTTTGACTGAACGAACCCCAGATAACGAAAGCAAAACAAAACGAATGACATTCGCCGGCAGAATACAGGGAAGGTCCGAAAATTGGAAACTTTCTCAATTCTTGAGACAAAATTAAAATTGGCTACAAATAAAAATAAATTCAACATTTTCAATAAATCTAATATTTTTACCAAATATTCAACATTTTCATCAGATTTCAACATTTTCAATAAATTCAGCAAAATGTAACATTTATACGAAAAACATAATTTTTGATAATTTCAAAATTTTAACCAAAAATCCAACATTTTCACTAAAAATCAACATTATCACCGAAATTCACAATTTTAAACAAATTTCAATATTTTCAATAAGTTCGTCATTTTCACCAAATACTTAGACTTTTTGAATTTCTGAGTCGCCCTGTGAATTGTATTATATTTAGTCATTACGACGCATTTCTTGCCAGGGATGCCATTTTCATAATTTATAATTTCCCCAAAAACTAGGCCGTTGGCATTAGAATTTTCGTGGCATCACTGGATTCGACTTCCGTTTCCTGTTTAGAATTTTAACATGAAGAAGTTTTGTCGCTCTAAACAATTAAAAATTTGAAAAACTATTAAAAATGTTAAGAAAATGCTTTCATTTAGATTTCTTTTATTTGATAATCACGTCTGCTTAGAGGTAAGGAATAAAATCTATATTTAACACAATGTTCTGTTTCCGGGAAAATGTAATTTTTAAATGACTATTTCATTAATTTCAATTTAATCTGTATTTAATACTTTATATGTGTCGCCACACTTTTGTGTCCTATTGCATTAACACAATAATTCATAAAAAATTCTTACGATCTATTTATTACAGTATTGATGGTTTAAAAGAGACGAAAGCTTAGATTAGATAAAGTCAAGTTTTGAGAAGAGTAAAAAATTAGGCAATAACAGGAACCGTTAAGTAACATCCCCTATTTATTACTAAAATTTAATTCTACTATTTATGCAACTTCAGAAATTGAATTTTCACATCGACGATGAGGTAGTGAATAAATAAAAAATGATTCAACACTATAGAAATTGTGAATTCGGCCCAGATCTCAATGTTTACAACGGATCCGGAAGGAGAAAACTTTGAGTTTCACTGCGATATAATTGTGGTAAGCGCCTAGTTGAAAGCTAAATTCTATATATTCCAAAGAGTCACAAAATGCAACAAGAAATTATTTACATCTTTCCCCACACCTGTCTCTCTCCCCCTCTCGTTCTCCAGGCATGAAGAGTGAGAGCTAATCATTCGACCAGAGAACTCCTAGTGCTAGATATCAGAATACGCTTAGACACACAACAAGTAGGTGAAGTAGAATGTACAATGAGGATAAATAATTGCCTAACTAGTATATTGCGATAATGACTACAGACGACCGATCGTTCGTCCGCCACTGCATACGTGTGTCTCGGCTACCACTACTTTAAGCTACACTAAAATAAATACCGGCTAACGTACGTGGAAACGAAGATGATCACGTGAACACAAAGTAACTTACGACTAGGGGGGAGTTTGCTATGTACAGAGCCGCGCTCAATTCTTGGCCAGCAGCGGCTGCGTGACGCCGCCGCCGCCCGGCGCCAGGCTGTTGCTGTTCTGGGACGGGTGCTCCTCGGCCAGGCTATTCGATGATGAGTTGTTGCAGGGCCTCTGCAGCTGCAGGTTCAGGTTCTTCGCGTTGTTCGCCCGCACGATCTCGTTGTAGCTGCCGCCGTTCAGCTCGTTCCGCAGCAGGTTCAACTTGCTCTCGCTCTCGCTGTTGTTGAGGTGGTGCTGGTGCTGGTGGTGCTGGTGGTGGTTGTGCAGCGGGTGCGCCTCGCTCTCCTCCTCCTCGTCCACCTCCTCGACCTCGACGACCACGCCTCCCCCGCCTGCCGTGCCGCCACCGCCACCGCCCCCGCCTCCCCCGCTCCGGAAGTCGTCGCTGTATTGCACGCGGGCGCCGCCGCCGAGGCTGACGGCGTCCGCGTTCAGGTGGCCCATCGTCGGCAGCAGCGTCGAGATCGTGGACGAGGGCCGCAGCCGCAGCTTGGAGCCGCTGCCCATCACCGCGTTCGGCTGCAGGACGCCGCTCAGGTTCGAGCTCGAGTTCGACTGGCTGAGGCTGATCTTGGTGTTGTTGTTGTTGTTGTTGTTGTGGTTCTTGAGCGCCCCCGACAGCGGCAGCCGGAAGTTCGCCAGCTCCCAGCTGTCGCGGCTCGTGTCGCGCTCCTTCTGCTTCGCGGCCAGGAACTTGCCGGAGTCCTTGTGCGCCAGCGGCAGGTGCTGCGCGGGCGGCTGCAGCGGCGAGGCCTGCAGGCTGCCGGGCTTCGAGGGGGCCGCCTGCGTCTGCGCCTGCGCCGGGGCGTCGCCGAGGTAGCTGTGGAAGTCTTCAGTCTTGAAATCGGCGCCGTTCAGCTTCGGCGACGAGGAGGAAATCTTGCGCTTCACCCGCAGATTGGGCGAGTTCTGGTTGGAGGCGGAGGCGGAGGTGGGTGCGGCCCGGGCCCCGTCGCCGCCCTCGCCCAGGTACTGGTGCTGGTAGTGGGCGTACTGCAGCGGCGACTGCGGCTGCGGCTGGTAGGGCGGGGGCAGCGCGGCCGAGTGCTGCTTGGCGAGGGCGGGGTAGCGCTGGGGCTGCTTCAGCGAGGAGCGGCGCGAGAGGAGCAGCTTGCTGGGCGCGAGCGGGGAGTCGGCCTTGGCCACCTCGCCCTCCAGCCAGTAGGTGAGCTGCTCGCCCTTGCCCTTCATCGGCACGAAGCCGCGCCGCGTCGTGATGAACGAGCCGAACTCGTCCAGCGCCAGCTTGGTCGTCTCGCTGATGTGGATCTTGAGCGCCTCCCCGTTGGACTCCATGCGCGAGGCCGTGTTCACCGTGTCGCCGAAGAGGCAGTAGCGCGGCATCTTCAGGCCGACGACGCCGGCCACGCAGGCGCCCGTGTGCAGCCCGATGCGCAGCTTGAGCCGGTCCTCGGGCCGGTGGTGGATCTTGAAGTTGTGCACCGCCTCGAGCAGGGCCAGCGCCAGGCGGGCGATCTCGCGCGCGTGCTGGTTCCCGTTGCGGATCGGCAGCCCCGAGACGACCATGTAGGCGTCGCCGATCGTCTCCACCTTGTAGACGTCGAAGTTCTCGACGATCGAGTCGAAGCAGGTGTACAGGTCGTTCAGGAACTGGACCACCTGCATCGGCGTGCTCTCGGCCGAGATCGCGGTGAAGCCGACGATGTCGCTGAAGTAGATCGTCACCTGGTCGAAGGTCTCGGCCACCACCGGCTGCCCGCTGATCAGCTGCGCGGCGACGCTCTGCGGCAGCAGCTGGTAGAGCAGCTTCTCGCACTTCTTCTTCTCCTCGATGTAGTCCTGGGTGCGCTCCTCGACCAGCTCCTCCAGGTTGTTCGCGTACTGCTCCATGCGCTTCAGCAGGTTGTCCACGATGTTGCCCGTCTCGTTCTCTCTGCGTGAAAAGTGGTCAGTGGTGGACTCGGGTCGGATCGGGTCGGGTCGGGTCTCGCTCGCTACTCACTTGTTGAACTTGCGGATCGTGCTCTGGAGCGTGCTGAAGTCGGGCCGCTCGGCGGGGTCCTCGGACCAGCAGCGCGTCATCACCGAGTTGATGTCGTCGTAGGTGCCCTGGCTGGCGATCAGCGGCCGGAAGGGGAACCGGGTGAGGTGCGGGTACCCGCGGACCAATTCGATTATTTCTGAAAACACGCAAAGTAAAACAAGTTAAAATATTATATATAATTATATATTAAGTATATATATTAAAATTATGATGTAACTGCGAGTTATTAAAAGAGTGTAAAAGAGTGGATAAATTGAAATAAAACCCCTAACAATTAAAACCAACTCATGTGAGACAAAAAGTTAAAAGTGAAATAAGAAATTAAGCAAAATATTCACTTTGCATTTAATTGCGAAATATTTTTTCAAATAACAATAATGAAGTAATTAAACAGTGTAATAAAGTGGATGAAATAAAATTAAATAAATCCGAAAAATAATGCATAAAAGTGAAACATAAATACTAACAATTGAATTAAAATAAAGTCATGTAAGACAAAGAAGTACAAAATCTGATAAAATATTCACTTTGTACTCAATATAGATTAAAGAAATATTTATTCTTAACGAACGTCAAATCAATTGTAATTATTTTGTCACACAATCGTGTTTTGATTCTCGAGAATCCTCCTCCTCCTCCTCCTCCACGATGGCGCGGAAGCCGAGTCTCTTCCGCTCGGACAGCTACCTGAACCTCCTGCGGCCGTATCTGAAGGACTCCAACATCTACCTGGACCGGGCGGGGCGTGGGCGCCAGCAGAAGACGGCGACGCGCTCCCACCTGACGGTCGCCAACAGCTCGAGCGGCACCACGGCGACCCGCTCCTCCAGCGGCGACTCCGGCCGGCGGGCCTTCGAGCGACGGACGGACGCTCCGTGGCGATGGCCGGACTCGAGTAGCAGCGGGAAGTCGCTGCGGACGAAGTCGGAACACATGGAGCTGACAAGGTCGAAGCAGATGCAGCTGGCGAGGTCGGAGCACATGCAGTTGACGGAAGTGGAAGTGGAGCACATGAAGCTGACGAAAGAACGGGGCCCGCGTCGACGACCGCAGGCGCCTCCCCCGGGCAGCAGGAGCAGCTCCGAGCCGAAGCCTCCCAAGGGGCGGAAGCCTGTCGTCGGTGGAGGCCGCTCGTTGCCCGCATTCGAGGTGCTGCCGCCGCTGATTACCTCCGGGTCGGGGTGGCAACTCCTCTACTCGAACTCTTATCTGCTCGACGGCGTGCGCTACGATTGCGACGGATCGTCGAAGAAGCGTCGCGCACGCCTGGCGCTCGACTACGCCAAATACCTGGAGAGCGGTGAGTTCGACACAGCCGAAGTCCCCCCCTTGTGCCGCTCACTCCCCCCTCCGTTCGCAGTGAAGGCGCCCCAGGCCACGCCCACCGACCGCGACGTGGTCTTCGGCAGCGCGAAGGTCCTGCTGCGCTCGGGGTCAGCCGGCGGCTGGGGCGACGCCCGCTCCGACTGGCTGCTGGAGTTGGAACGGCGCCAGAAGCGGCGTCGCCGGCGCCGGCAGAGGGACGGACTGAAGGACGCGGCGGACGGCGTGGCCTTCGTGGACCTCTGCTGCCTCCCGTGCGCCCGCCACATGCTGCTCTGGCACTTCGACCGGTGACGCAACTCTCGCCGTGGCGTTTTGGTGCTCGTCGAATAAACCCAAGCGAGGATTCCGAATGGAGGGAGAGTTTTTACTCGGTCTGGGCGAACTTTGGATAAGTTGGAACTTTATGGAGCCTGGAGTTGGGGGCGAAACTTCACGAGTTTCACGGAACGTTAACCGCAAACGCACCTGCAGCTGAACCCCATCCTCTTCTTTTCTCCCTCTGCAACTTCGCCAAACCCCGCCTCCACGGGGAATTTGAGCTGTTGCCTTGCCCAGGACACTCGCATGCAAGTTGCATGGCGTCGCCAATGGCGCTCGTCCACATTATTCGGCCAATTTGTCCACCTCAATTGCGCGATGTTTACCTTGCCTGGGCCCTAACCCGGCTCATTGTTGTGCTAATAGAGCGAGTTGTGTACATACCTTTGGGCGACTTCTCCGGCTCGGCGGCTCCCAAGTAGAAGGGTCCTTGGCGCGTGGTGATTTCGTGGACGATGATGCCGAACGAGTAGACGTCGCCCTTCTGCGTGCCCTCGGGCGGGCGGCGGTCGTCCATGCGCAGCAGCTCCGGGGCGGTCCACAGGAGTTCTGCGAAGGGGGAGGGTGGTGAATAAGGGGCGTGCTGCAGGAGGGGAGGGAGGAGGGAGGAGGGACACTCACTGCTCCAGTAGGCGTGGCTCTTGCAGTTCTCGACGTCGCTGCCCTTGCTGTGGCGCGTCTGGCGCAGCGTGTGGAGGCCGAAGTCGGTGATCTTGAGGACGAAGCGCGAGTCGACGACGCAGTTGGAGGAGGTCAGGTTGCCGTGCGACTTGATGTCGGAGTTGTGCAGGAACTGCATGCCGCGCACCACGTCGTGCATGAGGGAGAGCTTGAACATCCAGTCCAGCTGGAACTGGTCGTTCTCGAGGATGTCCTGCAGCGAGCCCTTCGGGCAGTACTCGGTGAGCAGGAAGCTCTTCGCCGGGTTCAGGCAGGCGCCGTAGAACTTGACCAGGTGGTCGTGCTGCAGGTCCTTCATGCGCTTCAGCTCGAGCATCAGGGAGCGCGTGAGGTTCACGTTGCGCTCGTCGATCGCCTTGATGGCCACCTTGCAGCCGCGGTAGACGCCCACCGGGATGAAGATCTGCCGGTCGCCGCTGAACGAGCCCATGTCCTCCGACATCAGCGTCTGCTGCGAGCTGTGCTTCACCAGCGAGTGAAAGGAGCCGCGGTAGTAGCGGCCGCCGATGTCGTGGTACATCACGTCCGAGATGGAGACCTTCCAGGACATCGAGTTGATCTCCGCCTCCGACTTGTAGTGGCGGTAGCCGAAGAAGAAGCAGACCAGCATCACGAGCACCACGATGCCCAGGGCGATCGAGAGGTAGGCGTAGCCGGGGAGAGCTGAGGAGACCCCGAAGAAAGGATGAATTGGGCTTCATTAGGATTCGATTCCCCCTACTCACAGTTGTCCGGACAGAGGGAGCCGTCGTAGCCGCAGAGCGGGGTGTCGGGCGGCGGGTCGGCGCGGTTGCCCGCCCAGTGGATCACCTTGCCCGGGACGTACTCGAGCCGGTTGTGCAGGAAGTGGGCGACGATCTCGAAGCGGCCCGTCGCCGGGTTCATGTCCAGCAGCGAGTACGACGAGATCCGGTCGCCGTTCGCGTCGATCGTCACGTTGCCGGTGATGCCGGTGAAGCTGCGGTTCCACATGCGCCGCACCATGTCCGAGCCGTTGATCGGCCGCTGCAGCACGGTCGGGTCCTCGCGGATGCTCTCGTTGAGGGCGTTCGCGTACAGGAGGACGCCGTCGTAGAACGAGGTGACGAAGGCCGAGAGGGGCTCGTTCTCCTGGAATGTGTAGTTGTACTTCGCCGCCGCGATGGCCTTAATCTGCAGTCGCTCCAGAAAGAGACAGAGAGAGGGGGGGAGAGAGAAAGAGGCATGAGTGCTTTTGGCATCGATGGGAGGAGGTGGATTTGTGTTGAGCTCGCTCCATAGAGGACCCGATTTCGCTACTTATTCTCGATAACTGCCCATTTGCAAAGCAAACACTGTGCAATTTATCGTTCTCAGAATCGTTCTCTATCAGAAACGGGGGGAGGGAAAATAATCGGACCCCTCGGTGTCGCCCTTGTGCAACTGAACCTGACCTCCGCGATTATCTTTCGTCTCCTTTCCGACGTCGAAGTGGGCAAAGTGTTGGGGGAGGAAATTATTCGCACGCGACACGAGGGACCTTTGTTGTTGCCTGTCTCTTGGACCGGTTGTCGACGGAAATATTTTTAAAATTTCCTTTTCAACCGAAATCGCCCCCGATGCCCGCAACTACTGAAGTTTCCTTCGAATTCGATTTTCCTCGCTAAAGCTCTGCGGAAATTCCCTTCCGTAAACCCAATTGCCGTTGGGCATCGGTCCAACTTTTCACTACCTCCCCATCAGCCCCTCCGATACAATCGCCACGAATGCTCCTCATCCTTGCGGTCCTCATTCCCTATTCATACGCCATGGAAATTACTCAGACACCCTTCGTTTCTCGTTTTTACAACTCTCGCTCTCCGACACATGCTTAAAAGTTTCCCTGCCGCTTCCTCTCGCCGATGTTTCTATAGTCCTTCCTGTTTTTGAGTTCTTCATTGGGAAATTCATATTTCCATTTCATTGGAATACGTTCGTCGGTCTGTCTGTCCGTCAGTCAGTCAGTCAGTCAGTCCGCTTGTCGGACATTCGTAACGAGCTGTTGCTCGAACTCACCTCGTTGGAGACGCGAATGTACTCGGCGTCGTCCGGCTGCTTGGGCGTCACGGTCAGGAGGGCGGTGTAGGCCTTCCGCGCCCGCTCGTTGTTCTCCAGGGTGTCGTTGCTGTAGTACCAGGGCTGCGACGTCACGTGCGGGACCCTGCAACGGAAGCGTGACACAATTAGATCGACTCTAGTGCAAACTCATTTACTTGCAATGGAAATTCTTCGTGTTTTTCTTGAGCACGAAGGAATTGTGAATAAACATTCGGGGGAGATGGCAAATAAATATCGATGGAAATGCCTTGGCGTCAGCTGACTACTGTCCTTGTTGTTGCATTCCACTTTGAGAGAGAAATTCTCACAAGTCATTTGAGTCTATTTTCTAATCCAATGACGAGAAGAAGCCTGCGGTCGCATTTATCCATTACCGAAACTTCTGTCTCGACATTGCAATTGACACAAATCGACATGGAATTCCTTCGCGGTGTCAAAGAAATGTCAACGTGATCGACGTCGTATATAGTGGGGAAATACAGAGTAGAGAAAACAAGTAGAATCAGGGCTTGATTACAGAAGTTTGCATAAATTAGAAACGCATAACGTGGAGCGCGCTCGGTGGGGCCCGACCGCCCCAATCGCGCGGAGAGTGTGTTTTTTGCATTTGTCTCCATTGCCGCGGTTTCTGCCTCGTCGTTGTTTTGCATTCCCAACGTAAACAAGTCGAGGAAAATAAACAAACGCGGCTACAGCTGGACAGAAGACATTGGACCGGGGCCCCTTCGGCCAAGCCGAGGGGCGGCAGGGAGGGGGGGAGTGGAATAAATGGAAGTCATTCATGACTACGGCCAATCATTCCACCAAACGCTATGACGATACAATTTCCCCGGCAATAATCGACAATTAGTGACTGCTTCTTCTCCAGCGCGCGACGTGTGATTTCTCCAGCCTCCCATTAGTGATCATGCAGCGATATTTCTTCATAGCAGACAATTGACACGGGTTTCCTCGGTGCAATTCTTCGTTCATTATGCCAGACGCGTACGTCGCACACAATGTGGAAATGCCCACTGATTGATTGATTGATTGATTGAGCGACTGAGAGATCGATAGATTGATTCGCTGGCAACACCGAAGTGACAGCCATAACAACAGCCACCATTGCGGCAAGTGATAGAAGTGAATTTATTAAAAGTAAATAGAATACAGAAACAAATCAATAAAAGTATCATTGCTTCAGTTTTGTTGGTGCACGTCGGCGCCGATAAGCGAATATATACACAGTTACACGGTGTTTGTGTTGTTGTTGTTGTAGTTGTTGTTGGCGGTATTATCTATTTTCGTTTTGACATTTCATTTCATGTGTTTCGCCAATACTCGTCATTGTAATTTCGCAAAGTTATAGAATGAGGCATGAGGCTTCTTCACTCAATGTAGTAACTTAAAGTAGGACCCATACATAATGGCATAGCATGCCCATAGTGGGGTACACAATCAGTGGACTGGAATCATCGCCGACGTCTGGTGATCGGCGAGTTTCTGCTCTACTCCAACTCACGACCGATTTGTAAAAATAGAACATATATTTTTTGCTTATAGCATTTATAGACGTCATCAGTGCGATCGATGCCTTCCATAACCGAGGCTCTTGATAAACTCTCACATTTGACTTGAGCGGAGAGCTCAGCGCAGTGTTATGAACAGAGGTGGGTTGGTCGGGGTGAGGACCCTGATCAATACCATACTTGTCGGGGCCCCGAGTGTTTGATCAGACCACAATCGGGCTTCAAGAGCCACGCTTTTGCTGCTGCTGCTGTGGATCATGTGGAGGACTTCCTTCCACTCGGCTCAACATCAATCATTATGTTGTCGTCGAGATTCGAGAGCAAAGCGACTTGAGCACCAGAACCGTTCACTCGATCGATCGATCGATAGATGGATAGACTCGCAGACCCATCCAGGCGTGATCGTAATAATAGATGGGAACACTTGCGGAAATCCCGCTGAATCACTTCGCACTAATGATAATTAAATTCGATTTGCGATTGCTCCGACACCGAGCCCAGCACGCAGAAGCCGTAATGACCGGCTCCACTCGGCTGCACTGTTGGGTATTTTTAAACCGTTCCTTTTAAAAATAAATCCGCACAAGGCGGCGAACGTGATACAGCAAAGACGGACACGTGGACCACCGGACGGACGGACGGACGGACGGACGGAGTTTAAAGTGTGGATGGAGTTCTTAGGATGGAGCACAAAAGATCCATTGGAGATATGGCTTCAAGAGGAGACTGACGATTTCAGCTGCCTTGACCTTTGCCCTCTCAACTGAGACCAATTTATACGAAATCGCCTCAAAATGAAATCTACTACAATCTAATTAAATACGAAATCTACATAAAATGAAATCAATTCATGAAGAAAGCGAGACTAGAATCGGGATTAAACAGACGGTAGGTACATTTTGAAACCCTGTCGAGTATGCGTTTTCATTCGAGATCGATCGAGCCGAAAAGCTGCGATTCCACTGGATATTATCTCAATATCAGCTAAGATCAGCTCAAGAGCGATCGTAAACCGAGTAGGAGTGTTCTCGCGAAGATCAGGAAAATAATTAAAATCTATTTTCAAGCCGAGGTCGGGTTCTCAGCCGCACTCGCGGAATATTTTTAGACCCACTCGGGGGTACCGGAGCTCCGTAATTGTGTTTGCTTCCACAATAACAAGTGGCGAGCCCGACACCTTCGCCGCCGGTGATCGATCGCCGTCCGATCTGGGCTATAATTAGAAACGTGTGTCTGTTGTTAAAGCTCAACGCCTTCCGTCCGCCGCATGCGGACACATTGAAGATAGAAGTAAACAACAAAGCAATATCACATACATACAGAGAAGAACAACAACAACAAAAACAACTCGATGTGGAGCTCCATTATTTGTGTTATTACTATTATTGTCTTCTTTTAATGATTTACTTTTCACGTTCATTGAATGCGATTTGTGTTTTTCTTAATTACAATTGCCCTTGTTGTTATTGTTGTTGTTGTTGGCCATTTGTCATTGCCTTTGGTGGAAATGTGGTTGTTTGTGCCATTATTATTACCCCAACTGATTAACGATAAAATCATATAAAATTCCCCCCTCCCCTCTGCACCGCGAATCGGAGCGCACTTATTTATAGACTAAAAGCTTCCGTAATTAGTGAAACTTCGCCGGAATAAAAATATTCACCATAATTCGCAGTCGCCCCCTCAAAGGAGAAAAACCGAGTTGGTCTTGGTGGCCTTCAACTGGCCGTGGACAGTCATCTGTCCGTCCGTCCGTCTGTCTGTCTGTCCGTCGGAGGAGGAGAAGGTGTTCGATGAGGTCGTTGAAACTTACCGCGAGAACAGCTCGATGTTGATGAAGACGTACTCGCCGCTGTCGATCATGTTCAGCTCCTCGGCGGTCAGCATGATCTGGCGTATCGAGTGTGGATCGGCGCACATGACGATAACTGCAAAGACAAACAGAAGGGAAACGTGAGAAAACACTGAGTCAACAGAGGGCGAAACAGATCAGGGGAGATGCTGTTCAAAAGGGGGGGAGGCGACGTCTCGAAAGGTGGGTGTGTCCAGCATGGAACGTGCGGTCTGGACTCCCCAACCATCGGACACGGAAGCGCTTTCCTTTGCTCCGTATTCAAGGCCGCCTCACGTCGTCTCCATCGAGGCTCATGCGAATTATGCATGGACTTCGGCTCCGTTTCGCCGCCGCCGTCGCTCACTTGTTATTCCGAGCACTCGCGGAGATTCAGAACGGAATCCCGGCGGAGGAGGAGGAAGATTCTTCGCAATTGCCGGAACTCTGGGCATGAGGCGTATGTGGGCCGGGCGGAGGCTGCGTCGGATTCGTCGCATATTATGTGTGCCGACAGAGAGGACGCGGGCGCATGGGCGGAAAGGAGGCGGGGCCGAGGGTGGGCTCAGCGTGGAGTGGAGTGGCTAATTGAGGGAAATTAGCATGTTCGCCAAGGGAAGGAGGACGCTTCAGAACGAATTCGAATTCGTCTTCTTCCGTCGTCGAAACGTGACCATTTGCTGTCTCTGCTGGTAATTTGCAAATTGTTTTTTCCCTTCTTTCTTTTATTTGATTTTTCTATTTTTAAACTGACCACTTTTGTTAGTTTGCATTTTGATAAGATTTGACTGGTTCTTTCTTTGGACCATTTTTTGACTCCTTCTTTCTTCGTGCCGCCTCCACTTCTCGGAGTTAATCACATTTAGATATGTTTAAATTTTATGCAAATCGCATTTCATTATGCTAATCTGTTCGTGAGTTGTGGGAGTCATGGCCGGGGATTCTGTCTCCGATGTCTAGAGCCATTTCAGGCCTGTCTACAGCTTCACAGACAGTTCCATGGTGGAATCGGAACCCTCGACAACGAGAGAGATGTTCAGTCATTCATATTTAGTAGTTTTTTCGAACTTTGACTGATTTTTGAGCCGATAAATATAAATGCGATGGCCTCTGTGATGGACTATGAGTTATTGGCATTAAAATTGCACGCGTTTCAGTTATTAAACACTAAACAGTATACTTAAAATCCGCACTTAAAGCCATTTAGGGTTTAATACAACCCGTCGTCGCTGCCGAAGGGATGGGGGAGAGGACGGCTGTAAAAGTGCAATTTTGTAAACGAGCAAAATCACAATAAAACTGGTTAATTGGAGAATTAATTCCCACTAAGCCGTTGCCAAACACTGTGACGGCACCGTTCGCGCCACCTGAGAATGGAGCTGGCGAGGCAGGGAGGTGGGGATCGAGCCGGAGGCAAATAGCGTCTCCTCAATTTGGCTCGCGCGTGCTCGACTCGTGCGAATGCAAAGCAAATATTTTGAATTTTTTATGTGTGCGGAGTGTGTGTGTGTGTGTGTGTGTTAGCAACAACAACAGCAGACGAATTCGAGGCAAAAGAGGCCTCGGGTGGGCGATTAATTGCTCTTCGATCAGACGTGGCCGCCACGCCCCACTCCGCCCATGGCCCCCGGTTCTTTACGCTGACGGTGCAGTTTGAAATTGCTGGAATCGGATTGGAAGAGTGTTTCTGTTCTCGGAATTCCTGAAGCATGCGTTGAAAGCAGTGCGAATAATTCTGAAATTGTTTATTGGAAATGTGCGAACTGGACTTTGTAAACAAACCATATTCGCTGTGGCAAGCAATAATCGAGAATCTAAGAGCCATTAAGTCGTCGCAAACACTTGGCGGCTGTCACAAGACGTCAGAACCCGACAGCCCACTCCATCGCCGACCCGGTGATTCACTGACTCCTTCATTCGTCGCGCCGGTCCGATGGAATTTCGTCCCCGTCAAGTCGAGTCAATGAAATCGTTGTCGGAGATCTCTATCTGCATAGTCGAGTAATTAACAGCTTGTGAAGTCCACAAGTCAAGCTGTCGCCGTGGCGGGGTCCCGAGCGACAAATGACGGAGAGCTGGCTTCGATACAGGGTGCTAATTGGCTTGAGAAATAGTTTTCCTACTCCCCTCGTTCGTTTTCTCCCACCGCCATCTGCCATTTTCTCAATAACACGTCGTTACCGCTCTCTGATTGCGAATTATTGCCCAATTTTTATTATTGTTGTTATTCGCCTTTACAACTTAATCTGAATCATTTTCCACAGTTCCCTTCTCTTATTTTCGTTATCTTCAATCACCTCATTAGCTTTCATTCCCTCATTCTTGATCATTTTTTCCCCTACTCGAAATTACAGTTTTTATTTAATTTTCCTTCGCAAATGAGAATGAGATTATTATCATTGTTATTACTCATTTTCTCATTTACCTCGATTTTTATTTCATCATTTGCCAAATAAATATTATTATTTTTATTTTCACAACTTTTTCATTTTTCATGTCTTTATATTATTTTTATTTCTCGCATTAAGTTATTTAATTTCCCCAATGTTTTTCCATTTTCTCATGTTAATTTCTTCATTTCTCTCCCTCGTCCTTATTGTCAATACGTAAATTTGATTTCATTCATTAATTTGAATACATTTATTAATTTCCTCTCATCCGATTTCAGTTTCTTTTCCACAATCACATGTTGATTTTCCCTTTACCACTTCTGGCTTATGCATGCACAAACCAAATTTTTGATTTTACAGCCCCGAATGACTTTGACCGAGACCTCACAATCATTAGTGTTGTGAGTCTGTCATATGTTTTACACTAATGAAAGAGACCCACAGTTTAACCCCGAATCCGACGGGACTCGTTCAATGTCCATTATTTTATTTTGCTGGCACAGTTCTCATGGTTCTACTCATCGCTCACACCTTTATTTTTGAGAGCCTTCACTCGCCCCCTCGGCCTCCCCATTCTCGAAAGGCCCCAGGTCCCGACTCTACTTACTTCGCGCCCTCTTGGAGGCGGTCTGCAGCATGCGGACGATGTCGCCGTGCTTCCAGAGCTCCGTGTCGAAGCTCAGCTGCATCTCGGACATCTTGCCGACCTTGTCGTGGACGACGACGATGCAGAAGAAGCAGACGGAGTTGCCCTTGGTCTTGGTGTCCTCGTTCTGGTAGAGCAGCGCCGTGTGCGTCCAGTTGAAGTCGTCGAGGATGGCGCGCACCGCCTCGCCGAGGTTGTTGATCTGGGCGCTCTTGATGCGCGTCAGCGTCGGGAAGTTCTCGGCCTTCAGGTCGAAGACGGCCGCGTTGCCGCCGGTGGTGATCACGGGGATCTGCCAGACGCCGGCGTAGCGCGAGATCGGCGAGAGCACGTACTCGCAGGACAGGCCGAAGATCGCGTCCACGTGGCCCCACTGGGTGAAGATCTCGAAGAAGCCGATCGGGCCGAACATCGAGGAGCAGTTGGTGTCGCGCGCGATCAGCGTCACGTCGACGACGGCGCGCGGCCCGAAGCCGAGCCGCTGCACGCGCTCGATGGCCAGCTCGAGCACGGGCAGCACCTTCGGCAGGATGCAGTCGTTCTTGTTCTCGGCCTCGCGGCTCGGCAGCAGCGCCGTGAAGACGAGGTTCTTGTGCGGCAGCGGGGCGTGGCCAGCCGTGTGGGGGGCGGTGGCGTTGCCGGGGGGGCGTGGCGCCCGGAAGTGCTGCACCAGCTGCGCCGCCCGCAGCTCGGCCGCGATCTCGGCCTTCGTCTGGGTGGAGTGCGCGCCCTGTTGTTGTTGCAGCAGCACCAACGACACCAGCAGCACCACCGTTGTTGTTGTTGTTGGTTTCGTCGCCGGCGGTCGGAGCATCGCGGCAGGGCTGCCCATAGTTCGGGGGAGGGCGCGAGTCGCACACACACACACACACACACGCGCACGCGCACAGGTGTCTCTGTCGCTTTCGAATTCGCGCGTCGCTCCCTCTCGCTCGCTCTCACACTCGCTTATCAGGATCGCTTCGTGTGGCTTCGCGTCGTTTCGTTCTTCACTCGTTTTACACGCATTGTTGTTGGTTGGGTTTTTTCACTGATTTTCCTCAACACTTTAATTAATTTCTCACTGCGATTTTTTCAACATTTTCATTCGAATTTCTCTTCTCACTTTTGTTTATTTATTCAATCTTTGCTCGTGTAGTTTTTATCACAGTTCGCCTCGTGCTTCGTTCGAGAATCTGCGGGGGTGGCGGAAGAGGGGATTGATCAGTGTTGCCACCTAATTGGACGTCCTCGATTGATTGCCACTGTCGGAAATTTTCCAAAAACCCCCAAAGCCCCCAATTTGTGGCCCCCACCCCACGAGGGGGAAGCAGTCGATTAAAACTCGACTTTCGGAACAAATAAGTGAAAGGCAATAAACAATACACCCAATTACCACCACCAACAACAACAAGAGTGGAACCAAGAAAGCAACAACTTCTTGATCAGTCGGCGAAGGTGAAGGCCAACAAAACGGTGTATTCTATTTTTGGAATCGGCTGTTTCGGAAGAAAATCGTCGCGAGAAGGGTTCGGGGGCTGGTTGGAGAAATGCCGGCGACAAGTTTCGGCACAGTGGGCCGAAACTCCGAACGCCGAAACACAAACACCCGCTCCGAAGAAGGAAGATGCTCCTCGAGTCAGGGCGACTGGGGTTCCTGAGTTTTTCTCTTCGGATACTTTTCCCACTTCGATTTTGTCGGATTCTTTTCCCACTTCGATTTTGTCAGTGATTTTTGCTTTGCCAATAGTTTTATCGCCCCGATGTATGGAAATTTATTCGAAGCCCGCGCCGTTTTCTGCCGACATGGCACGTGTCAGACATTTTGACACACTTCTGACAGCGAATCGCTGCGATATTGATTGCGCCCGCTCCTCGAGTCCTTCCTCCCGACTTCCGGCGAAGTCATTGAATAGAGATTGCGACGGATTTCGAGCTCTTGGCTGCTCGAAGTTGTCAAATTGTTTCGTTCATATTTTTTGTGATTTTCTATTTGTTTCTTTCATAGTTTTTGTGATTTGTTTTTGTGTTTATTGATTGTTGTAGATGTTGTTGCATTTGTTTCGTCGTCTGAACGAGAGTCAAGTTACCAGAGTACATAAAGTGGATAAGAGTGGATAAAGAGAACAAGAACAAGATTGAATGGCTGAGTGAATCCGTTTACAAGCCCAGGGGGAGAGAATCCATACCAGAAAATGTCACATCAATAAAATTCTAAAAATTCTCCTCCGATTTCGGCAATTCCATTCTGTTTTGTTTGCCGATTTCCATGTCATTGTCATTGTTGTAGTGATCATGGGTTTTATAATCCTATCAAAAATTCGCTTGTTCATCGGCGGTGATTCCCCGGCGTGGAGCTTTCGAAACAACAACACGGGAAGAGCGATGATCAAATGGAGAATAATGAGGGAAACGACAACACCGAATGAGCAGCCAGAGGATAGGAATGAGGAGGAGGCGAAGCCATGAATCATTAGAAAGAGAGGCAGCGATGGTGGAGAAACTATGGGGGGGTGAGGAGGGGGCGATGGCCGGACGCGTGCAGGCACTCGTTAGTCAAACGTCAAATCGAGCGAACGAGCGGGCGAAAGACAGCCGCAAGAGCGATCGAAGTGCGGTTGAGACATTGATGAGGACGGGGTGGAGTTGGATTTCGCGAAGATCTGGATTTTGGCCATGGTTCGCCTCGGCCATGGGGAAGCATCGAAATCGGGTCGTGCGACCGCGGCCCCTTCGCCCCCAGCGTGTCTGTCCCCCGCCCCACCCGCATCGGGCGGTTGCCGAGTGGCAACAAGTGGTGGCTAAAAATAGCCAATCATACAGATACGATATTTGTTTACCTGTATCTGCAAATGGCAGAAACCTGATCAAACAAGATCGCAACAACAAGGCAGCAGCGAAAAGTGGTCCAGAATGTTTCACAAGTAATTTATGAGTTCTTCTACAATAACAATCACATCCCAACACAAAAAACACACAAAACCATAACAAAAAACAAAAAAATACACCAAAGATAAAAAACGTTTATAATTTTCGTAAAGAACCAAAGACAACAACAGCACAAGAGACTCCAGCGCCTGAACAAACAGACCGACCTGCCCACTGTCTGTCCACCTATCTGTCTGTCTGTCTCTCTCTCTGTGTGTCTGTCCGTCCCACCAGAACGTTGACTAATGCCGCGAACTTGTTTTGAAGTCTCGTCGCTGTTGCTGTGATTGTTGCAATAGTTCTTATTAGTTGTTGCTGTAAGTCTTTCAAACTCGAGAAGTGTTTGACGAATTCTCGACGCGATCGGGTGGCAACGCCAGCGACGTGAATTGTTTGCAGACGGCGGTCTGAAGTGTTTTAGGTGCAATCCGAAGATACGAGAACACAATCAAACGAAATGAGCCATCAATAGAAATTAAAGAATCACTGAGAATTCCAATATTACCGATTTTTTAAATTGATTTCAAGTTGGGATAAGTTTTTTCAGAAAATAATATCTGTGAACACAACTCATGTCCGATATTAAAATTTCTGAGGAGAGCGAAAAATAAAAAAAAATAGAATATGACGAATGAATGAATCTTGAATTTAGTTGATATAGAAAGTGAGTTTTTCAGGAGATTGCGAATAGTCATAGGAGATCTTTGACCTTGAAACCCTGGCCACCCGACCTCGACTTCCGACCAACAGCCGCATTTTTTATGTTTTTATCATGTCTAGTCGACTATTATGAGTGTTTTTACCCTTTCGAATTATGTTCATTCGCCTTTTCACAAGCAGCTCTCGGTCTGTTTCAGTCCACTCGTACTTTCCGTTCATATCGTTCCATGGGGAGTTTTCAAACAAGTTTGTTTTGTCTAGTTTTCGGCTGTTGTTGTCGTTCCCTGTTCTCTTTTGTCTGGGAGTTTTCGGCAGGTGTTTTTGTTGTCTGTTGTTTTTCGCATAAATTACCGCCTGTCTGTCTCCGGCGGCTATTTTTAGCCGTCAGGTTGTTGCAACAGTAATTTTTATCGCTGTTTCATATCGAGAGAACATCGATTTGCTTCGATTAATATTCGTCGCCACATTTTGCGAACAGAATTGTGAAGAAGGTGATGTTCTTGCTGCTTTTATCTCCTCCACTGACATATTTTCATTACGAATTCATTTGAATTGTTTTGACGTCATATTTACTGATTTATGTTCGTCGGAGTTGTATCCAGAAATATTGCCAAAAATTCCGATCGCAATCGAACTTTAGTTCCGAACTTTGAAGGCGTCTAAATATAGAACCGACAGAAGTTCTTCAAGTCGGGCTTCGCGACTGAGGTTTAATTGAAAGTCGTCGAACACGAATGAATACTGACAAAGTACAAATGCTCGGACAGCGGATTTCTTTGTTTATGTGTGTATTTCAAGCTTCACTTCGAGCACTTCATCTTAATAATAATAATAACTCCGTAATGATAACAACAACAATATTATTCATAATAATAACAACTGTATGCATTTGACAGCAGACAAACCAAAGCAAATGGAGCGAGACTAGAAGAAAAATGTGGAAGGAAACAAAACAAGCGAATTGAATCGAAATTCGACGCCATATTCTGCGTCAATTCACACTTTATGGAAGCCTGTTTGAGAGCTTTAATTATTTTCGAAAGTTCTCCCTCTCTTTCGCTCCCCATTTTCGCTGCATTCCGGCTGTTATCTTCAAATAATATTTTCTTCTTCTTTCGGAATAATTATTTCGCATTTGCTTTTCGATTCGCTCCCCGTTCTTAACGATTCTATTGACTTCGGTTCAAAATTTAAGCAATTATAATTTGCTTTTGAATTCAACTTCGGATGTATTATTTTGTGGACGTATTCGATTTTTTCTTTATTACTGTTGTAAAATATATTTCTCGATCACTCTTTTTGATGATATATATTTTAAGATTATTCCATTTATTTCAGATATAAACAATTAAAATAAATATTAATTAATACAGATCGCATATTCAGGAATTTCATTTTCATTGAACACTTTACAAATGACTATAATTTGTATACTTTCATGTTAATTTTATTTTAATTTGTTGTAGTTATAAACAGTTGTGAATTAATATTCCATATATTAAATTTTCACTGATATGAAATTGTTTTTGATCTCTATTGTGATGTTATTTGAAGATAAAATCTTAATTTTCATATTCCGATCGATTAATATTTCAGTTTTAGTTGGATGTTATTTCTTTTATTTATTATTATTGTTTTCTTTCATTATTTCCTCTGTTTTCAATTGAATTTTCTTTGCATTATGAGCGATAATCAAATTGTTGTCGTTGTTTCTTCTAATAAAATGTTGTATTGCTCAATTATCGTTGATTTTCCTTTGTTTTCCTCTTTCTTATATTCATTTATTTATTTATTTACTGAGTGGTTGTTTTTGTTTCTCCCGCCTACGTTTGGTTCGAGATAAATGATCGCCTTGATCGATCGTCATCTCGACTATGATGCCAACAACAATTAAAAGACAACAACATCAAAAACTAACAACAACAACAATAACATTAATATCATTGTGAATTTGTTGTTGTTTTTTCCATTGCATTTCATTTTAATATCTCATTAGAAGACTGGGAAAAGTGATGCCAGAGGCATTTGAAAAAGGTGTTGCCAATAAAGTGATTCACTGTGGTATTTCGTTGTTGTTGTTTCGGTGTTGTTGTTGTTTTTATTGTGATGTCCGATGACGGAAACGAACATTCATCAGATTCATTATTCGCGACCGAAGCATGTCAGAATTTTGCAGCAAAAGCAAGCAAAGGAAACGAATGACAAGAGCAACAAATCGGAAAATGCAGTCATCTCGTGGACAACAAATCGCTTTCCCCAAACGAGCGCGAACAAGAGAAGCTGCATCGATATTGGGAGAAGCTTCCTGCATCCCCAATCGGTTGATCCTTGGCCTGGATCGATTGATTGATTGCGCAGGATTCGGCCAAGAGAACTCATTTTCGGAATAAACAAAAATAGAAACTCTTGGCGAATTCGGCGCTCGTCAAATGGTGGCAGCTGTTCCAAGAAATGCTTGGAAACTATTTTTTAACACACGATTGAGAATTTCCGACAAAATATTTGCACTGTCGGAAAAAATATCGACCAAGTCAGTGATATCGCAGAACAAAGAAGACATTGGTCTATTTTTAGCAAGTGTCAACATAAAAAAAATGAAACTAAAAAAATTCTAAAAATTTAAAAGGAAACATAAAAGGCTTTATTGAAATAATACAAAAACAATGTTCGAATCGTTGAAACAAAAACACACTCATTTTGTCGAAATGTTTGTAAGTTTGAAATATAATTTATAAATAATAAATTTATATATAAATGAATTCGGTCTAGTGGCAGAATTCTCGCCATTCCACTAAGAACGGATTTTTAGTCAAATCAAGTGAGAATTCTGCCCGCAACGCTAACTAGTCGAGCTAAAAATATCGTTATCTCTCGCCTCTGGGGCGAAAACTATGTCAATGCATCATTGAACGACGATCGCGGCGAAATAAAGTGAATAACGTAAAAAATAAATTAAAATGAAATTGAAAAAATCGAAGCATTTCTTCAAGATCAACGTGTGATCGTGCGACGCTGATACCGCTGGGATGTCTGTCCGTCCGTCCGTCCGTCCGTCGTCTGTCCATCTGTCCGCAGGCGTGTTTGTTTTTGTTTTTGTTGCGTCAATACGGCTTCCAAAGCGGTGACAGTTTCTTTCCGTGGTTTCCTCTGTCATCTGTCTGTCCGCGGTTTCGTTTTTCAGAGCATGTTTTGGCAATTTCAATCACAACAGGAAAGAGCAACAGATTCTCCAACATCGAATACGAACGACAGCACCTAAGTATACCAACAAGACCGTGGTCATTAGTTGACGATACTTTTTTAGCCTTGTTTACGGAAAATATTATTCCCCGAATCGCACTCGTCCTCAAATTGTTGACAAATATGAAGAAAATAGTAGAGTGGAGAAGATGGAAACACTTCAAATGTCGCATTACTTGTGTTAAAGACAAGAAACACGAGAATTAAAATTTAAAAAAAATGATCAATTTGTAAACTCATTTGTTCTGGGGATATAATTTGTAGAGCAATTTGTTTGGAATGCAATTCACTTAAAGGAATTACAAATATGAACACGATCAATTACAAGTTAGATGCAAATTTCAAGAGCGAATAAGCCATTCAAGGAAAACAAAGGAGTGAGATTAAAATATTTCCATATTTCCTCTCCCGCTCAAGTGTTGATTTATTAATTTGCTTCCACGTTGATCAAGCCATTAACGAAATGTGGTTTCGCTCAGCGAAGGCGATGGGGGTGGGGACGGAAAACCCTCCGCAACCCACTTTTTAGTTATCATTTTGTCTCCGTCCCGCCCTGAGGGTGGTCACAATTGCCGATGGACAGCGAGGCCCGCGCGGATCTGGGCCGACCTCGAGAGCTGCGGCCTCCGGCCCGGTCTACGAACTCGTTCGAGGCGGGGCGGGTGCCCTAGAGCAGTGGGGTCCCCACTTGGCACCGATCGTTGGCGCGACGTCGCCGCGGAATCCGTCCGAAATGCTTGTGCCTGAACTCTCATGACATTTTCATCGAAATTCTTGAAGAATTGAGTATTTCAACAATCCCCTGAACCCGTTCTGCATTGTTTTGCAATCTCAATTTTACTTCGAATTCGTTTTGAACCTTTGTACTACACACTTTTCGTTTCGTTTTTCTATTTCTATTTATTTTTGAAAACTCTGTTTTTCGCAAAACACTTTCGATATTCCAGTGCGCGAGATTCCGCCGCACCAGCCGCGCGATTCTGAAGTCTCGGCGGTTGGGACTTGGCCTGGCTCGCGTTGGGGCTGCGAAGACGGTCGGCCGCTTTCGAAATTCGCGTCACGAGAGCGATTCAGCGCCGCGCGATCAGCCGCTAAAACCACGCAAACCGAACTGAACGCCGGGCCGCACGAGCGCCGCGACCGAGCCGAGCCGAGACACGGCGACGACGACTCGCCCTCTCTCTCTCACTCGCACTCGCACTCTCTGTCTCCGGCAGTCTCTTTTCGCTCGCGCCGACGACGCGACGTCTCTCGACTGGGGCGCGCTCAGAACGAGAACCTCGCGCTGCTGGAGCTGGAGGAGAGAGAGAATTTGGCTATGGAGCGGTGGGGGTGGAAGGGGTTTATTGTCTGTGGTTGGGAGAGAGAGAGAGATTTGCATTTGGAATTGTAAAAATGAATCTCGCAATTAAACACAAATGTTTACAGAATATATGCCAGTCTCATCAGGCCATTCAACAACCCTCAAAATTAAATAACAACAATTCGAAAATATATTTTCCACACCAAGATCGAAGTGGGAAATAAGGAGCAATCACTTCGAACTTCACCTGAATGGAGAATAATAATCCAGCAGATAGTGCTGAGAAGCCTGTGAATCAATTATTGTGGAGGTATTTTATCGCATAAATACTTTCCGAAGGCTCTCTCTATTATTCCTTTAGCTCGAAGGCCTGAACGGTTACCCGAGTAATCGAAGCACCGAAGCTCTCGAGCTCGGGTTGTTATTGCAGAAGGTTCGAAAGCCTCTGCGCGGATCGTCCGTCAGTACCGCTAATCTATTTTTAATGATCGCGCGCTGATCGATATTTGCTCGAGCGAGGAACGAAAGTAAACACACACAAAGAAAACATGTTTCGTGGTTAATTCGTTTGAACCCGCGGGCCGAGGGTGCTTGACATCTGGCTGTCAACGGGAATTTCTGCCGAGCCAGGCTCTCGGCGGTCGAGCCAGTAAAATGTCGATCACTCCATTTAATGGGCGGCCGAGGTGGGCCCTCGATGGATGGGCCTTTGGGTGAGGGGCCCTTGTTGATCATGTTTCGAGCCGACTGCTCCCACCTCGCTCGTCGTTTATCCCTGTGTCGGTCGCCCCGTCGACTCCACATCGATTTGCTAGACTTCGTGTATAGGTCGATAGATGGGCGTGAATGTTGTCCGCATTCCACGGGAGGCGGGTTCGATTCGCGCTTAAATTGAAATTAATTAATTCGCACACACACTTGCACAGCCTTTGTCGCATGCAACTAATTACTCGCAATTGCTGTCGATTATTTTCATTGTCTTTATGTTGTTGGTTTTCAGTTGGGTTGTTGTTGTTGTTGCATTGGCGAAACGACGAAGTTTTAATTTTCACACGGCTCCGACCTCCGACCTTCGCCGACTCCCGCCAGCCCGGCGAATTTCTCTATTGTCGCTTCAATTAATAGCAATTGATGATTTTGTTTACTGTGGAATTTCGCACTAATGAAATTCGATCGTTATGAATTACGATTATGAAATTCATCATCCCGATCAGCGTTCGGCTGTCCATCATCATCACATTGGTGTCCGCTTTTCATATCTCATTTGCCGGACGATCTGTCTGTGTTTATTTATGGGCTTCTAATTCTCGCGATTCTCCGGATGTTTAACGCTCGCATCCCATTGTCCAAAGCATGGTTCTTTGTGCTAAAGCTCGTCTTTTGGCCACCTCCACGGAGCTCTTCCCCCTTGGTCTGGGCGCCGGTCGCTCCTCGTTATGGCGCGAGTTTGCGGTAAGCCGTCTTCAGCCGGTTCTTCGCTTGGTCCCCCGGATCGCATTCGTTGGAGTTCATCAGCCGCTGGTGTTGAGAATTGATAAAGCGCCAGTTTAAAAATATTTCGTGACGTTCATCATTTGTCTGGAGATTTTGTTTGACAGCTTATTTAACCAACCTGCTTGTATTTGCCTTTAAAACATGTTTTTGTTCTGTTTCTTTGTTTCTCGCGTTAATTTATTTAAAATGTGCCGATTGTTTTACTTTGTTTGGTTTGTTTTGCGATTCAATGCATTTAATGAATTTCAATGCGGATCCGGACGAAGGGACTTCAATCGGTGCGACTGAGATTTTGCAGGATTTTCGAATCGCGATTGGAATTTTTATCAGCGACTCAATGCATTCATTACGCGAGTGTAGTTTGGGCCCGTTGTTGTTGTAATGTTTTGACGGCTTTTGCCCCCGCGGGTCCGATCGCGACACGTGCCGACAGTTTTCAAGTTCTGACTTCTCAAAATTATTTTATCATTTGATTCAATTTGAAATTACTCTCGAAATTATTTTTCAATGTGAATGAAACACCTTTTTATCAACATACTTTTTGCGTCGAGTGTGCGAAGTTTCGGAATTTGTAATTTATTCCAAAGACACTCACACACACACACGCGCAGGGACATCACACACACACACACACATTGCATCACACATGCATTGCATCGTGATTACATAAACATGATATTAAATCTAGTGCGAAATTCACTTATAAAACTTCATTCGATGGAAATTCATAACCGATACTCACACATGCCTCGGGACAACTCACACACACTGTGTGCGCGTGAGAAGCTGAGGCGGAGCGTGAATCCGCGGAATCAGAAAATCAATTGGAAGCACTTCGCGTGTGGAAGGCTTAAGTGCAAGTGTGCGAGGCTCAACTGCAAGTGTGTTTGTGTATTTCCGTCGCCAGTCGAAAGTCAAAGAAGAGGTGCGAAAAGCTTCTCAGGCTGCCGAAGTTATTTAAAATGCCTTTTCGCTTTAATCGGATCCCCACAAATCGCCAGAAATTTGCAATTATCTCGCGGTCTATAAATTCGCCGACGAATTCTCAAATTCACCACGTAATTTCCATTTCATTTCGACACGTCGAACACTTCGGCGTGTTTCTGTTTCGTTTCGGGAGCCGACATCGCTTCATAAATCACTCTCAACGAGTTGTGGATCTGGCCGATTTGGTCGCCCGGCGTTGCCACAAGCTGGCTCAGCTCCCTGACGATTCCCCCGCCACGCCCTCCGCCTACCGCCCACGATGAGCGAGACAATTCATTCAACTGGCTGCATTTCCTCTCCTTATCTATGCAAATGTCTCTTTCTCCCTCCTTCCTTCCTGCCGCCTTCGAGTCTGTCCATCCATCCGCTTGTCTGTCTGTCTCTCTTTAGCACTCGTTTCCAATGCTGGAAATACGCACAACAGAAAGCAGTGTGTGCGGGACAGCGAGACAAAGAGCGAACGCGTGCAAAAGAGACAGGAGGAGGAGAAGGAGGTAAAGAGATAAATGCATCACTTCTGGCTTTGTTTCCGCTCTGAACGCGATCAATCCTGGCCTTGTGCGCGGGCTCTGACTGTGTGCGTGTTTCGCACATGTGTGCGTTTGTGAAGACGGCGTCTTCCTCAGACTCGCGTTCGTTTTCCTTAGACTTCTTCTTCCGGCCGTCGAGCGCGAATCCTTTGTCGCGTTTACGCTGTCTCTTTCACTCATGTCGTGCCACTCGCTCTTTTCTCCGAGTTCATTTGTTCTCGATCCCCATCGGCCCCGGAGAGAATCGTCTTTGAATCCCAAAACTCTTTCGATTAACTTTCTTCTCTCCCGCTTTCCCCCGCATGGCTTCTTTCGACAATGCGGCATTTTCCGTCTCTCTTCCATGTGGGCTCTTTCTATTCTCGGCTCTTGTTCTCGCCCCTCGGCTCCACCTCCACCTACTTTGTGGCTTCTCCGTCGGCTGTCAGTCTTCCATCATGTCGTTCGTTCTGTCTTCTGTCCCACAGCCATCCGACCATTTGTCATTTCCGCCGCCAACTGACGCCGCTCGCTCCGGTGTCCTTGATATTGCAGCCATTCACTCGAGGTCCTCTCGCATTCGATCTTGTTCTTTATCGATTTTAAGTCATCGACTCTTCGTGGATTCCCTTTCTTTAGACCTTTTCTGCTCCGGATCTCATTTTGTTTAGGTTGCATTTCGTTCTTATTACTTTTCTTCATCTTCTTCTTCCATCTGTCTTTCTCTTTTCCCTCCCTCCTCCACCTGTCCTCCGCCCATTTGTTTCGTACCTAATCCCTTGCATCCTCATTTCCATTTATCATCCTAATACTCAGCGATATCATTTCCTTTTGTTCGTCCACATGTGCCTGATTTTTTCTCTCCCCCCTCCGGCTTTATCTCTCTCTATTCTCTTCTCTAGCGTGACTCTCTCCTGTTTCCCTTCGCCGGTGGCAACTTTCAATGTCAACAGTCTGGCAGCACAATCCCCGAGTGGCACCGGGATGAATGTGGCAACGTTTCTCCTTCTCTTCCCCCCTCGAAAACTGTTTTTTGCTCGTCCTTGTCGGATGCAGCTGCCTCCTGCCAGCTAGAGAGAGAGAGCGAGAGAGAGTTCTTTGAGCTCCTTGCAACAGGCGAAGGAGGGAACGGGGCGATCATTGGAGGGGCGGGGGAGGGGACTCTGCCTCCCCCTCGGGGCGCCTCGCGAGTGTCGGGCATTAAAGCAGCCACTCATACGCCCCGTGCGAACCGAACTCAATCGGCGCGGGGCGCAATTAAAGCCAGCTGTCGCTCCGCATGACGATGGCGACGATGACGAGACTCGACTCCGACGACGCACAGTAGAGCGAGATGCAATATGCACAAAAATAGAAGAAGTCATCGTGGGATTGTAGTTTTTCGTACATGCGGTTTTTTGAGTTAATACTTTCTAAAATGAATTTTTTTTATATTTTATGTTTTTTTCACACAAGTTTATATGCAAAAATATGCAGTTTTTTCGGTTATTGAAAGAAGAATCGCAAGTATTCGAACCATAATTTTTTACTTTTTTTGTAAAGATTCAAGATTTGAAGATCTGATCCACAAAACTTTAACTGTAGTAAATTAGTGATCAAAAAATGAGAGCTTAATAAAATTCAAAAAACCAAAAATGTGTTTTTCGAAATACAACAAAATTATATGAACAAAGTTTTTTTGAAAATGGGTGAAAATTATGATTTCTTTTGGAACGAAAATTTGATTGAACTTTTTTCAGACTTTGTTTTTGAAATATAATCTTTGTTGGAAATGTGCTATTGATAAATAGCTAAACATAAATTAAAAAAAAAAAGAAAATTATAACATCGAACAAAATGAATTTTTTTCACCACTGTGCGACGTTGAAGCCAGGTCGATGTCTTCATTAGACCTGCACCCGCCTCTCGGTCGCGCCCACCGCGGCGAACGAGGCCTCCTGAAATTTTAATTAAGCCCTCGACTGCACTCGGTGGAAGTCGGCGTCGCGAAGGGTGTCGAGGGGCGTGGCAGAGGGCGGCCGGGTCGGGGTGTGTGTGTGTTGGCAAAAGTTGCCGGCCCAGTTTGGGAAAAGTTTCGAAAGCAAGTTGACGGAGGCTCCTGCGAACCGGTGTCGGGCGGATTGAGGGGGGGGGGGCGCAGAAAGAGCATGGAAGAGGAAACGAGTCGTCGAAAGCACTCAATTGGAACATCAAAAGGCGCTGCGACATCGTCAAAGGACGAACCGAAGAACGGGCGATCGGTCGTCACAAAGGACCGTCGAGGACTCTTCGTTCGCGGGCTCAATGCGTCCGTCGAGCGTCGTCGCCTCGAGGACTCGCGGCCCTTGCGGCGTCTCGAGCACTGGGCGACGTATTTATCCCGAGATCGAAGTGCTCTCACGTCCACTCGCCTCGACCTCTTCACCTTCGCCTTCACCTTCGTCTTCATCTCGTGCCCTTCACTCGCACTTCGCAATTCCGCTTCCTGGAAATTCAATATCCAGGCTCGAACTCGCAGGAATGCCGCATGAAATGGAGTGGAAACTCAAAGAAATTAGCAAAGGAGAGTTCGGACCAAAGAATGGGACGAAGTGAAGAACGAGAGGTATGACAAAAGGTATGCGGGAGGAGGGGCGAGGAAGAATGCGAAACTCATTTCAATTCGTTTCCATTTTTTCTCGCCTCTCTTCTCTGCATTTCCTCCCTCCATCCCTCTCTCTCTCTCGCTCTCTTTCGGCGACCACAAGACGTGTCTGGCGTGGCCCTGGTATTGCCGTCTCTGTCACTCATACGGCCTTCTCGCTTCCCCGGGGACTCCTTGCGAGGCGATGGCAGGATCCCAGCTCGAGTGAGAGAGCGACGGGGAAAAGTCCTTATTGCTGTGTTGGGGAAATGCATTTATTTCGCAATCCGTGTGCGTGAAAATTGCGACAAATCCAGAAATGGCCAACAGGTCCCACGACGTCCAGCGCCAGGGGGACGAGGGCGCGAGCTGGAGACAAGCGAGGATCCGGATCCTCCACAGGACGTGGCTGGGAAGACGGGACTCGAGACAATCACGAAGCCATCAAGAGTTCTGGCCTTTAACGAAAAGTCATCGCCAGCTTCTCCCGTTCGCATTGAATTGCAAATTCCTCATTTGACCGAAGTGTGCGAGGATGTTGTTCATGAAATTAGCATAATTAGTTAAACATGATATGTTCTTGTCGCTGTGGCTTTGCTTGTTGTCAATTTGAGCTGTTTGTTTGCACGGGGAACATCATTCGAGGGCATGTGAGACGGCGACAACGGGGATGTTAATTACAATTACAACAACGAAGGATAACAACATGACATGGCAACAACAGCAGGAAGAGCCGTGAAGTAAATTACAGCAACGCCAACAAGAACAACAACGTGTGTCGTTAACCCATTTGTTGGACGCCTCCGTCTCGCTCCCTCATGCTCTTTCCCTTTTTTCACATCTCCCTCTCTCTTCCGTCCACCGCTGCCTCCTGCTGTTTGCAAATTGCGACTTGTCGAGTCCTTGTTGTTGTTGCTCTTGTTATGACGCCCCCACTGGATGCACTGGCCGACAGCTGGACGTTAGCGTTGTCAATAACCCACGCACACGTGAACCCATGGACCCACACATGGACGCACACACACCAGTGACCAACCGTGATCCTGAAAGGGCAATAAATGTTTCATCAAGCGAGGTCCAAGAGCATTAGCATTCAAATCGACTGCATTTTGATGCGAATTTATGCAGGCTCCCCCATCGACAGCAGGTCGCAGGAGGTCCTGACGAGGATCCTGACAGGATCCCCGCCCCTCCCCTCATCCTGTCCATCCTTGAACTGTCTTTAATGGAACCTCTTCACGTCTCAGCTCAGCCGAAGTTCGAGAAATTCATCTTCAGATGAAGTCGAACAATTAAAGCGAAGAACGTGTTCTCTCCATCTATTCGTAGAAGGAGAGAGAAGGGCAGACATAGAGAAAGAGAAGGAGAGCGAGTGGGAAAGAGTAAGGAATCTGAACTTGAAACCGAGTTGAGAAAGTTTCGAGCTGAAGAAGTAATTAAGGAGCAGATGAACTTTCAACAGAGGAATAATAAAGAAGCAGAGAATTCCTGATGAGGAGGCGAAACAGCTGGAACGAGCAATAGCAAAGCAATTCATGAGAGGAGGAAAGGGAAAACGAAAGAGAAGAATCGGG
The DNA here is from genome assembly GCA_017309665.1 of Coelopa frigida. Classification (NCBI taxonomy): domain Eukaryota; kingdom Metazoa; phylum Arthropoda; class Insecta; order Diptera; family Coelopidae; genus Coelopa; species Coelopa frigida. Next base: position 43,620,965 of record CM029561.1, read on the forward strand.
AAAATGAAAGAGAAGAAACGGCAAAATGAAAGAGAAGAAACGGGAAGAGAAGGAAGAAGAAGTAAATTCAAACCTGTCACCAAAGGCAGGAGAAAGCACGAAGAGAATCCGAGAAGGGTCAAAATTGAGATGAATTTCATGGGGGATCGAATTTCATGAGACCGCTGCAATATTTGCTATGCATGCACGTGGTGAGAGGCGGGGGTCGAGTGACCGGAAGTGCCGCCATTAAAGTCTGAACTCGTCTCGAAACGACGGATGTGGCTTTGGTTTTCGAATCAAATCCTTGTTAGAAATAAAAACGCCGCACGTCAGCTGCACATGCGGTCAATGGGAAGCCATCAAAGGCAGCGCCAGGAACACACACGTGCAGACAGGCAGATGGGCGGACAGACGGACAGACAGACAAACAGATGGACGAGCGCACACACACATACATATGAGTGGAGACATTAATGCGCCGCGAGGTGATGCAAACAGCGATTTAAGCTCGCTGAACAAACAGAGCCATCTGCAAACAGCACCGAGGACAACAGCAACAACAACGACAACGACAACAAACACTATCACCACCACCGCCACGAACACTACTACAATCATCATCAGTGTTAACAACGAGGATGACAACAACAGGGACGACAACAACAAAAACAAAGACAACATCCAACAGCAAATAAACAAACAGAAACATTGGCTGAGCGACGACCAAAACTCCGAATGCAAATATTTATTGCGGAGCAGAAAGAACGAAAAATGGACTCGCCGCACACAGGGACAGGGGCAGACACACATACACAAGGACATGGACATGGACACGGACATGAGAATGGAGAAGGACATGAGCATTTGAACGAGGACGAGTTGAACCAGCGAAGCGCGGAGAAGACGGACGGACGAAGCCAGCTCGAGTCGGTGGACAAGCAAGGACAAATAAGACAGACAGGCGACTAGACCGAGATAGCCAGACAGACAGACAGATAGATGCATGGTGGATAGACGGACATGTGGGCAACCACACGAACAGACAGACAGACAGACGTTGAGCTAGAGGAACGTTTGCACTTCGATTAGGACGGAGTGAACTGAGTGAAGGAGTGAACTGAAGGAAACATAAACCAGTGCAAAGAAAGAGCAAGGCGGAGAGAAAGCGGGGGAGAAAGACGACGAGAAAGAGAGAAGGTGGTGACTTGAAGAGAGAGGCAGACAAATGGAGACAAAACCGACACAAGAACAATAAATGAACAGAAGAATCGAGCAGACGAACAGGAGAAGGCGGATAAATAGTTGAGACTAGAAGGACAGACCGTGAAACCGAGGAAAGACCACAAAATGGACACGGATAGAGGGAGATAACGAAGGAAACTCTAGATAGAACGAGGAGACAAAACGAGAGACAGAGACGGGGAGTCCGAGAGGAGACAAAGGCTGAAGCGAAGAAGTGTGAAGGGAGGAACATCTCCTTGGCGAACAGGAAGCGAGGGAAAGATGTGAATGAAGACGGTGAAAGGGAAAAGAAAGGGAGTGAGGAAGGCCGAGGGATAAAAGAAGAAGGAGATAGTGATAGGGTGGGGAAAATTGATCCAAATAGAGACGAAGGCAGAAGTGGGCGCTCTGCTTAATTCATTCAAATTAATGCCCAGGCGATTCCTACACAATTACAAACGGATCGGTGCGTGTGAGTGTAAGTGTTTTTGAATTGCGTGAGTGCGAGTGTGTGAGTGCAGATTTGCGGGAGCTTCCGTTCGAGGGGGGGTCGTTGCAAATGACAGTCGTCGCATTAACTTTAACTGGAGAGCGAACACTTCCAACAAAACGAATGTGAACACAAACAAATACAAATCGGAATTCATGACGACAACAGAGAGAATTTGTGAGAGTGGTAGAGAGAGAGAGGGAGCAAGAGAGAGAGAGAGAGAGGGATGGATGAGAGCAATTGCTTCGCATGCATTGCATACTTTCCGGAGTTCATTTGCGTGTTTTTGATGTCGAGTTCTCCAACAACAGCAACAACAACAACAAAGACAACCAAACGAGAGCAAAAGTAAACGAAAATGTTTTTATTGATGACACAAACACAGTGACAACGGCGACGGAAGCGAGTGGAAAATGGCGTCTGCAGATGGCGCTCATTAGCTCGCTCTCTTTCGCTCCGCCAGACGTTGGCAGACAGAAACGAAACGAGTAAAAAATAAATTGCGGCAGAAACAAGATGAGACACATAAATTGGGCTATGATTAAATAAATATATAAATACAAAAATAAATTGAGGTATAAAGAAACTGAGGAATTTAAAAAGATACAAATGAATAAATAGTATAATAATACTATGGATAATAAACAATGGATAAATAGTTAACAATAGATGATGATTTTTAAAATTTAAATTCTCTAAAATTATTATTATGAAAGTGTTCATGAAACTATAATCGCCAGCTCTGGTGTCGACCAAGGGTGCCAGATTGCGGCACCCGAGGGCCGACGACTCATGCAGATAATTAAATCGCTCACACACACTCACACAAAAGGGTCCAGAACTTGTCAATCATCTGGCAGTGGGACAAATGGTTTCAATTGTCGAAGCCCTTCATCAGATTAGAAGTGTTTGCGATTGCATTCGCCGGTCCCACTGTGCGGCTCTCAGGCGACGCTGTAGCATTTATGAATCCGATAATGACCGAAGCTCAGCGGCGACAACCGCAGCAACAATTACAATTACAAGAACAACAACAGGACTGAGGCAATAATAAAAGGGACATGCTTCACTGGGGAAATCGCCCCCGACCCACCCTGTGCACACGTGAACCATTTGAATGCGAAATACGGACGTGCATTTTAATTGAGGGTTCAAATTAGACACAACATCAAGCGATCCAACCCGACCCGACCCGACCCGACCTGCCACGCCCTCCGCCCACCGGGGGGCCCTCCTCGTTGCGAGACGTTTTATTTGCATTAGCCTGCGAGGGAGGGAGAGGGAGAAGGATTGTTTGCACTCGAACAACAGCAACAATGACAACAACGACGACAACAATTTATATAATTACATGTGTTCACAGCAGGGCCGAAGGATGCAAAGGACGATAAAACATGTGTTTTGCAAACAAGCATCCAGTTGACAGCAGTCGGTGACCGGTTGATCGGCAACATTTAATTGAACGTCGTCGAAACGAGCGCTTGCGTAATTGAGCTCTTGCATACCCAATGAAGTGGAGGCGAGTAGAAAGAGAGAGAGAGAGAGGGACAGACAGCCAGAGGGAGAGGGCGAGAGACAATACTTTCATTTCATTTCGGTTTGGCAATTGCAACTGACGGATTTGCGCCCGCAGCAATCTCAGGAAGACGACGACAAAGGCAATAATAGAATAATAGAATGCATGATTGTCGTAATTGACGAGGCACAAGGGACACGAGGTGGGTGGAGACAGGGACGAGTGGGGCTCGAGGAGGACTCCGGAAGGGCGTTCTGATGACGTGGACAACTTCAGCTCCAGGACGAAGTCAATGCAAAGGAAGGAGAAGAAAGGAGAAGACACAGAGACAATAGGAAAGATGAGAAAGATCGCATATATCGCACATGTCAGTGGATAGAAAGAGAGATTTTACGACTGCGAGTCATGCGAGGAGCGACAAAAGCCATCAACAATCTCAATCACAACAGCAGCTGCTGCGATATGGAGGAAATCCCGCAAATACCAGTCGAATGCAAATAGTAGTCATAAAGCAAATACCTGCTAAATATAGACGAGGAGCCATAAAACTAATGGCCATCAGAAATTAATAAGATATGGTAATAACGATTGATAGCGAGCGAACTAAAAAACAATTACAGATAGAAGAACAATAAAGCAATAACGAGTCGTGGCCTAATGGGAGTTAGTAAAGCGAAAATAATAAAATGCCTGAAGCAGAAATAGCACGAGACAAGTTCCAAACCTCGTAACGTTTATGGCATAACGTTATTTCCGCCTCTGTTCCGAGTGGATGAGCCGAATGGGAAACAAGTGGCGGCGTCTTCTAAAACCACACGAACACACACTCGCTCGCACCACACACACACTGTTAAATGCTGGGCTCAACCGTTATTTCCCGTCAGCATGCAACAAGCGAGGGAGGAGAAACAGATAACGAGTTGGGCGAGGGGGAGGGAAGGAGCAGAAGTGTGATTAGAGGATGGTGCCAGGCGTTTAATGAGTGGATCTCGAACAGAGTTCCAGAGAGAGTTTCTCGGCAAGGAAAGAAGTTTCCCTTCGATAGACTCCGATGCAAGCGCAACCCCAATTAAAAGATTCGAAGGCTCCCTGCGAAGGTTCTCTTCCTCCTGTCGGAATCTCCCGGAGGAGGTGCTCGAGATCGCAATAAATTGCGGAGAATCCTTTTATGAGCTTCGCTACACTTCACGGTTGCCGGTCAAATGGCGCTAGGAGGGCTTAATAATTGTTCTTGTTGTCCCTCTAATGACTTTGTTGCAGCGGTCGTGTTCGTCTCTTGCTCTTGCTCTTGCTCTGTCTTGTTGCAAGGTGTCCTCGCTTTTATGTCGTGCTCCAACGATGTCGGAAATGCGTTTTAAGTAATTGCAAGCGATTAAAAACATTAAAAACACCGAGCTCCACAAGCCACCCAGTGGAAGCTCGCGTCCTCGTTCCTGGCCCCTCGACGCCTTCGTCCTGCTTCCTCCCGCTGCCATAAATACTCGATTCATCTTCCCCAAAGCCACTGCAACTCCTCGTCCTTGACGGCTTTCGAGTTGCTGTTCGTTCGCTGTTATTGTTGTAGCCATTTTCTTCATTTCCATTTATTCTTCTTCTCCTCCCTCTTCGCCATCATCCTTTCATGACCCACATCTTTGTCTCTTGCGATTCTCCTGCGATTCTGCTTCGATTTCGCTCACTACCTCACTACCAATTTATCATCATCATCATCATCGGTTTCACACTATTTCTTCACACTTCTTTTTTCGCTTTCCCTCGCTTTCCGTCGACCTTCGATTCTTAGTCAACCCCCCTCCCTCCCTTTGACCGGTTGCGTTAATCAACTGCCCTTCAGGCGAACACAAAACAATTCATTAGTCTTTCAGCCGACCACATGCCACGCCCCTCTCCGCCCCACTTCCGTCCAATCGTTCCCTGTTTCGAGCTCCGGTGCAGGGGGAGAGTTTGACTTGCGAATGAAATCATTTGGTAAGCGTTGCCTGATGCTGCTGTGTCCGGGGCTGCCGGAAATGACGGCGAGCGCTTCACTTCCGGCGATGGAGCGGCGGAAGGAAGGATGAATGGACGGACGGACGGACAGACACACGGAAGGACGGACGGACGGATGATTGCGAATGTATAAAACGTACAAGTTAAAGTTCTGCGTTGAATTTTCATTTTGCGAAATGCTTTCGACAACCGCTCAGCCACGCCCAGGGCTGTGGGCGAGGGTTGATGGGGGAGGGGGCGGCGGATCAGGAGGGGACTCGAGTTTTGGGCGCTTATAAAATGTAATTAAGAAATTCCTTCCGTTCTCTGCCCCTGGCCTCGGGAACTTGTGGCCCACCACGCGGTGAAGAATTAGCATAATGCAGAAACAAATGATCATGCCAACAACAAGACCGACAACAACAACAACAACCGGAGCAACAACAACGAAAACAACCAGAGCGACAACAAAACCAGCAACAACAATGGAGCATGCAGCTAAAGGACATCACAGGACATGCGTTTGAACAGCTTTTAACGAGAAGTTTGCTGCCTGCTTTCAGGCGCTTTGCAGCAACATTCTTGTTTGTGTTGACCGAGTTTTTTTGTCTTCTGCTTCGTGGTGCAGCCAGCCATTGCTGTTGCGAACTTTGTTGTTGTTTGTTATTGTTGCTGTAGCCCTTTGTTTCCGGTTTCTTAATTATTTCCGCCTCGCGGAAGCTTCATTAAAAACGACTCCTCAGAACTTTCGGGACCTTGTTGCAACTCCGCTGCCACAATAAAAGTTATATTAATAAAAAATATTAACAACAATAGCAAACTTGTTGTTGGTTAGCATTCGTAACAAAAATAACAACTCGGTTTCTGAGACTTCATCATAAATCGGGCCGAATGAGTGAAAAGTTTGAAGTCGATTTTCGGAAACCTGGATTTAATGCGAAATAAACTACGAAGATGAGGTGAAGAGCATCGCCCCGAGTGAGGTGTTCCAGGAACTTGCTTTCCAATTGCGGTTTCCTCGGAAAATCGACAACTTGGGCAGTTCCTTCCTTCCATCCATCCTTCCTCCTTCCCTGCTCTATCGATCTTCGTCTCGTGGGCCCCTGAGAGTCCTCTCAACTTGATTGGTTTTTGCTCAATTATGAGGCTTCTTTATTTGCCTTCGATTCAATTCGCACTTCTCACCTCCCCTTATCTCGCTTCACCTCTCCGCATCCCCCCCGCTCTTCTGCTCCTCCTCATGTTCAATGTTCGCTCAACGTTTAAATTGATTAAAACTATTTCTGAAAGTTTTAATGTCGCCTTCCGCTTGGGCCCCTGTCTCTTGGTAGCCGTCCGTTTACTTGTCTATTTGTCTGTCTTTATGTTTGCCTTCTCCTGTCTCTGTCTTTGTGTTTGTCTCCTACTCCTCATTCGTTCCTCTGTCTCTCCAACTGTCGCCTGCTCGAAAACGTTTCCCGCGCTGGCCTCTCGCGAACTTTTAATAACTTTTGCACTCGAGCACAACTTGTTCAGTCTTGTGCGCCCTTCGATGCCTCTCGCTCGCACTCACACTCGCCGTCCCTGTCTCTGGTCGCTGTTGTTGCTATCCCCGGAGAATTATTGTTGTCCTCTATGAGCTGAGGATCGAAGGAAGGAAGGAAGCGAAGTCTCAAATAGTTTGTCATCGTTTTTGTTGTTATTATTGTGGCAGTTATGGTTTGTGTTATTGTAGATTGTGTCTTGTTGTTGTTATAATTTTTGCCATAGTTGTTGGTGTTATTGTTGCTGCTTCTCTGCGGCGCCCAACACGGACAATTGCTAATTTCCGCCGAGACTCCCGAAACCGGAAGCTCCCTCAGGCAACATGTGGCCCGGGGGAGTCGCGTCCATCGCATGGGAAATTGCAAAATCGAACGGAGCAGTAAAAATCGGATGAGAGCGAAAATTCAAAGAAAACCGGATCGGGTTTTTTGGACGCTGGCCAACAGCTCTCTCTCTCTCTCTCCCTGGCCTGATCGCAAGGCGGTGGGCGGAGGTCGGTTTGAGGAGATCTTCTGAAATGCTGCGAGTTTATTTGCAATCGAAGAGGCGCCGCTGTTTTGGGGGTGGGCGGGGAAGATTTCGGGGCGATTAATTTTGCGCCTCGCGCCATCGAGAATTTGATTGTTTGTTATTGCAGTTGCTGTTCTTATTGCTATTGTTCTTGTTGTTCTTATTGCATTTGCTGTTTGTTTTCATTGTAGCTTTGACTACAACACAATTTGTCGATTTGAAGCAGGGGGAGGGGGGAGGAGGCGACGGACGAGGTGATGACTCTGCAATCCCCGGACCCCCTGACCCAGGGGCATCCGCGAGAAAATGTAATTTATTTTTGCGTTATCTTTTTCTTTGTGAAATGCATCTCAAGCCTTTGCTCGAGAACCGCCTTCGAACGCGATTTGAATATGATTTTCTCTGCTTCGCCGCCGGAGATTCTGATCACGTGCCCGCAACGTTGATGGCCGAAACAGCAGCCATTTTGTGTTGGTGACCTGGAATTTTCCCCACCCCGTTCTTCCTGCGAAAGAAACGAGCTGCCTGACAGGCGAGAGGATGCGAGGGAATGAGGGAGACCAAATTTCGTTTGAACTTCAGGAAAATCCCCCCTCGACCTGAGATTCTCAAGGAGTCCGATATCTGCATGGAATCTACTTCTAAGTCCGAAATCGCTCTTTGGCCGACGTGAGCTCCCGCCCACGGGGCGTATGAGTGACTTCGAATGGCGCTGGTGCAGCTCATGATTTATGGATTCATGGCCGATGACTGCGATAGTGATTATTGTTGTTGTTGTTGTTTTACGACAGCCGCTGCCGATGGTGGAATTTCCGTGAAATTTGCGTGAAAAGGCAGAAAATTTATGAGAATCAGCAGCAGCAGCAAATTAACAGGAGGAACAAAAACAAACAATAGCATCATGACAACAACATATATTGAACAAATGAAACTGAAACTGCAACAATAAACTGCATCAATGACAATGACTGCAATGATTTCCATACAAACGACAACAACAATTAGCATTTTAATATCCACATCAATATCAATCACAACCAGTGACAAATAACGGGAAAATATCTAAATTCGGCAACCGGTACTCAGTCAATTGGGTAAATATTTGGGTATTTATTTTCGATCATACGTATTCGTATATAATTTTAGGTTTTTTGTTTTTGGGTAGGAAATAAGTAAAATATTTGTATATGAAATTGGAAGATATTAATCTGAGTCACATACAATAACAATACAATAATAATATTTCAAAATTTATTGCTTGCAATGAAAGAACCAAAAACTGATTTTCATTCAAAATAAATACCCGATATTTGACCAATTTAAACACCTAATGGGTGAATAAAACAAAACACTTATCACGACCAAAACAATGAGACTTAATGAATCGAAACCAAAAAAGCAACAACAAAAGCCCACAACAACTAAATTTACGACTTCTCCTCGTGAACTACAACAAATAAAATAAACTCAAATAAAATGGAATCCAATTGTTTCCACTGTGAAAGGAAGTCAACAGTAGCAACAAAAATAGCAACTCTTTCTAGAGAGAGAAAGAACTATAAATGTGGATTTATTTATTTATTTTTCATTTAATTGTAAGCAATTTTATTCTTGGTTCATTTGGTTGTGACGATGTGATGACGTTGATGTTGTGAATGATTAATTAATAAATTTGGCTTTGTGATTTTTTATTGAATTTCTGGTTGAATCAGGTCTTGGAACGTCCTTCGGACATATTTTTAGTTTGTTTATTCCTCTTCCATTGTATTTACTGCTCTTTCTCTATTTCCTCTTCGTTGCAACTTTTTTTTCGAAACAAAAACATCCGATCATTAAAGCCCAGTTCATCCCCCCTTTTGGCCTCCTTCCGGAGCTTCGTCCAAAGCCTCTGTCTACCGAATTTATGAAAGCCATTCATACAAAACTTTAGAGAAGACCACATAAATACAACAGCAACAACAACAACGACCACAAAAGGCCGCCAGAGGCCACTCATTCCTCATTCATAAATTTTCATTCTGGCACAAATAGTTAGGAAGTTATTATTGTTGTTGTTGTTGTTAGTTTTCCTTCTCTGGCTGCGGCTGCTGCTGCTGGCATCGAATTTTTAGGAAAATCCATAAATAAGAAAAAATCACAACAACAACAACACAATCTACGCTTCAAATTTTCAAATCGATCAATTGCATGGGAATTTTTTCATAAAAAAAATCATGCAAAGTTGCCTCCAAAAATTGACAAAAAAAAAAACCAAAAACGAAAATAAATTGTAGAGTAGAAACTTTGAAAGAAGCTCAGACGGAAGTTCCCGCAGAAGTTGGCGAATACTTGAGAATATTTGGTGGCCTTTCTCAGCCGGGAGACGAGTGGAGAAGGTCACGAAGGAGGGCGACAAGAGGCCATCATCACAAGGGGAGCGGGTGGAGGAGAGTGTGGGCGACACTTTGTGTGGCCTCAAAGGAATTTCAATTGAGTTCCTCGTCCGCGAGGCATCCACAGACGAGCAGGAGGCGGAAGCGGAGGCGATGCGGACGGACTCTCGATTTAAATCTCAATCTCCCCGATCTCCGTTCAAGCGGAGGAGAAGAGTTTTCCAGGAGAAAACCGCTGGTTGACATTCCATTGTTGTTATTGTCGTCTCAGCCAGCGAAACTTCGTCCGCCGGAGCCTCTTTCGACGATGTTTATTTCAGTGTTCTCGCCACGCAGACACTTTTCTCCCTCGAGAGCAATTACCCGAAGTTTCGAGGGTGCTCCAACGAAGGAGATCAGAGGAAAATCCTCCTGCGGCAACGGAACCCAGCAGAGGCAGGAGACGAATGAGGCACTGACAAAAAACCGATCCTCTCCATCGCTCTTGACTCCCGTTTAGCCCGAATGAGTTCGAAAGTCTCCCTCTTCGCTCCTTCTCGAAGTCCCCTCGTCAAAGATTCTCAACAGAGGTGGAAAAAATAATTGCTTCAATCGCTGCGGAGACGACGGAAACTTTTCACTGCTCCATTTCGCATTCGGTTGTCCCTGCGCTCTCGTTCATTTCCCACACGTCGCGCGATTTCACGCACCATTTGAGAGCGTTTTGCGGAACGTCGCCCGTCTCCCTCTCGCCCCCGCCCCCTCAGTCACTTTGTCATTCGTCTTGGCGGCGAATCGAGCAATTTCTCTCAACGTCTCCGTCTCGTCCCTCTGGCTTACTGCTCCTCTGTCTCTCCATCCCTTTGCACCTATTTCGTGGCTGTCCAATTTATGTCGTTTCCTTCGCTATTTCCCTGACATCCTCACGACGAATAAATATCACATCCATCGCTCTTGTCTCTTCCGGTGTCCTTTTGATTTGATTTGTTTTTGATTTATTTTTATTTTATACTCCTTTTAGTCTCCGTCATCCTACGATTCCTCCTGACTTACCTCTAAATTCCCTTTTAGTTCGTGATAAGAGTTCCCTCCTCTATTTTTTTCTTATGATTGTCTCTGTCCTTCCGTCGCCGATGTCCGACATCTGACTAATCTAGACCAAAGATCTTTTCCCTTCCGCCTTGCACTTCTCTACAAGTTCTTGTCCGAGGTCTCGTTTTGTTTATATTTTCAGTCGAATTGTTTGGAGTCTGTTTCTGGTTTACGTCTGTGTGTGTGTGTGCTTAGTATGTCTGTGTGTGGAAACACGAGTCGGTGCTTCTGTAATATTTCAACGATTGCGATTTTCCATTCCATTTACTTTGGACGACGCCGTGGCGTCCGTCGATCGTGAACAGAGATTTTTTTTATGTTGTTGGATTATGAGTTTCATATTTTCTTTTCGGGTTTGTTGTCGTTATTTTTACACCGGACGATGATGATGTAATATTTTTGATAATAATAATTTAATAATAAGAATTTTGCAAATAATAATTTATGTTACTACAATTACTGTTATGATCATTTACTATCATAAATATTGTTAAATATTATTTATTACTTGTTGTCTCCGAATCCCTCTCAGACCCAAACGCAGCCTCCCTCTTGAAGCAATTGTTTGCATTTCAAAAGTACGAAATGGATGAAATGGAATTCCCAATTTCATTGTTTCTTAAATTTCGTTGTCTGCTTCGAGGCGATAAAAGGCATTTTCTGCAGCTTAAACACGAAACCAGAAGAGAAATAACAGGGGTGAATGTGCAAGAGGGAGAGAGAGAGATGGAGGGTGCTTGAAAAGACTGACAGTGAAAAGAGCAGCGCGTGCTAAAGGGGAGGCGTGGCAGGGGGCGGGGGTCAGACGACCGCCGCTTTTATCGCTGAATTGATGCAAATTCTCGCCTATCGTGGGAGCCCGCGTCGGCATAAATCGTTCCATCCTCCCCCATCCCCACTTTTCACCACATTTCTGGATCTTATCGACAATCGAATACGGGAATGAATTTGAACACCACATTTTTGTCTTCATCGCTCTCGTCACATGACTTTTTGTATGGAAAATATTTATACATATACATTTATACATATTTATATGTTTTTAACCTTAAATAGTTTTAAGTTTAAGAATATTCGGTAAAAATATTTTCAAAAAATGTATTATTATTTTTTAACACATATTTTTAAAATTTATTGAAATGTATTTTAAACGTTTCTTGAATTAAAGTTGAGACCCACTAAAAAAATCACGACATTCAATAGAGAATTTTAAATTCATCAGTTTCACGTGACTAATATTTGCATTCGAAGAATTTATGTTTATGTTGAGAGCAAATGTTGTCAATATTAAGCTATGCATTTGAGTTTAAAAGTATGCTGCTCTAAAAACTATAAAACTTCACATTTAGACACTTGTTTTTAATGATGTGAAAATATAATTTTTTAAACTAATTTTTCATAGAACTTTAAACTCCTCCGATTCGAGCACGTTTTGTTCGAAGGCGCCGTAACTCGCAAACCGTCGCGATTGCGTCTCTCGGGCGGCTGGGGTCGAGCGTCGGAGCCGCTGCGTGCGACCGCGTTGCGACTGCGAATGGCGGGCGGTTGGCCGAAACTGCATTTCGGCGACTGGGCTTGTTGGGTCTCCGATGTTGTTGTTGTTGTCAGGTTTTCGAAGTTCCCCAAGCAGCCGGCTTCGTGTTGTTGCCGTCGCCTCTACCTTCGAGGCGAACTCGAAAAAGCTCACGCGCACATGGGCCACAGCGCGACCGAGTTGTTTACATTCGGCGGACGATGGTCGAGGGGCGTGGGTACAGAGAGAGAGAGGGAGGGGGCGACAACCGTGCGCTCTCAACCACTCGGGAGAACCGAGCGCACCATTCGTTGGCCACGACTGTCGCCGGAGCTTCGGCGGAGCTTTCGCCGCCAGCCGAAGCGAGGTTCGCAACCCCAGGCGGCGAAAGCTCCGACGCAGCCGGGGATCGAACCCAGGGATGGCGACGATGGACAGGAGACAAACAGATAGAAGGATAGATAGATATATGTTTGGACTTACTCGAGTGCTTGTTGCCGATCTCGCGGCGCATCTCCTCGGTGCGGTTGGCCAGCTGCGCGGTGAGCGGGTACTGGGCGAAGGTCATGTTCTCGCGGCGCATCAGCTTGCCCATGCTGGTCATCATCAGGAAGCAGGTGTGCAGCCCGGCCACGCTCTTCTGGCCGTCGGGGTCGTAGAAGAGGATCGAGCGCGACCAGTCGTGGCTTGGCGAGAGAGAGAGAGAGAGAGGGGAGCTGCTTTAGAGTTTCTTCTGTGGGCGCGGGGGGCGCGGGGGCTGCGGGGCCGATACTCACCGCTTCATCACGGCGACCGTCAGCTCCGAGAGCGTCTCGAAGCTGAGCATCCCGGTGCGCAGGAGCATGTAGAACTCGTGGGCGCAGCTGGTCTTGGGCATCTCGAAGTCGTAGGTGAAGCCGCCCACCGAGATGAGGGGCGTGCCCTCGCTGTTGAAGTACTTCGCGATGCGCCCGACGGAGGCTGCCAGGGGGGGAGAGAGAGATATATTAAATTGACACAAAGATCGCTCTCCACTCACCCAGCGGGTAGTCGCAGACGGGCCCGAAGAGCACGTGCGAGCAGTTCTTGACCGTGGCGTCCATGGCCTTGATGGCCGCGTAGGCCGCCTCGCACTTGTCGTCCTGCGGCATCCACTCGAAGCGCACGTGCGCCGGCAGCAGCTGCCGCTCGTGCACCTGCTCCTCGGCCGCGCGCAGCACGGGCAGGACGCGCCGCAGCGAGGCGACGTGCTCCTCGTCGTCGGGCAGCAGGACGAGCGCCCGGATGTTGCAGTTGACGCCGGCGCCGGCCGCGTCGACGCCGCGGCAGATGGACTCGCAGTCGCGCACCGGCTCCTGGCGGCAGGCGGCCGACGTCGGCGCCGCGCGGAGGCAGAGCAGCGCCAGCAGCAGCAGCAGCCGTCTGGCAACCCTGGTCGCAGCGCCTCGTCCTTGTTTCTTTAATTGCATTTCGTTTATCTCCTTTTCACATCCGCCTCTCGCTCGCTCACTTTCTTTCTTTGTTTCTTTCTTTCACTGCTTTGTTTTCGCCGCACTTTAATTGTTTTTTCACTGTGGTTGTTGTGGCTTATTGTTATTGTTATTTTTGATTGTATTCACTTTTGATTCCACTCGGCGCATTATTGTTGTTGTTGTTCAATGTGGGAGCAACATTTGTTGTAGCTGGCTGAATGTCCTCATTTCGCTCGCCTATTGTAAACATTTCGACGATAATTGCAAACGTAGTTGTTGCCGTGGTTTTGACTGAAAAGAGAGAGACGGAGAGTGGAAATGAGAGCGAGAGAGACGAGTTATGTCTAGAACATGAGCGGATTTTAATGAAGCAATGGAAATTTGGAGGGAGAAAAGGATTCAGTGAAGGAAAAAAGGAAAAAAGGATAATGAAGGAATCAACAAAATTATAATTTTGATTTTTTTTTGCAATACTCTTCTCTTTGTTGGTATTTTTTATGAATGACTGGGAATTATTTGTTGTTGCTCTGAATTTTGACTCCCAAAACTATCCTCCATAATTAGCAACAGGATTTTCCACACCTCACCCTCTCCCCCGGTTATTTATCGGAAGCTGTCCAACAAAATGACGGTCACCGGAAACCACATTAGCGGCCATTTGAATCAATCAGTGGTCGTGAACGACATCTAAACACAGAATCCAAATCCACCAAAATATATCTGCTTTAGGAGGAATATCGAGGAAACTCTCGCATGTCCTGTGGCGAGGTTTGCGGCTCCGACCTGCGTTTTAAATTGATTCCGACCCCGTTCACACGTCGTTGTCATTTGGCATAATCTGCACTTCCTCCCTGGGGGCGGAGGGGAGATTGAATGGAATCGCGGACGTCTGCAGTCGAGAGTTCGGCACGTTTCACTCGCACGCCTTCAAACGCTCCACGCTCGAGCGGTGTTTGGCAGTGGTGTCGTGAGCGCCGGAAGGAAGTGGTTTCGGCAGCCATTTATTGCGTGTTCGCAAATGGCGCGTGATCTCCTCCCGCTAGATGGGCGGGGGAGTGAAGGGGCGTGGCCGACCCCTCAACCTCACAAGTGGCTCATTTCCTGGCTCATTTTGAAAGTCCGTCTGTCCACTTGTTACCACTTTCGATTCCCGGCGAAAACCAAGCGGAGGTTTGTGTGCGTCGAGCCGCCGTCCGATTGCTACTGAATGTCCGCAGCCAGAAGAACGCGATGAACTCTCATCTCATGACGTTTGCGTTCCGCCCCACAAAGCACATGAATCCGAATCCGCCCACGGTCTCCTAAAATTACGCCCTATTTGTAGTCAGCGAATTTCACCGAATACGACGCAGAAAATTATGCAAATCTCGGCCGCAATCAGGCGACCTTCGCAGCATCAAATCAACGGTCACTCCTTCAGCTCGGCGATGACGAAAACGACTCGTGGTCTACTTTTAGCCACGACACAAAAACTCTTCCGGGATTTTCCGCATCGATCCTGGGATTTGAATCTCTATGGCCCGGAATGATGCCTCTGAAAATGTTCCGGAGCTCGAAACGACTTCCTGTCGTGTCTTCCGTTCCAGTCGTCCGTCTCCATTCTCCATAATAATTTCCATGCGAGTTCCTCTAGCTTTAAACTTGTCTGCGAAACGAGAACAAAGTGGGGAAGCTGCGGAGTAATTGAGTTGGAAAGTTGAAACCCGTTTAAATCCTCGTTTCCTCGGGGTCGCGGTGGACCGGGGATGCTGCGTTCAGCCCCAGCTGTCAAAAAACCTCGTGTGCATCGAAACCTATTCCTTCGTCCTTATCTCCGTCGATCCTTCCGCACGATGAGTCGCGACGTCCCGTCTTCGCGGCGATAACTTCTCAACTGTTGCGACTGGCATGTTGCATACTTCGAGGCGCATTTCCTTCTTACTTTCACAGACCTGAGGACGGGGTGGAGGTATTGATTTCACCGTCTCCCTTCGCAGCACTTTCGGCGACTTCAATGGGACCCAAATCCGTCCGGCATTTTAAATTTCTCGCCCCAGACAGACGGACAGGTGCGCAGGACGATGATTTGTGGCGAATCAATAAGCATTATCCCCTAGTTTTCGCCGTTCCCGCGTTACTACAGTGGCCCGGAGGGACAAAGGAGTGAATGGAGAGAGTGAGAATGAGTGGAATTCGGCTATAGTATATTTCTTGGGAATGATTTATTGCGCTCATTATGCAAATGTCCACGCAGTGTGAGGAACCGGAATCACTCTGGGGAAGCAGCAGCACCTCGTCAAGGACAAATGAAACACGACAAAAAGAAATGTTTATCTGTACTAATATATAACAGAAGAAAGTTTTATGTTCGACTACAAAAATCAGCTAAACGGCTGAGAATGTTTCCAATTTTATATTTTTACTGGTTAGCTATCATACCAGAATAATACATTGGTTATATAAATTTAACATTAACCGTGGAGGTATTTAAATAAAATTAAAAGAGTGTTTTCCATACAAAATTCTCTCTTTCATATTACGTTGTCATGGTTGTCTGTTGTAATTTCATAATTCATACAATTTTTCATGGAAATCTTATTTCCTCCATATCTCCGTAAATACGCGTTATTTCGCGAAAAGGACTTTAATTCGTGACGACCTCTAAATTTTCGAAAATTTCATGCAATTTTCATGGAAATCTTATTTCCTCCATATCTCCGTAAATACGCGTTATTTCGCAAAAAGGGCTTTAATTCATGACGACCTCAAAATTTTCGAAAATTTCATTATTCAGGCAATTTTTCATGGAAATCTTATTTCCTCCATATCTCCGTAAATACGCGTTATTTCGCGAAAAGGACTTTAATTCGTGACGACCTATAAATTTTCGAAAATTTCATAATTCAGGCAATTTTTCATGGAAATCTTA
>CM029561.1:43637590-43665095 GCA_017309665.1 Coelopa frigida
AATGTTTGATGACCAAAAAACAAGGTTCTCACTACCAAATTTCAAAAAAAACGCGAAAATTAGCTATTATTATCCGCAAATCTGTGTTTAGCAAAGTGAAGTGTTTTCTGAAAAAGTGGAGTGCCGTAGTGTTCGGATGAAAAGGGAAGTGAAACACTTCGATTGAAGTGGATTCGGCAACCCTGGCCACAAACACAACAAAATCAGGTGAAACAACAAAGAATTTATTATTATTTGACACTTGTCATCGACGTCGCATATTTGTGAAAAATATAGTGAAAACGGTGCAAAATTATTAAACGGCAGAGAGTATTCCACAGAAAGCTCGAATAAAGCGCAAGTGCAACGATCCGCACATGCGCCGGGACCCAGAGAAAATTCCAACACAGGCTTCGCAGAGGACGGCAGCGGTGTCGTGGGAGAGCGGCCACGAAATCGATTCTTCCAAGCGACATTCCACTGGACTCGAACTGGCCCTGCGAGCGCTGTAAAGCTATTTGGCCGACGTCGACTCCTTCGCTGCGCCAGTTTACTGAGGACCTTCGAAGCAGTTGGAAGCCCAAGACTAGCATCGAAGCGCACTGTGGTAAATCAATCAAGAGCTGCTCCAGGAAGTTTTCTCATTGCAATAGAGACAAGAGCAAGTGAACCGAGGCCAGCCGAATATCGATTTCCTGGTGCAGCGCTTTTCGCTTTCGTCCACTGGAGAAATCGCAGTGAAACGCGCCTAGTTTTGCTCTTCAATTTGTTTCGAATTACTCCTCATACGTTTTTTCGCAGTTTCAGGTTTAGCAAATGCAAGGAAGTTTCATAGAATTCCAATAGTGCTCAAGTGAATACGAAATCGAAAATCAAAGACTCAAGCCAGCTGCAAAGCAAGCGTTTTCCGCAAAAGAATAAGTTCTCGAAAAGTGTCTGAAAAGAAAACCAACCCTCCGTGGAATCCGTGTGCAGCGTACGCGTGTTCGTCTCTCCAAATACATACACAGGCCACAGCACGCACACACGCTCGCAACAGACTCTCGCTAATCTGCAAATCCGAAATAAAAGAATCCGTTGAAAAAGTCGCAAGTTCGAACTTCGTGCTGCAGTCAACGCGACCACCAACCGAGCCGAGATGTTCTCTGGTCTAACGAATCAATTCACATCGCTGGTGGGCGCCGTCAAGGGCGGCGCAGCCGACGAAGACGTCCCCGTTCCCCCAGCAGACGCCACCGCCGCCCCCGCGGCCGCCGAGACCTCGGCCGCTGGCGTTGAGCAGGACCTCAACGCGGCTGGCGAGCAGCCTGTTGAGGGCGAGGAGGGAGCCAAGAGGTGAGTTCGCACGCTTGATATTGCATTAGTAAAACATCTCCCACAAGAGCCCACCCGAGTCTTCGTCAATTCTGAGTCCGTGAGCTTCCTGACCCCGCTCATCACAGCATATGGCAGCAATTTTTGTTCCTCCTGCTGCTTATGCAACGACTGAATGTGAATCTGGCAGAAACTTTTTCACCTTCCGTCATTTGCATTTCCGCATGGAGGCGAGTTGGGAAGAATCATGAAAACCTTCGTGCCACGCAGCGAATGCGTTTCTAAATAAATTTCAAGTCGAGCTGCACACGTTTGCCCTTCTCCAGCGGAAGGAGGAGCGCGAGGGTAGCTCGAGGCAGCTCCCTCCCTCGCTTCCCCAATCGCAAACACTTTCTGTGTCACGCTCTCCGAGAAATTTTAAAGAAATCGAATACGCACGCGTTCCACTTTCGTTTTCAGCGCGATTCGTAGTTCGTCGCGTCGTCGTCGTTGTCTGCAAGGAGCAGTGGAGCCACTTTGGCCCCTCCAACGTCGTCCTCGCCGCCCCCTGACCCAGTCCTCGTGCTGGGCGATTTGGTGGCACTCTTCTTGGAGTCGCCTCGAGTTCCCAACCAGCTGCCAGCCGAGTCCTCTTGGTTTGCAGGTGTTCAATATATCCACTGACAATTTGAGGTTTCGCACCCCTCTGGCCATTTCCCCTCTCCCTGTCCTCCTCGTCCTGTCAATTGACGCGACGAGGGGGAAACGAAACAAACTCAATAGGCATGAATATTTGCCATGAATTCACAAAAAAATGCACCAGGAGAAAGAACTAGTAGCTGAAGGCAAAGTTTCGTGGTTTGGCGTGTGGGTGGCGCTGACCTTGCCGCCTGCTCCGTCCCCGCCTCGTGTGCAGCTGCAGCACACGATGACACGAAGTTCCGCTCGGTTTCGGTGTATTTTTGTGCCATTTTTTCGCCTCTCCTCGCCATGCGAATAGTTCGCAAATTGCGACGATTGTCGTGTCTGGCCGTAATTGTCAATTACTTGCGCCTCCTGCGGCCGTGTCGTGCCATCCAAATAAATTCCACCTCATAAATAATTCCTTCGACACCCGTCGTCCTCCGAATCCGTGCATTTGGAATGAGCCCAGTTTTTTCGGCCGAGGTCTCGCAACGTGGCCGCATTGGGTCGGGACAATTGCGGCAATTTATTCGTTTGCCTGCGTCGTCCGTCGTCCTCCGGGACTCGCATGGAATATGGAAGCACTTGCTTTGTTTGTTGCCATACGCCGTGGTGGGCGCTGTGTGTTTCTGTGTCAAATGTCGCTCATACGCCGCGCATCACGTTTCGCCAATCGATCACCGACCACGGGGCGAATCGTGCTCCGAAGTTGTGCGATTGGCTTCCTGGAAATTTGAACGCAATTTCCCGATTCTCGCTGCACACGTTCTCCGGCTGGCGAAGGATATTTCGTAATTCTTCTGCTGCACAGATAAATATTTTTCGTAGTAAAATCATGGCTCTCTCGTTCTTTCTCTTGCTTTCGATTCGTTTGCGATGCTGCTTCGTGTGCAGAAAATAAATCACATGTGCCCTCGTCCTCTCTCGGCCTCTGCCCCTCCCCCCGCTGCTCTGCCGACCCCACCACCCACGGCTCCCATGTACACACACGCACGCACACAGCCTCAAGCGGAGGCAATCCAGTTCCAATATAGGACAACCATGACGTTTCATATCGATCCGCGTTCTCTCTCTCACTCTCTCACACACACACGCTCGCGCACTTTCTCTCCATTCAACACTCGTGCTCATTCTCTGTATCCTCTCTATCGCTGTCTCTGTCCTCTCCGCATCTCTCGGTCTCGCTCAGGCAGTCAATGAAATTGCAAATGAGCGCAAGAGCAAATAATGGTGAAGGAAGAGGGGGGAGAGAAACAGCTCGATGAAGGGAGAAGCGGCGACGGAGCAGGTGCGAAGGAGAGAGCGTTTTACGGCCCGACGAACGAGCCGAGCCGAAGCGATCCGAGCCGAAGAGTGACTTCGTTGCCAACGATGCAAACGGAACGAAGCGAGCAAGAAATCAAAGTCAAACCGTCACGAAGGGTCGATGGGCGGGGAAGGGGGCGGTCGACGGAGCCGAAGCAGGCCCGAGCGCCACGAGGACGACAACGACGACGACGACGCCTCGCCCTCCCTTTGGCCGACGTTTTTTCATTCGACGTCCTTTCTTCGATTTTCGTTGCTCGTTCTTTTTGCTCACCCCCTCCCACCCCTTG
The DNA here is from genome assembly GCA_017309665.1 of Coelopa frigida. Classification (NCBI taxonomy): domain Eukaryota; kingdom Metazoa; phylum Arthropoda; class Insecta; order Diptera; family Coelopidae; genus Coelopa; species Coelopa frigida. The sequence continues at coordinate 43,641,142 of CM029561.1, forward strand.
ACCCGAAATAAGCACGAGCGCACGATTTTTTCCCGAGCGGTCGTTGAGTCACATGCGAGAGCGGGAGAGGTGATTTTACATAACCAGAGGACTCTGTCGCCAAGCGAGTCCGTCCGTCCGTCCGTCCTTCTGTCCGATGTCTGTCTGTTGATCATCGGCGCGGGTCGAGACACGTCCCGCTGATGCGCCCAATTTACCTCGCCCCCTCCCCCCCTCGGACATGTGTGGCGAATTGAGCCGTGGACGCGGGATTACTTCGGAGCGAACGAGTGGCCTCTGTGCGGGAAATCCCTTCGCATGTCCTTGGGTCGTGGTCCCTCGAGGGATTGAATTGAATTCCGTTCGCTGCGTCCGTCGCCAACGGCAGTAAAACTTTATTTTCTCATTTCACGCTCGTCTTCGTCTCTTCGCGCTCTGGCCCTCAAGACGTCTACTTTGCATTGATTTCGCAGAGAGGGCAAAGGGTCCTTTGTCCTCGTCCCATTGTGGCGCGCATAACCTAGATTATTGACTTCTCGTGTCTACTGGAGAATTCTTCCCCATTATCTCTCGCCCCAACACACACATAGACACTTGTGTGAAGGAAATGCAAGGACTTCTCGTTGGAACCCAAGAAGTCGAGAAGGAAACGTGGCTCCTCCTCCTCCAGGCCCCCAGCTGCAACTTCGCTCTTTTCGTTTTCCCCCTCGCTCTTCGGCGCCCTCGTCGTGTGCTACTTTCACGCTTCTCAAGTGGCAGCATCCGTCCCTTTCGCTCGCTCCAGGACCTTCCCTCCGAAGTGTGTGCAGTTTTTCGTCTTGAATTAACTACGACGAGAGTGGCCATATTTTTAGAATCTCGTCGCACGACATTGAAAGTCGTTTGTCGTCGAGAGCTCATTCAATTAAATGGCGACAGCGGTGCCACCTGGTTGTGGCGAGTGGCCTTTGAGATCCCCCTCCCCCTCCCCTTTGCCCTCTGCCAACTCTGCTCATATTTAATTTCACCTATAATCTTATCATGTGTCGCTTTGTTTGCTTTGAGTGAGGTTTTAATTTATTTCTCATTCCGCATTTGTTTACTATTTGCACATCGCACACACACATACATACGTATATTGTGAAACCGCCTACGGGTGTGTGCGTGATTTTCTGGCTATTTTTATGCCATTTATTTGCTTGCATTTGCTCCATCGATTTTTTTTTATTTAAACCCAAACAAATAAATTGCAAGTGGTTTGTATTTTTTTGCTGCCCTATTCATTCTCCAGTCATTGTTTTATAACACGGCTTTTTTAGATATCTCGATTGCGAAAATAAAATAATTATCACGAATTTTCGTTACATTTTACGCATTTTCCCCTATTTGGTTTCTCCTCCCACATGTTTCCGACTCTTAATGCTCAATATGAGGTCGTTTATCTCTCTATCATTTGTCATTTCCCCCCCCTCCCCACACGTCTGTCCGCTGACACATTTTCCGCTCTGTTTACTCCCTGATTTTTCGCCTAACTTCCTGTCTTTTGTCATTCCCATTTTTACTCATTTCTTATGTTCTTAATGCCCTATTCTTCATCCTTACACTTCTAATCCGCTCACGATTACTGGGCACACTTTTGTCCAATTTCCGAGAATCATGTTCATTTCGTCGTCCTCCCACCTCGCGCTCGTCGCTCCTTCGGTGCCATTTCACTTCCAACGCCTCCTCATCATGCCTTCGGCCCATTTGTCTAGATCTTCTGCTCTCCGCTTTACCTTTATTTGGTCCATTCCTTACTTGTTCTCCCTTTACCTACCACGTGGTTCTCTCTTCTCTCCCTCCTTCGTCTCAGGTTCGCCCATATTTTTCCACCTCGTCGAACTCGGTTTATTTGTGTATGATTTCGCATTTACAGAATATGATGTTGTCTGCTGATAAATTTGATGTATTGCGCATTCTCTCTCACTGAGTTCCCTCTCAAGTTCCTCCGACAGACAGACAGACAGACAGACAAACAGTCGGACGGACGGACAGACGGACGGACAGGCTTCCAGATGTCTATCATAATTGATTGTCTGCGTCCTCGGAAACATCCTGCGGGAATTCGAACCATCTCCGTGCAATTCGTAATGGTTTCCGCTACCCCTTCCCCCCGCTGTGGTATTTTCGGTTCTTTTAGGCATCGAATAATTGTCCCCTCCATCGACGTCGGCCGCCGCCCGGCCCGTGGGCGTCGAAATAAATGTGTTTGCGGTCGATTGTGGACCCAATCGTTCTTCCGATCTCTTGCTTCCCTCAATATCGAACCCTTTCCGCGCCCCCCGCCTCTTGGCTTCCGGCCCGGTTCCTTTCCGGTTCATTTCGGAGCTCTCGAGTGTATTTGGATGATTGCTTTTAATGTCCCTGCAAAGATTTCCATGAATTTGAGGAACACTCGGCTGGGAATCGAATCAAATCGAGAGATTTCGTCGCTTTTATGCGGGTGTCGGAGGAATTCGAATTAGTTCAAGTACTTTCGTATTCTTCTCTTCTCTCTCCTTTCTTATACTTTTCCTCTCATTTCCTATCTCTTCTCGAATTTCTTACAAAAGTTCTCCCTTCTCGCCGGATCTCTTCTCCCTCTATTTCCTCGAATGCGACGAAATTCCTGCATCGTGTGCAGGAAAGTTGAGAACGTTGATATGTGTGTGACTCTCTCTCTCTCTTTCCCTTTCCTACCCTCCTGCTCGTCCCTTGCATAGTTCCAGGCGCCCAATCGAGCTGGGTCTGTTGGGCTGGGCTTCAGAATTTATGTGACAAGTTTCTTCTGACTTTGACTTATGCGACTTGTCCTCTTGTTCTTGCTGTCGCTATTTTCGGAACTCCTCACAATTGCCGAGTGTCTGCTCGATCTGGCAACACTGCGAGTGTCGTGTGAAGCTTATTTTTAGGATGGAGTTTCTTTTTCCCCTTTGTAATTTAGCCGGATTCTCAGGATTAGGGGAATAGACTTCTAATCGCTTCTCTGGTTGGTTTCATCCAAAAGAGTTCATGGAAACCGATTGCGCCAATTGCCGAAGATCAAACAAATTTACAATCAACAAAACAGGGCCAAACAACAGCGAGGAGAAGAGGACGCCGCATGCAGAGTTAATTAAATCCCGTTGTTGTTCTCGCTGCAGTTGAAGGAGACAAGAGCACAGAAATTGGGAGCGACGATAAATTTGCAGGGCTGCGACAAAAGGCACGCCCGATAAGGAGCGACCCTCGTGACCTGCGGCCCACTGGAGTCGGGGGCTGGCGGCACTGGGTCGATGGGCGGAAATTAGACGTTGTCCGCATCGGGGTCGTCGCTGCTGTAGCGGGGAAATTTGTTGTGGATAGTCGTTGGAATAACAATATTTCTCTGCCGAAACCTCAATTTGAATCGCGATTATTTGTTGGCTTCTCTTCTGCTTGGCTCTCTTTCTCTTACTCTCCCCCTCTCTCTTGGAAATCCGCATTGAGTTATATTCATTTGCATGGAAATTCCCAAAACGCGGTTTCCGCACCCTTGTCCTTCTCTCGTTTCGTTCCTTGCGTCCACTCCTAGTTGACTCGCTGCCAAGTGGTTCTCATTGTCCTCCGTCCTTCGGAGGGCTTCGCACGAGGTCTCCGGCGAGTGGCGCGGGTTCCGACAGCCAGACCTCGGAAGGATTGAACTGGGCTGGTCTCGGCGGAATGTGGGTCGGCTTAAAGTGAGTGGGACATGCATCGTTTGCCGATTGAAAAAGCTCTCCATAATGAGCTTGCTTCGGCGTTCTCCCCCATCTCGTCCCATTCTCCCGCCCCTTGTGCCCCTCTCTTTCGATCGCTCCTTCCACTTGGCAGTTGCTGTTGCAAATGGAAATGCTCGCGCTCCACTGGACACAGCTTGCGTTAATTAAAAATGTAAAACATTTCAACGATTCGCTTGGAGTCCACTCTCCCCCTCCTGTTCACCCCGAACTTGTCGCTGACAGACTCCCCTCGCCCCCCTCGTTTCGGGCCACTTGAGATGTCGAGGGAGGGAGGGACGACCGACGGCAGACGACGGTGGTGATGGTGGAAGGCGCCACACACACACACAGAGAGAGAGAGAGGGGCCAAGTGTGAACATCTAATTGGCCTCGCCTCGAAAACGACAGCGCCTCGGTGGTGGAGGCGGGAGCGGGGGCGTTTGGCGACGACGAAGATGGATGGCGCCAAGGCACGTCTCGAGGAGGCGGAAAGCGGGACGGGGCGCAGAGGGAGCGGGACGGGGACGGAGAGTGAGCGAGACGGCGGCGGGGTCTGTTGAGGGTGGGTTCTTCAACGACGCAGGATGCCCTGGCGTCCTTCCGGCGGCGAGGATTTTGTTTGTCTTGCGAGCAATTAAATTTCCAGCAGCTGAATTCGGCTGCTCGTCTTGTTGCTGTTGTTGTTGTTGCTGGGTCTCCTTGTTGTTGGCTTTTTAGTTCTGCTGTTTCGTTGTTTTCAAATGGGATTTGGGATTTCCTTTATTTCATTAGTAGCGAACAACAATTAGAACAACAACCAAGTGCCGAAGAATTAAAACAAACAAATACGAATTACAACAAGGGCGACAAAGACGAAGCAAGCGAAGGAGCAGCAACAGCAAATTGAGTTGGAGTCTGGGGGACCATCTTCATTCTTCTTCTCATTCTTTTCTCAGCTCTTTCTTCCGAACGACGCATTTTAAACCTTAGTCAGAGCACAATCCCTGGAGTATATCCCTGGCAGGCCTTCACAATGATGGCTCCTCGGTAAAGGATGCGAATGGAGAGTCTTTTATCCCTTTAATCTCGCTCGCCTTACCGCCGTTCGCACTGCCTCGTCCTCCCTGCGCACCTGCGCCCACACCGCGAGGATCAAATACTTTTCTCTGTTGCGCACTTTTCCACTTCCACTTTGTAGTTTTTCCCTTTCCCCCCTTCGACCACTTACGCCCCCCGGCTCGCCTTCGTCCCATTAACGTCGCTCCTCGAGGTGCTTCAATCAACCCCCTTCTCTCTCCCTCTCCGTCCCTTTTTGCGATTTTTCGCTCTTTGCACGCGTGAGGGTCGTTTGTGAGTGAGCGAGAGGGAAGAAGCGCGAGAAGGACAAGTGTGTTTTGCTGTTTTTTCGCTTTCATAAATTCCCACAATTGCGAAAAACTTTCCAGCGAACTTCTCCTTTCTCTACTTCTCTCTTGATCTTCGCCTCCTCCCGCTCTCGTTCCCGCCACCGAAGTCATATAAAAACTTAACTCTTGGCTGGGCGACGCGGACGAGGACGAAATGTCAAGAAACTTTTCCGTTTATACAATAAAATGGCGCACTTCCGCTTCCGTACGCCCCGCAGACATTCGCGATTCGTGATGAAGACACAAATTACTGCATTTTCCGCCCTCTTTTATTCCCTTTTGATTTACTAATACTTTACAAATTCCACCCGGAGTTCATTCTCCGTACTTTTCTGGTCGGCGCAATATATTCTCATCATCAACATGACAAGAAGTTCATCATTTCCAAACAGAGGCTTCTGTTCAATTTTGGCCAATTAAAACTTCTCAATTGGCTTTCACTTTCGTCCATCTTCCTGTCTTCCTATCAGCCTCCAGGTCTTCTTCGCTATCTCCCTCTCGCTCTTTTGCGTCGCTCTCTCTCCTTCTCTTCTGTCTTACCACCCGCGCTGTTCCTCTTCGAGAAGCTTCTCGCGTAAACAATTCGCAATCTTCGCAAATCGCATTAATTTTTGAATCTTTGATTTTTCACTCCCACCTCTTTCTGGCCTTCTGGCGTTTCTTTCTCTTCCTTCCTTCCGATTTCCTCTCCCTTGCTGAGTTTTTGCTAAAAATATCCGTCGTTCGCCATTGCTGCAGTGGCGTTGCCGCCATTTTGAACTTCCGTTTCCGGCGCTTCTTGTGCCAGATTCTCCCGAACAACCGGCAGCTCTCTGTGGATCCTGCCGCTCAGATGTTCTTCAAGTTCGAACAACTTCCCTCCCACTCTGTGTGTGTGTGTGTGTGTTTGTGTGAGTGAGTGTGCGTAGGCGTGCTTGTGTTGATAACAAGTTCCCTCGAACGGTTGTTCTTTTGCTTGCTATTGGGTTAATTATTCTATTCCTCCTTCGTTTGGTTGTTCGAGAATTTCCGTAATTTATTCCGGGACCCGAACTGTGAAAGATTAGCGAAAGGGTTTAGTTGTCGTTGTTGTTGTTGTTGTTGTTGTAATTATATTCGTTATTGTTGCTCCTTCGTTATTGTTGCTCCGTCTAGTGCCGTCCTTGTCAAATTGAATAATAATGAAATGTGAAAAGGTTTGCTGGGCGTCTAATTTTGGTCCTTAATTGGCGTCGCCAGCAGGCGGAGGCGGATTCAGGACAGATTGAGTTGGAGATGGAGGAACTCGAAATAGTGAACTGAATATTCATGAACGCCGTCTTCCCGCCTCCTCCGCGGGCGTGGCGAGAAATGGCCACGAATCGCTCTCAATTCGATTGAAAGCGATTCAAATGCCATCACGTCACTCGCACGTTCCTCCTTCTCACTCATACACACTCCCACTCCCACTCACGCAGTGTTCGATAACAAGAACAACAACAACAACACAGGCCTCAACCTCATTCATGAACAAGCAGAATTCCTTCGTCCGTCCGTGTGTTGAACATCGGCTCGTTAATAATTAATGAATGACTTTTCTGACCTACGTTGATTCCCATCCTCGGGAATCAATCTCCCTGACACGCACACATACACACGCACATATACATGGACACGCCCACTCATGTATGCCGCACACGAACAGGCCTCCGCGACAGCACAAAGGATGCGAAATTGAAATCGATATTTGATTCGAAGGTGACGGCGTGCTGACTTGGCTAACTCTCTCTCTTTCTCTGTCTACGCCCATCTGTCGCTGTCTGTCTATGTCTATTTCTACCCGCTGTCCGCCTCTTCGTCTGTCTATTTTGAGAACACACAGTCCTGATTCAAGCCCACCCACTCTCCGTCGAATGCTCGATTAAGCTCAAGGATGTTCTTAATTAAGCGCTTCGTTTGTTTGTTTGTTTCTTTGCTTGTTTGCCTATTTGGTCTTCTTCTCCCTCTCCTCCTTCCTGTCCTTTCACCGAACATTTGTCTCGCCCCTCTCTCGCTCGTCTCGCTGCAAACAATTGCACTTCGTTATGTGTTGGACCCACGACGCCATCCTGTCGCGGTTTCCTCTCCGTCTTCGCTCTCGGTTATCATATAATTTTATGAGGCGACAACTGGCCACGCACGCGTTGCCGACGGCGACATCTGGCAACGATGGCGACGCAAAATGCTGCATGGAATACAGTTATTACTTTTATTATAACAAGATGACGAGGAGTCAAGAGGAAAGGCGAGATGAGGCGAAGAAGAGGAAGAGGAAGAAGAAAGGAGAGCGTGTGTTTGCGGATTGGAGCTGGATTGAAAGACGTTGGGGTCGAGGGATTTTAAAAAGAAACAGTGACAATGATGCGGATGACGTCTGCAGGAAGCGAGGAGCACGTTCCACAGGGTGTTTCACAGGATAACGTGTGTGAATGGAGGAGATTCTGCCGTTGCATGTGTTCGTGCTGCGTGTGTGAGGGTGTGAAGAATCCGTGTTGTGTTCGTGCATTAATTAAAATCCATCTCTCTGTCTCACTCGCTCTCGTTGGTGGCCCATTCGAGTGCCCCTGTATCTCTCTCTGTATGTCCGTGTCTCTCTGTCTGTCTGTCTATCTATCTATCTTTCTTTCTTTCTGTCTGTCTACCCGCCTCTGCTCGTTGCCATCGTGTGCGTCCTTCAATCGTTTTTGTTGCCGATGTTTCTCTTGTTTTCACATTTACTTTTATCCCGAGGATATCAATGTCCTCGTCTTCCGTCGTTGTTGGAGCCGCCATAATTGTTGTTGTTATTGTTGTTGCTGCTTTTGTTCTTATTGTTATCATATCTTATCTTATCTTTTCTTCTCTTTCAATTTGTTACACGTGGATTCACCTGGCTTTGTTGTTGTTGCCTCAATGGTGGTAGTATAGATTTGTTGTTATTGTTGTCCTAGTTGTTGTTGTTATTGTTGCCATTGTTGTTGTTGCTTTTGTTGCCATTGTTGTGACATGCTCCTCTGCTAGCAACAACACGGCACCATTATGCTAACAAATTGCGTTATTCATGCCATTCTCCATCGCTTCTCTTCTCGACCCTGACCCCCCCCGGGCCCATATCGCTCTATCTCGCTCTCTCTCTTCTATGAGCTCTATCACACCCCACCATCTTCGCTCCCTTTCGCCCTCTCTTTCGCTTCTTCTAGGCTGCCTTCGACCGCGATCCCCGCAATTATTCGTGTATTTCGCCATCGTCCGTCTTCCTTCGCGTTTCGCTGCCGCCTCCTCGTGTTTCTTCTTCTGCTTCTTCCTCCCCCTCCCCCTCCTGCCGCTTCTCGCACTCCTCCTCCTCGCCGAATGCTCGAGTCCTCGTAGTTTGGGTCAAGGTTCTTCGATTTTCCCCCACATATGTTGTGTGGTTTTACGATCCTGTTCGACAGCGCCCTCCCCCCCCCCTCCTCCTGCCACACCCCCCACTCCCTCCACCGCGCTCCGCCCCCTGGCCTCGATCCCGGAGTCCTCAGTTGGCAACGCGGACTCCTCGGTTCGTTTCGCCTTTTGAAATTTAATCGTTGCATTTGTTGTATTCCTTTGGTTTTTGGTGCTGTTGTTGTTGCTTGTTGGCTGGTCTATAATTATGCACATCGTTAGGAGGACGACGAGGAGTGGGGATTCTTCTTCTTGCTTCACGGACCCCTGCCAAGAGCTCGGGAATCAAATTCGCTCGGTCCGCAACTCGGTTTAAACGAGCTTCCGGTCGATAGAAAGCACTTCCGGTTCTTGGAATTCTCCTTTGACTTGTCTAACATTTTATGGGATTTCCTTTTAATGCTATTCATGCAATTTGTTGTAGTACCCTTGACAACTCTCCCTTCTCTTTCGTTCTACACCCATCACTATATTTTATTCCAGATTGAAATAAACCCATTTCCTCATAATAATACAATATCTTCATGTTATTAGTAATAGTAAAAAAATACACTTTTCCATTCCTTTTTCATATTTTGTTATTTTCTCTCTCTTCCAGGTAAATAAAATTTGCAACTAAAATTGTGTCCGAGGTTTTTCAAGCGTTCCGTAAGTTTCTTAACTAGGCTAAGGGCAGGGGTTGGGGTTTGAGTTAGGAGAGGTTTCTGCCCTGGCCTCGTTCGAGAGTGAGGTGAGATTTTCCTTCTCATATTTTCCTATTGATTTTTCCAACTGAATCCAACTTGATTTTTAATCGATTTTTAATTTGACCGAAGTACACATTTTATGTACCCAAATTTTAGTTATTTAATGACTCTTGTAGTCCTTTTTGATAATTTATTCCATATTTATATTATATATTTATGATATTTTACTTTGAGTACATTCCACAAATTCAATCATGGTATAGTTTTAATTATTTATTTTCAATATTATTTATTTATGCCTTGTTTTGTTGTTTTCTTATGATTTTCTTCCATTTTTCATTTGTTTGCATTTATTTAGATCGGCATCCCTGGTCGACTCCCTGTTCACAGAGGCGACGTAAGTAGTGTTTGTTTTGTTTTTGTTTTTATTTGTTGTTTTTGTAACCATCCGCTCTTGTTATTTTCCCCACCGACGTTAATTAAGTTTGATATCCAAGTTTCATATTGAATGTGACAGGCCATCGAACAACAACAACAACAACTACAATAACTACTACTACAACAACAAGAATAACACTCATTTTGCTCTCATTCCCTGGTGGGAGGTGTCGCCGTTGTTTTATGTTCATCATTGATATCATCATGGTGTAAAAATTTTAATTAAAATTGATTTTTGTTCGCATGATCATGATGGGATTGTTGGTGGCTGCAGCTTCCTCTTCTTCTCCGTTGGTCTCCAATCGCCCTCTCTCTCTCTCTCCCTCTCTGGCTCCGGCGAAAAGTTTCCGAAAGTCTTGCCGACTGGTGGCAACCCTTGGGAATCCAATTACTGAACGAAAATAACAGAGAAACCCCTTTTCCGTCCATCCGGGGGTGGGGGGAAACTTCCGGCGAATCCTCCTAACTCGCCACTCAATTTACTCTCCATCCATCCATCCATCTCGCTCTCCTCCCACCCGGACATCTATCTCCCTCCCCCTCTGACTCTGACTCCCGCCCTGCTCCGGGTGGCCATTTAATTAATTCCCTCTCGTCCTTCGCGACACCTTCTTCGACGTCGACGGCTGGATCTCTATCATGACTTCTGGGTGCCTGTTGACGTCTCGACGTGTGTGTGTGTGTGTGTGTGAGGTGTTATGTTTGATGAATTTCAGCCCTGATTTCTCGTCAGCCGCCCACGCACCACGCCCCCGATGTGATTGAGGTGAGGTGGAGATGGAAAGAGATGGCGTGCGATGGTGAGGGGGCGAGTGAAAATCCCTTTGATGATCCGGGAAAATGCCTCTAATTTCGATTCGTGGAAATCGGCCGAATGTATGTTTAGTTTCCGTAATTTTCGCCTTATCCATCCTTCATCGCTTCCTCTCTCTCTCTCTCGGTTTCGCTCACTCTCATTCTCTCATTCTCCTCCCATTGAGTCGTCGTCGTCGATGTTTGCTTTGCGTGTTTTCCCGGAAGTGATTTCTTTGTGGCTCCTCCCCCGCCCCTCTCTGAACCCGCTCCTGACCCATCCGCTCGCTGTTTGGTTTCTTTTCTTGTCCTTTCATGACATTTGACGACTTCATTCTCTATCCTTCCTTCTTCAACCAATGCGGAAAATCCTTTTTATCCAGCATTCACTCCGCTGCCGCCGGAAGTTCTTTCTCTCCCCCTCTCTCTCTCTCGCTTACACTCGCCCCTTGTGTTTATTTTTAGTTTCTATTTTCAATCCTTGGGCGTCGTCGTCATCTTCTGGACATTAAAGCAACATCGGATGTGATTTCTGGAGAATTCTCTAATACTTCTCTCTGTGATTTTAATTTTCCACTATGCAAGACAAATTTCCGAATCTCGTTTCTTACAAAATATACATTTTGTTTTATAAATATTAATTATAACAATAATATAACTGTAATTTTTCACAATAATGATTTTTTTTTTTAACTCATTCCAAATTTCCATTAGTTCTCGACCAACTTTTGGCCGACATGAAAATGCTCCATCCTACTTTGTTTTGCGTTTCAATTTAATTTTAAATTGAAATTTATGATTGCTTCATTTAAGCTTTGGTCTCTTTCACACTTGTGTGTGCACCGCAGTAAGAGAAGGAAAACCTCCTTTCACTACCTTATTCGCTCGCTCTCTCTCTCTCTCCTCTCTTTCTCTCCCCTCTCTCTCTCTCTTTCGGTCGCCCTTCGCGCTGCGAATTCCATTAATTTTTCGGAAATTTATGTATTTCGTGAGTTTATTTTGTCCTCACATGCCTCCTCGTTCCGTTTCATTCCGATTCGCTTCCCTCTCGCTTCTTCTTCTGCTTCTTCTTTCCGCCCTCTCTTCCGTTTGGCTTCAATCCTTCCCTCCAATTCAAGATCCTTCAGCATTCCTCGTGTTTCTCCTCCTTCTCTCGCTTCGACCTCGTGCCCTCGTTCGTCGTTTCGATTCCTCGTTACGTCGTGTATTTTCCGTCGCTTGCTTCCACCTGTTTGTCGTCTTTGTGCCCTCCTTTTGGTGTGGTTTGAGTCCGTGGTCACCGTCCTTCCCTCGTCCTTCCTTCGTCCTGCCTACGTGCAATTTGTCAAATATTCATTTTCCCTTCGTCTTCCTTCCATCTGCTCCTTCTTCATCCGTTTACTTTTCATTGAATTGAGATCCATGGCAAGCGCCGAAAATCCTCCCATCGTTCTCTCATCGCCTCCAACACTCGCCGTCTCGCTTCCTCCGGCGGCTCTCAACACGCTCGGCCTCCCCCTCCCATTTCTTCTCGAATTCTCGTTCTTCCCGCTGCTGCCACGAATAACAATTTTATCGTATTTTTCTCGAAATATAATAAATTTTCCTTGAATAGGACGACGTAACAACAACTCCTGCTACAACAACAACAACAACACCACCACCATCATCATCATCATCATTACCAACAACAATAACGTCAAATAAAGACAAACAGGTTTCGCACGTGCTCTCACACACACATACACATGTATACACACACACGCATGCGTGGTGCTTGTGTGGTGAGATCTTTAATGCTTCCCAAATTAAAGAAATTTCTTCGATTCCAGCAATTTCGTGGCGCGTTTCTTCGGATGAAAAAAAATTGAATTTATTTTATGTATTTTCTCACTGAGAAAATCTTAATAGTTTTTGTTCTTCTTTTAGTATCTACTAATAAATTGATGTAGACTTTTGACAAAATAACTTAAGAAAATTTAAAATTTTCTATCATATTAATTTGTAATATTAAAATTGAATATTTAACAAGTTTTGAATAAAATCAAAAAAGCGACACATTTTTTCTATAACACAATATTTTTATTTATATTTAAATATAAAAAATACACCTTATTATTTATTATTCGCTCTCCACAAAATATATGAAATCAGACATTGTCAAAAGTCCACAGAATTAATTCTATAGAATTTTCTATATTTTCAAGTATCCTTTTCTCTTCCGTTCGCACGCCCATTCGATGTTTTAAGTAGAATTTTGCGAAAAGTAATTTTTGACAAAACTTCCATTAGTGGACCCCACGGGGTGGGGGCCCTAAATTACCGTTAATGCAACGGACACGAAAATGCAATTTATGTAGAAGTCATGCACACACACACAAACACACTCTCACCAACAATACACAGAGAGAGAGAGAGAGAGAGAGAGAATGAATGAGAATGGAATGTGTTTAATTTAATTAACTCCTCCATTGTTGTTGTCATTAGAAGTTTCGGCTGTTGTTGTTGCTTTTGTTGTGAGAACTTCGAAATTATGCTGTTGCCGTTATAATGATAATTCTTGTTTCGAAATTTATTACCAACAACAGGGGTTCCCAAACACTTCGCGAAATGCATCCACATCGCAGGAGTCGAATGTATTTCCCTAAAATACACACACATGCACAGTTCACACACACACTCGGACGCCTATCGAGCTTCCGGTCCGTTCGCATCCCGTTCTCCATTCAATTTAGTGCATCGCCAGTGTGTATGTGAGACTGTGTGTGTGTCTGTGTGGTTTCTGGTCTCCCACTCAACGGCGGCGATGTTAATGTCAACCGGTGTCATCGAAATACTACTACCAATAACAACAACAACAACACTTGCACCCTCTTCCCATTCGATCACAAATTAAGCTGCCGTGTCTCGAAAATAAAAATACAAATATTGGAAAATGTAATCAACGCCAACACCACTAGAAACAAGAAAAAGAACAATTAAATTCTCCACCTCCCCAGCGATCCTTCAGAACAATGGGACGACGGGGCCTTTGAGCCTTGGTCGTCGTCACCGCTGGTCACTTGGCCCACATTCGCTCCAGGAGCTACTTCTCTCCCTCCCTTCCACCACCTGTCCTTCTCGTCTCCCCGTCCTCTTCTCCCTTCGCCCAGGTCTTAACCGCTGTCTCTTCCGTTTCTGTCAGCAAACATTCTTTATTTCCTTTACGTCCTCCTGACTCCGTCGGCGATGTCGACAGCTGGGTCCGGCGGCCCTGTTGGGGATATGGATGAGAGCAGCTGTCGTTTTCCCAGTGGCATTCTTGTTCTTGTTCACGTTTCTTGCCATGGCCGTTGTTGCAACACTTGCAGCATGCGATGCAATGCCACAAGAAATTAATTCAATTCGTTCTTCTCCGTGATGCGGCTGCAATAAATGTATTATTGCTTTTGCTTTCCTCCTCATTTCTCCTCTTATGGTGCATAACGTGCGGCATCTTAATGGGATATCATATTGGAGAAATAGTTGCGAAGAAATGAAAATGATACAATTCCAATGTGAAATCAAAATGTAAATCAAATAAATAAGAATTTCTAATGCAGCAGTAAAATAATCGGAAGAAATACATTCCAATTTATACTATAAATGAATTAAACACTTCAGCATTTAAAATATATAAAAGGACTTGCAGTAATTCAATTAAATTTGCACTCCTGTGGGGACAACCAGTTGAAGTTGGACGGGTTCCATCGGAAACATGATTCAAATGCGTGTTCCACGTGCACTTGGAAATGTCTTCGATTCCATCCGACAGCAGAACTAGTCGCGGACCCTCATCCTGGATGTGACATGATTTAACGACACAAGCAGCCAATAAATAAGCTCGATGGCAGCAGTAAAAAATGCGTCCTTCGTGTTTAATAAATTTCTAGTTCCGCGGCCAACTCTTCCTTCGCCGAGTTGAGTTCCTCCTTCCCTGGCCGCAACTCGGAGCGGTCTCTCCTTCTGCTCGGCAGACTGTGGGCCAACATGGGCGAGGATCCCGTAATTAAGTATTGCCATTAAGTTCTGTGAAAGACAAGCGCGAGACGGAGAAGAAACGCCGCACACGCAGGCCGGTTACCCGGGCAGGAAAAGCAATTAAGCGACCCTTGGCGACGAGCGGCGGACGACAATTTATGTCCACCCATCCTTCATTCCTCATTCGCCAACCACGGCGCTCGTTTCTCATCGCATCGCATCGAATAAACGGGTCAATAAAATGAAACCGCGGGCTCACGTGGCGGACGCGCGACCTCAATTGGCGACGGGTGGATCCTCGCAGGACGAGCGGACGGACAGGACTCGAGCGTCGGTCCTCCTCTCCTCTCACGCCCACTCCTCTTCTTAAACCCCATTCCGTCCGCAAGCCTTTTAACTGTCTATTTCGCCGTCAATTGAATGTTTATTGGATTCTCGTCGCATCAAGTGTCAGCTCCTGAGCCGGAGCCTCAGTCTCAGCCTCGGTCTTGGTCGCGGCCTCTGCTGGAGCTGCCACATGTCAGTCGGATTAAGGCGATCGTGTGGGCGTTGCCACTTGGCAGGCATTTGGGTGACAATCTAGAATCTCCTCAATTTCCTACACGTCGTCCACCTCCCCAAAGCCTCTTGGCGCCGTCGATTCCTGCCGTCCTTGGGGCTTCCCTTCCTCTCCCTCCCTCTCTCTCTCTGACCATGCTCCCCGAACATTTCCTATCCATCTGGAATCGCTTCCCGGAATTTATGGCCCTTGCTCTGATCCGATATCAGTTCGTTCGTTGGTCTTCGATTCCATTTTTGTTGCCGTGTTGCCGTGTGTGTTGTTGGTGTATCTCTGTGTGTGTGTGTGTGTGTGTGCATCTCTCTTCAATCATCAATCAAAATCTAAACTCAGAGAAATCTCTTTTCGATTGTTCGGCCTCGTGTTCTTTGGCTTCTGGCGCTTGTTCTTGTCAGTCTTCTTCTTCTTCTCCTGTTCCTGTTCCAGTTCTTGTCTACTTGTTGTTATGTAATTGAAGTTATTGTTATTGTTGTTGTTGTCATCATAGTGACAGTTGTTGGCATCAAATGTCGCCTCCATCCATCCATCCATCCATCCACTCGATGTCTGCTCATTCCACAGTCGAACGGCTGCTCAGTCAATCGTGCGACGACCCCGGCCCCTCCCTCTGGCGGGCCCCGATCCATCGAAGTACAGTGGGCGGCTTAATGAAATGCTCTGCACTAATCTCCCGTTAACCTCTCTTTTCTCTCTCCACAGCGGCTGGCTGGGAAGTGCCAAAGGATGGCTGGGCAGCGCCTCGATCCCGTCGATGCCGGCGATGCCGACCATGGCGATGCCCTCCATGCCCGCGATGCCCTCGATACCCTCGATCCCGGGACTGCGCAAGAGCGGCGCCGACGCAGCCGAGGGCGGCGACGCAGCGGCCGCCGAGGGCCAGGCGGACGCCGCCGGCGGTGCCGTGAGTGGTGACGACGACGACAAGTCGAGGTACATTAGGTATGGGCCACAACTCGATGACGGAATATGGTATTTTTCTCTCCTTGATTTCGTTAAGTTGCGTAACCTTTTACGTTGCCCCACGCCACGTCACTTTGCGTAACGCGACCTGACTCCATGTTGCGTTACGTGATCTTACGTTGCGTTCGGCCAGAAGTGAACTTTCTCTCGTCCCTCTGGCGAGAGTCAGAGCGAAGCCTTTTGCTTCGCCACGAAACGCCCTCGATTGGTAAAGAGCAGTTTCTACTACTATTACTACAATTACTACTATCTAGACCAGTTCGTTACGTTACTACTTTTTGGTTATCTTTTCCGTTCCGTTTTCTCGATTTTCGTTAAAGTTTTGGCCGATGAAGTTTTTCTCACTACTAAATTTTTGCAATTAGTTACTTTTGTGTTCGGAATTGTAAATGATGTAAATTGCGGTTTTGTTCAGTTGAAACATTGTTCCGTTACTTTTACTACTACTACTACCACGTTTTCTAGTTCTAAATAATGAATTATATATACTACTTTTTCTAATACTATGCTCACCATATAATATATCGATAATTTCAGTTCAGTTTCCGTTTACAAGAACTAAGAGTTATAAGCCACCATATGTTATTTCGTATTCTAAGCTTCCTTCATACTCTTTCCCACCACTCACGTTGTACACACTGCAAATTCCCCTTTGATCTACTACAGTACTCTACTACTTTTTTTACCCGTCCTCTCTTCACTTCCCCTCTGTACATAGAACGAACTTCGTCCTTTCAGTTTGGGGCTGGCGGGTTTTTGGATCTCCGAGGGACGTTTGCATCCACCAGAAGGAGGAGCGAGAGCTCAGGAAGCAACTTCCCCCGAGGTTCTAAAAACCCGCCCCCGTCGTCCTTAGGTCTCCTCCTCACTCGACGATCTCCGGCGCTGCGCGTGATCGAGGTAAGTATTTCCCCGACCCAAGTCTCAACGGCCCACGCAGCCCAAACTCAGGGGACGAATTCATCGCAATAACTTTTCTTTGTCATCAGCTCAACCTCACGATCATCCGAGTTCAGTTCATTTTCAAGAGATTCCTTTGTTTCTGATTTTTAGGCCAAACTTTCACTCATCTTAGTTTGTATTTCCTTTCTCTCTCACTCATTGCATTCATTTGTCTGCGTTCTCCCTTCCCGCTCAGCGATTTTTGATTTAAGAACTTCTCTCATTGAACCGTTCTGTTCTCTCAAACAGTCCTAGCATTAAACAGCGCCAGCGCATTTGTTAAATAAAGAAAAAAATATCAAATTCCATCATTTTGTACGGCCCATCGACCGGAAACGGAAGTCCAACAGACCATCCTGAAACTAAGTCCAAATAATTCGTTGTTCGTAGCTAGCTTTTTCGTATGAACTCTTGAGTTTTCTGATTTCCCGGAACTTCTCCTCCTTCATTTCGTCGTCCTTATTGGTTTTAATTCGTACTTATTTGTTTGTTTGTACTTATTTGTTTCTGTGCGCTCTTCAGTTGTAGCTCTGTTTGGAATCCCGCGCCTCCGACCTTGGAATGCCCGACGTGGTCCCGCTCCTTCCTTCCCCCTTACGATTTCTGTGTTTCCCGCCTTCCCCCAACCCCGACCCGCCTCCTCACCCCCGTATGTTGGTGTTTCAACTTCTCATTTTCAATTTCCCCTCATTTGATCGTTCTCTTCTCGACTCTTCCGTTCTTTCTTTGTCATCTTCTGATTTCCTCATGCGACATCCGTCATGTGGCTCCGTCCTCTCCACCTCTCACGACGAGTTCGCATGTTGAGCTTGCATGTCTTATCGATTATCCATTAGATCTTGTTCACATTACTCGCATCTTTCTTTCTCGCACTTCAACATAATAATTCCCGTGGAAAACTCCGCAGAGATTCCATTCTTCTGGGCTAAAAGAATATGAAATTGTAATGAAGTCAGTGAGGAAATGTAAATAAAATCTCTCTTAAACAATATCGAAGTATAATGATTAAAATCGGTCATAAAATGTAAATTTTCACTAAAATCATGTCCAAAAAACTCATTAGAAACATTTTGCGAACCACTTTGTGAAAAGTCCTTTCGACGAATATTTTCCCAAATGGCAATAAATAAAAGTCTAAATGGCTGCACTTTAACCGCAGTGGAAAGTTATCCACGAGTAATATCCGCCCATGAAAGTTTAATAATCTGCATGAATAGCTAAAAATAAATATCACTCGCCCCCCGCGTTCTTCATGCGAATGTTTTGTATGTGTTTTCATGTATTTATATTTGTATGTGTTTTTGTGCACGCTCGCATGTTGTATATTGGCACGATCCTCCCCCATCCCCCGCGCACCGAATGCTGCAATCCCATGTACACAAATATTTAATGAACTCGCTTTAACGCTCGTTTTCTCTCTCTCTCTTGTCTCTTTTCACGTTTGTCTCTCCCCCATTCGCCTCCCGCAGCGCCACAGAAGGAGCCGACTCCCACCCCGCCTCCGCCGGCGGCACGCCCACCGGCGACGAGGGCCAGATAGGACAGGGTAAGGCCGAGGAAGTAAAAAGTATGTGTCGACCGAACGGTTGTCAAACCGACAATTGGTAACAATTTCAATTATGTACTAACAGACGTGCGCTTTCAAAATTCCAAATCACCACTAACAAATACTTTTCTGCTTTCGAACACCTTCTTTTGAGCTTGTTTGTGATTGGCCTTGTCTCGATTCCGTCTCTCACCCCCCTCTCCCCCCTCTTCTCGTTGCTTGCAGTCACCACCAAAGTCACACAGCAGGCCAAGCACTTCGGCTCCTTCTTGTCCTCGGCCATCAACAAGGCCGGCGCCAAGATCAAGGAGACCGTTAAGGACAACGTGAGTAGCGAATGAAATCCAATCGAATCGAATCCAATCTAATCGAATCTCGCTTGCAGACGATCCTCGACTCGTTCAACAAGGAGCAGGAGGCCTTCATCAAGGGCCAGGGCGGCAGCGAGTCCGGCGCCGCCCCCTGGATCGGGCACGCCAACGAGGCCAAGATCAAGGAGGAGATCCTGGGCCTGTCGCAGGACCGGCGCAACTTCGTGCGCGCCCCGCCCGCCGGCGTCGACTTCGAGTTCAACTACGACACCGCCTACCCGACGGCCATCGCCATCATGGCCGAGGACAAGGCGCTCGAGACCATGCGCTTCGAGCTGGTGCCCAAGATGTGAGCGACCCCCCACCACGCCCCTCGTTGCCCTTTTCCTAATCAACCCCCCCCCGACTCTTCCGCAGCATCACCGAGGAGAACTTCTGGCGGAACTACTTCTACCGCGTCTCGCTAATCATCCAGGCGGCAGAGCTGGGCACCCTGGGCGCCGACGGCGTCGGCCAGGCATCCAGCGAAGACGGTGAGTGCGACCCCCCCCCACCCCCTCCTCCCCCCCCTCTCTCTCTCTCTCTCTGCTATCGATCTCCCTCCGTCTCTGTTGAATTTGTCCGAAACTCACCACTTGTTTTTGAGTTCGTGACCATCACACCACAACATTTGCCACTGTGTGTTACTTACCACCACTTGTACCGCCCCCACCTCCCGGCGCCCCGCTGTATATACACGACGACCCTGTCTATATACGCAGTGCCGCCCGATCTCCGAGGAGAACATTCCAGTCCTCGGTTTCCGTTTCAGTTGAACATTACGAATCTCTTGAGTTCTGGAAAATGTGGAAACTTTCTTCATTTCACTTGTTTGTGTTCCGTTGGTTTTGATTTGCTTCAGCTTCTGTTGTAGTTGTAGACCCTCAAAGACTCGCCGGCCCTCGGCTGTAGTTGTAGAGCGAATCCTTTTGTTTTGTTTTTACCTCCCGTCAAACGCTCGTAAGACCTTCACGTGTTGTGAGGGATCCGTTCAAAGAAACGATATCATAGAAATAAATTCCTTTTCTTTTTAATACGCCCGATTTGAGTTTTGTTTCTCAATGTTCCCAGAATAATTCCAAAATGAACTAGCGAAAATATCAAATCATTCCAACTCAATCAACCAACCGTTCAACTGATCTATCAACCTATCAATCAATCAGTCAATCAATCAAGCGAATCAATCAATCAATCAATCAACATCGAACGCCAAAATATAACAAAATCAATTAAAGCCGCTTTCAGTGTTCACCCCGCCCATGCCACGCCCCTCACGAGTCAGCTCCTAATTTCGGTGCGGCTTTTTTTTTTTGATTTCCATCCTCAACAGTGTTGCACCTTTTTCGGTTTCTTAGTGTTGATCTCTCTTTTGTTGTACTATTTTTATTTCGATTTTATTTATTTAGATATTTTTTCGTTTCTCTTTTTCTGTTCTTTTGCTTATGGTTTTGACTCAAAATACAACAACAACTACAACAACAACAACAACAAAATCTTACACTCTGCGAATAAAAAACTATCAAAAACCGCAAATCGAATAAAAACCAAAAAAACTGCAATAAAAGCTTCGCAATCGAAAAAACTCGATACGAACTCCGATGCGCCCGCCGCCAGTGTTGCCACATCGGCGCTCGCGGCCAAGGACAATGTTGCCACAGAGGCAACAAAAGATTCCGATGGAAAATTGGTGACTAAACGACAACAACAACAACAACAACAACAACAACGACAACAACAACAGCAACAGCAACAGCAAAAGGGGAAGAACAAACAACAACAACAACATGGTGAAAAGGCTGCGCTACAACAACAACAACCGCGAAGCGTCTGCCGCCTCTCGGAGTCGGAGTTCGTCTCGGACGCGTTCCAAGCGTCGACCGAGTCGGACCTGGCCGAGATCAAGGACGGGATGCGGCGGCTGGGCATCGACAGCATGACGCAGCAGGCGCTCGACGACAACAACGGTAAGAGCTAAAGCCTCCCCCTTCGTCCCTCTGTTCTTGTTATCGTTCGTTTCGTTTCGTTTCGTTTGATTTCCGTCTCGTTCTCACCTTGTTTCTCGTTCCGTTCCGTTGTCTCTTTCGTTTGTGGTTTTGAGTTTCCTTTCTGTTCTCTTTCTCGCTTTGGTTTCCATTCTAACCTTGCTTTGACTTAGTCCATCCACTCGCACACACATGTGCACATGTGTGTGTGTGTGGGGAGCAATCGATGTTTTCGTTTCATTACTTTCCTGTACATACAAACCATGTCGTCGTTGTCTTTGATTTCCGTTCCTTCGTTCGTTCTCTCGCTCGCTCTCAGACCCCTACATTCGGCATTCACACTGGCGACCTCTGCGGCACACTCATCTTCATCCCCCGGCCCCCTCAAATCGATCCCCCCCCCCTCCGCGTGGATGCGCCACCCGTCCGGGGATTTAGCCACGATGCAGCCTCGGTGATAAACGAGCGCTTCATCAACTGCGCGGCGACCACTGTTCAGAGTCTCCCGGCTGCCATTTTTCACAGGATCCGCTTCTCCCTCTCTCTCTTCTCCGTACCTCCCTCCCTCCCTCTCTCGCTGCCAGCCTTGAGAATCGTTGGCGGGCGGAATTCATGCGGCGCGAATAAATTTCCACCGTGGGAATCGTCGACCACGACCGGACACCGTTCATGCGAGGGATGAGCATCCCCTTGATTGCCCGCCCCCATCCCCTCCAAATCGATCGCGCGGACTGAAACGATCCGCGTTGAGTGTTGCCATAACAACAACTACAACAACAAGCCCGTTGACGATGATGACAAGCGAATGGCGCTCGCAAAGTGAGAACAAAACCAAAAAAAAAAACGGCGAACACTGGAGAAACAAAGAGCACGCAATGGTGTGGGGAGGGGAGGTTGGAAAGGAGGGAGGACAATCGGATTAAATGGATGCCAGCCGAAGAGACGGAACATTGAAATTCATAAGTTCGACACTGCTATTTTTTAAAGCCGCCCACAGCTTTGAAATTCCACATTGTTCAGGCTGCCGGAAAGAACGACGAAGCGATTGGGGAGAAGTGGCAACGCCACGACCGTGGCTCTACTCTTTCGAGCTCATCTATTCTTCGCCCTATCTCATTCTATCTCTATCTCATTCGGAGTCGAATGCGAACTCAATTTCCAATCCAGCTTTCCAGGGTCGGTGCTTTTTACATTATCCATTTCCCCCTCAGTCCGGCGGGAGTCCTTCGCAGAGGTCGTCGAATGTGGGTTTCCTCGAGCCATCCATGCCCTTGACTTCATCTCTCACTCAGCCTCGAGCACGCCACGCCTTGCAGCACCGTCAGAATTGCGACCCATCCCACTTCATTCGCACGCAGCCGAATCATTGAACAACTCATTCATTGCGCGTCGTCACCCTCGGCCTCGAACCAGGTGGCAACGCCGCGTGCATGCCAATCCGACCGCCTCTCCATGCGAATGCAACTAGACTTGAAACGGTAGAAACTCCCCGTCCTCCGTTTATTTGATTTCCCCCTAGATTAGAAAAAGTTCTGAAATTCAAGCGACAATTGAAGTTTTTTAAAGTTTATTCATTTGTTGATTAACGTAGTCTTTTGGAAGTTTTCTGTTTTTCCTTTGGTTCTTTCCGCTCGATTGTAATCAGTCATTGCTTTTTTCTCACGGTGTACAAATGTTGAGAAGGAAACAAAACAAATTGTATAAATTGTGTATTCTTCTTCTCTTTTCTTTTCTACTTCTCTTTTACTCTTTTACTTCTCCTCCTGCAGCGACATTTAATTATTAAATCGCAAAAAACCAAGTAAAACGAAGAATTAACTAACCAAAGAGAAAACAATATCAAGCCCCGAACAAAAAGAATCACCTGCACACTGAAAGAAAATATGATAATTCATGAATATCACTGAGAAAAATCGATCTGCTGTAAATTCCACAATTCGGTTCCCTGAGTGTAGCAATTGAACTTCCATTGAATCTGGAAGCGTTTTCCATTTACCACACTATTCTGAACACGAGCGATAACAATTTAAAAACAAACACAACAACTGAACCCACAAACAACAACAACATCCAACATATTTTCTAGTTAAGTCTTACACGAAGAAAGAAAACGGACATAAACTACTTTTTCTGTTTTTGTTGATTTTAGTGAATTATTAAAATTTGAAATTATTTTATAATTATTATTCGGTAGTTTTATGGTTTTTGTTGCTTGAATTGAGCCCCTTATGAATAATATAGATCAGACAAAGAACTTGGCGTTCAATTTAAAATTCGCTTATTCAAGTATTTCTTTCGCATTTTCCACAAAAAAGAAACTCACTTATAATTTGTACGACTATTTTGTATTTTGACGAAATTTGAAACTTCATTCCAAAAAAAAAAAAAAATAAACCCCGAACCCAAACACGACAATTGTTCAAAGTGGAAACTTAGAAAACCTCCTCCAAATTATCAATTGAAAATTCTAAATTCTATTTTTTCTTCATTTCTCGATTAATCTTGCAGAAGATTGAATGGATTTGCGTTAAATTTAAAACAAAGAAATCAATTCAAAACAAAAAGAATTACAAACAATACAAAAATGCAAAAAACAAAAACTTATATATAAATATAAAAATATATATATATTCTGAAATAAAAAAAAACAAACAAATTACGTATAGAAAATTTTGTGTGGTAAGTTTTTGAAAAAACCAAAAATTATTTCATGTTACCAAATTTTATCAATTATATAAGCATTTTTTAACGTTGGAATTTTCGTTTCTATAGATCAGAGTTAAAACATTTTTACTGTTGTTGTTATATTTTGAAATTCTATAAAATACAGATCAAAATAAGATAATGTTTCGTTCGATGTTTGTATGTATCTATGTGTGTGTGTTTGTTTGTTCATATGGACAGCTTTTTAATTTAGTTAATGAAAATTCATCAGAAAGTCTCATTTGTTTTTATTTGTTCTTAGTGAGTTTGCGAATCTCACGTCGTAAATTCATCAGGTCATCCAGAATCGATTCAATCGAACTATTCTTTTTTTTTTCAAAAGATCAGCATTTTTCTCGAATACCATCCGAAAGCCTTGTGAAAGCCACTTGTTTTTTGATTTACAAAGTGATCGTTTTCCTTCCCATTCCAAATTTCATCCTGATGTTCGTTTTTCGGCTCATTTGAATATAGAATTTTAATATTATCATGTATGCTTCATGTAGATCGCTCATCCATCTCTATTCGATCAAACACTT